>CP092096.1:25135000-25490000 GCA_029203775.1 Neoneuromus ignobilis
GAATGAATTTCAATAGAATTCATTTAATTAGAACAGTAAATATAAATTTATCAAAATATTGTTAATAATTTTGTGACGAATACTCATTTTTATAATAATTCATGCACACAATTATATAACAATAAACAATTATATACATTAGTGATTATAAATTATTATATATTTTTTATATTTTTATTATATATTTTTTTCGTGCACACTGATACAATACACACTGTTAATTTTGTGATAAAATTATCCTTTGTAATAGTTTTGTACAAATGTATATATATATATATATATATATATATATATATATATATATATATATATATATATATATATATATACATAAACACCTAATATCATTTGTAACATTAATACTGTAAATGGTTATTGCCTTTCACATCAATATCTTTCAAAAATATTTTACTTCGAAAGTAATATTAAATTTAGATATTTAACTTCTTTTAAGTTATTAATACAATTCACAATGATTGGTAAAAAAATATAATGTACAATATTGACATTTTAAAAGAAGTCAATGACTTTTAAATATAATAACAATTCAAAAGAAATAATTTAAATAAAAACTGAAAATATTTCGTGCTTTAAAGATCTTGTTATTTTCACCACATATATATATATATATATATATATATATATATATATATATATATATATAATATGAAAAGAATAATCTATATATTTAAACAAAGTAAAATAAATATTTGTAATACCGCTTCATTCATCAGAAAGAATGAAACAAATCATGAATAGATGGATGACTACCGAAACAAATTGAAAATCACCGATTTTTTTATATTACAAGGGTAACCAGTTCAACTGCTTTACGCGTAACAAATATATGTCAACATATTCCGAATAGATACTACGCTATTGACTGTTGATTTAAAGCGAAATTGTATTTGACAGGAAATGAAAAGGAAATGTTTGTGTATAATAACGACAGATCGCATATTATATTGAATTATCGTATGATGTAAAGACATATGATGTGATAATTACTTATAAAAAATTATAGTTCCACAAACAAAGACCTTTATTTCGTATCATAGTGTCGATTGCATTTTTTTATATCAAACGAAATATACAGGAACTGTCAAAAGAGACACATTTTTAATATAAATAAAAAATAGTGTTTATTTTTAAAAAGTCATTTATTTGATTAAAAATACATTCTTGAGAATGTTCCACTAATTAATAGATCGATATATGCAACTGAATTTTTCGAATGACATCATGATAATGACCTTCCATAACTAATTGAAATTCCGAGGAAAAAAATAAACCCATCGAAAGAAATTAGCAAATACAATGAGTGTTAACCATACATAATTTGTCTTGAAATTCGTGTAGAGCAACGGTTTTCTGAACTAGTGTATTATCATCTAAATACAATAAAAGATACAAGCTGTCTGACTATCAATATTCAGGTCATAGGCGAACAATTCTTCACTGTAAACGTTTTAAAATACCTAAATAGTAATTTCTATTAATTGTCTGAGTCACTAGAACAAATTTCCGATGAGTAATACTTTGGAATAAAAAACAGATAAATAAACATTGTCTTCATTAGCAACTTCTGAGAAAAGATTTTGTTGTTTTAGTGAATTGGACGACTTCCATTTAACTCAATGGCGCTTAGTTTCAGATCATATAATACAATGTATTGTTAGTTATAATCGACGTGAAAAATTTAAAGTTCATTTTGGATCTTTTAATAATATTCTACATGAGACATGTCTTGATCCTCCTGGTAATAAATCCGGAACAAATCGAAAACAAGCTTTTCATTTATTCAAATTGTTGATTAAAATATTATGAATAATGTCTTTACTAATATTAGTCTTTTTCCAAATTTCTTAGTCACACTTGTATCAACAGCTGTAATTCCATCCACTTTTTTCAACGAGTTCTTCAATAGTTGTGGTTTTCGGACGACCCGGTTATAGATTATCATACAACTCGTTTCTACTTTTTGAAATCGTTTGTATGAATGTATGGACTTATATACGATATAGATAATTATCACTATACAATATTTGCAACAATACAAATGTTACGATATTTTTTTATCACGTTTAAAACAAAATTTCATGTTTGTTGTACCATTGTATTTTCGTGACAAGATACCAATATATACTGTCGTATTTACTGCCATCACTCAGAAAGTACTTGCTCGATATTAATCACATTTTGACAGTTTGTAAAGAAGATATGATGTTTTTTAAAAAATATTTTTTTCCAGTCGATGAAGAACAATAGACCAACCACAGATCAACATGTTGCTATACACGAGAGACTAGTACATCTATTATTAAGAAAAAGTTCAATTTTTTCACATAAATCATTTATATTTGATACAAAAGTGTTATTTGTATATATGTATTCAGGAATACAGGTAAATTTATATATTGTATATTTATTTATATAAAGTTATGAATATGAATACAATTGAAAAATAATTAAATTACAATTCGTATGAGAAATATTTTTATTTGAAAATTAATATAACACAGAAATGTTTTTTTCCATTTCGTTCAACATTTGTGAGGTAATAAAACTTGATAACATTAATCTTTATTAATGATATTCATCTTCAATTCACAATTTCTATTTATTTAATCTTTAGACAGGATAAATACAGTAGTGTATAAATACAAGTATATTTAATTACTCATAAAATTGTAAGAACATAATTACATCAAGCAGTTTATATATAAATAAATATACGATGATATTAAATTTATATCTGAATATCCAGTTTATTTAAATATTATTTTTAATTATGTGATTTTATTCACTATACATGTACATATATATATATATATATATATATATATATATATATATATATATATATATATATATATATATATATATAACATAAATTGGAAATATAACAGATGACCCATTTGCGGTATTATGTATAGGTAAACGAGTTTCAAAAAGTTTATCTTTCAGAGTCTTGTTGATATTTGATTACAGTGTAATCTGCTTCACAAAAAATAACCTAATGACGGCTTGATGGATAACTCGATTTGGCTTTTTGCGAACACAACTAGAGACTAAACATTTCCTTATTCACGACATTATCTCAGCGAAGAGAAATGTAATCTTGTTTACTGCATGGTTTCTCTTACAGACATATTTTTAATGTTATATTTAGTTAAAAAACGTACATTCATTTTTCAACGTTATATATATATATATATATATATATATATATATATATATATATATATATATATACAGGCAATTTCACTTTTGTGTGTTTTTTCTTCGTTATCATAGCCGTAAGCATTTTAATCGGAAGTTGATAAATATCGCGCGCAATTTTATAATAATATTTTTTTAAAAAATCAACGCAAACTGGTTTTAAAGGAATTTGAAAGATAATCTTTATAAATAAATAATATATAAACTACTATTAAAACGAAGAAATGTAAAACAGGAATACATTTCCTTTTTAATTTCAAAAAATGTCATTGATTAGATTAGAAATTGAAACTAGCTCATTAATAGTTTCTTTAAAAAAATAATGGCTGCTTGGAATATCAATGCAGGAACAGAAATACAAATAATTAGATTCATACAAATTTAAGTGTCTCAGAAATCAGTTTACATTTCGTGCAACTTTTAAATATTGTGATAAGAAATTCGGTGTGTATAAGTTATTGGAACAAAGAGAATCTTCAATAAAAGTTATCAATATCCTCTTCGTAACTTTAACGTCATTGTTTGGACATAAAAGTCAGCTAAAGACATAATATAAGGATGCTAGAGATTGTGCATTCAGCAATGAAGACTGATTTTTAACACCGATAATTAATACGACTCCAACACCTGGTTCCAACAAAATAATAAAACTTATTACACATTCAATGAGTTTGTAGAAGTTATAAAATACAAGGTCACGAAAAAGTTGATTATTGGAAGAGATGATATGGAGTAACCTCCCAGGAGCACCGATTGCATTCCACTATTTTTTCTTGGAACAAGATATACCACAACAAATCAACTAATTGACGGACAACATTCGAATAGAAATGGATAGGATTCCACACACTACATACCAACGTGTTTTTTGAAATTTATTTTATTGATTTATAGAGTTCTATTAAGATTTATTCGTTTATGTGTTCGGGAATTAAGATTTATTCATCATAAAAGTCGACATAAATTTTGCTATTCAAATTACCGATATTTATTATAAATATTTATGTTAATAAAGGCAATTTAAAATAAATGAGGTTGATTATATTATTTTATTAAACATAACATTCTTTATGGAATATGGCTGTATATATAACAGATAACATAAAAAAGAAAGAAAATAAAATAACATAAAATATAAGCACAGAAAAGATATAAATGACCTGAAAATATTCACTACATAAGAAAAGCACTCATGCCTGTATTTAATATAAATGTAAAGAAAATCTTTTACAATAGTTTCTAAGAATCAAAAATAGCATATGTACGATACTAAAAAAGATAACATTTATTTTTAAATATATAAAATATTTAAGATGTTTTATATGTTATTTTGAATTGGAAATAATAAATTTTCAGAGACAAGTAATCCGATCGTATTTTGATAAAGTGGGTGGTAAAATAACATATTTGTATTACAATTTCAATACATGTCAATGTACTTATTTCACGTAATTATAACGAAATCTCAAAAGTCCATTAGATAACACATATTTTTTATTTCTCTAATGAGCGTTTTTACATCAATGTAATTTCAAATCGATAAGCAACTGATTGATAAACTGACAGATACAAAAAAGATATTCTTGTGAAAATAATTCATGTGGTTACTTTTTTCTATCATTTACAATGCTAGATTTAAGGCTATAATATCTGTGATTTGGTTGATTACGATTATTACAAATATTCCAAAGCAATTATTATAAATAAGAATAATCAAACATCCTAAAACAGAATAGAAATTTTTTTTCAGTTGGAAAATAAATTGTTATAGGAAAATCTTACACAACACTAACAAGCTTGTCACACAAAAACAATATTTTTGAATGTGCTATTTTAAAAATTGAATATGATTGTCGTAATCTAGAAAATGTACATTCAATAAACAAATAACAAGTTTAAAAATATGTAAAATAAAGTATATTGAAAAATAATTTGTCTACAAAATGTAAATGGTTAATTAGTTAATAGATGTAGCTGATTGAAACAAGAGTAATGATCAATAAAGGAAAAAATAAAGATTAACAACCAATAATTTAAATAATAATTAAAATTAATATTTAAGTAATAAATCATATATATTTAATAATGCACTTAATGATTTAAAAAATGTTACGTATGATTTGTTATATATATATATATATATATATATATATATATATATATATATATAATTATTCAAATTACTGATATATGTACCAATGAATTTTCTTTTTGTAATTTTTTTAAGAAGGTCCACTCGACATTGACAAACGTATTTTTAATGAAACGTTCAGCAAGAAATGACGACACATTCGCATTCAACACTGTCAAAAGAATAGCACAAGCAACCAAGCATTCTTCCATCCAACGAATCCAAAGATACGATATCCTTCTCTTACAAGTTCAGCAAGATTTCATTACTTTCTTCCTCAACAGTACAAAATTCTATTCGGGTTACAAGTTCATTATAGTTCATGTACTTGACTTTACATTTTCTTTATAATAAAAAATAACTTCTACCACAAGATGTATTAACATGACGCAATGATTCTGTGTACAAACTTTTTTAAAATGTCTTTAGAAAATAAACATATTTTATATATATATATATATATATATATAATGTGTGTGTGTTTATTATGTGTGTGTACGTATGTAAACAATTTCATGTAGAAGTATGAAATGCTGAAAATACCAACATGCTAATCATTATTTG
This sequence comes from Neoneuromus ignobilis, assembly GCA_029203775.1. Lineage (NCBI taxonomy): Eukaryota > Metazoa > Arthropoda > Insecta > Megaloptera > Corydalidae > Neoneuromus > Neoneuromus ignobilis. The sequence continues at coordinate 25,140,918 of CP092096.1, forward strand.
GTACACTGAAATGTATTCGTGCAATATTTGTAACTGGATAATTTGATTTGTATTCAAATTTAATTACTATTTTCGAATTTGCATTTAGCATTTTTATCTCTAATTCTCACAATTATTAAAAACTGTTTTTCTCTATAACGAACTATAACTACGTGTAAATATTTCAAATAAATAAAATTATTAAAAATAGATACTTGTTAAATATTCAAATCAATTCTTGTAAGATGAAAAACATTTTTAATAAATTATAATTTCATTTTTTGAAAACAACATGTATATGTTAAACTACTTTAAATGCCAGTGTCAATTGTGAAATCACAATTAAGGAATGTGAATTAAAAAAAGAAATTGGCAAAAATCCTTTATAAGTCAAACTCATAAAGTAATGAATTCGGAATTTGATAAAAATGCTAATAAGCCTTTCAAAACGAATTATATGGTCGATAAAAGTCTATATATAAAATTATAGATTTTCTTATTAAATAGAATTTAAATGAACACTATTTTCATGTTTTTAATAAACTTATAAATAGATAGGTATTTTACAAAGAAATTTATTTCAGAAATGCAATAAAATAAAAATGATCGTATTTAAAGCAATAATTTACAATTAATTTCAAACTACATTTATGGATAATACTTTTAATCAATTTTAATAACTAGGTTTCGTATATATTATATTAAATACATCTACACATATTAGTCTTGTTTCATATGAAATGTATACAGTTATTTGGAAAGACTAAGATAATAATCAGTAATCATCGTACCATTAACTGAAATTATCCAGAGAGTTTTAGTAATGAAAATTGCAAATTAATATTTATATTATGTGAAGATATTACAATTATTTACTGAAATTTGTACTCTGTGTATACACGGTCTCTTTACTATATTAATTATTCATGGTAGATAAATACACTTTACAGTGAAACAAACATCACATGTAGTACAAATCTAATTAATAAATAACAAATATATAAATAACAAACAACTACTTAATAAATAACACATGCATATCTTCTATATATTAATAAACTCTTTCGAGTGAAGGTAATCACACAGAGTATATTTTCTTTTACTTAAATTTAATATCTATCGTAATGCACTTAAAAGTATTTTAAGAAATATTTTTTTGAAACTAAAAAAATCCTAACAATTATATCTGTTTTTTACTGATGGTAATCTTTTATATAATTTGGTTTTTAATTAAATACAGGTAATCTAAACATAAATAAAAACTTTTTTTCAGAGAAATATAAAGACAACAAACCCCTTAAGTTTGCTTTTCGAATGAATCAACTTTGAATTAAAAACTTTAAATTCAAGAAAATATTTTAGAAAGGATAAAGTGGTTAATTATAAGCACCAGAGAAACTGCAATGTTCTTCATTATCAAAAGAACAATAAAAAAAATTCTTAAAAGAAAATTCCTCCCACAAGAATGAGAATGAATCCTAACAACAAAAATTTCACACTAATGCATAATTATGCACTATACTACAATACCAAATTGGTATCAAGATTTTTTTGGGGTGTGGAACGTAATAATTTTAGAATGGTAAGGAATTTATTGAACCTTTATCCAATTATCTACTTGTGGCAGCTTGTGAAAATAAAATTATTAAAAATAAACGTGACCGAAAAAAACTATCTGAAAAACTCATTAGAGTGTAGTATAAAGATCCACAAATGAACAATAAAAAATATTTTAAAAAAATGTAATACATTTTTAAAACTCAAATAAATGTTCATCCCATTCAATTCCAATTTTCATCAAAATAGTTATTTAATATCGGATCAAATTTATATTAAATCAGCAAAATTTAAAAAATAATTTCCGCAGGCCTGTACTTCCTAATAATGTAATTATACTATTTATCTATTTAATAAACTTTATAAAAATATATTTCAAAACTACAATTAAATAAAAATATTTAATTTCCTAGACAATTATTTTAATATCTCGTCTCGAATTAAAATCGTTATGATGTTTCACAGTACTCATTATAAAAACCACTTATACAAATTGTGTTAAAAGTAAATTCTATACGCCTTTCTCTCGAGTGAATAAAATGAGCTCATAGTAAAACAGTACGAATCTTTTTACGCTCAAAAAATAAACGATAGCCTAGTTCAGTTATTCAGATAAATAATTTAAATATATACCAAATTATCAATATACTAATAACACTTGTTTGAAAAATGTAGATCATTAAATATTAGTCAAGCATTATTTAATATGTTAAGATACAAATAAGTCATATTAATATGAATGAATGATTATTTACATATTTATGAAGTCTATTTTTTAATATTGTAGTAGAGTAAATATTAATAACATAAAAATATATACGAATGAAAACTATACGTCATAATCATTTCGAAATCAAACTTTTTTTATAACAGTATAAATTATATATATATATATATATATATATATATATATATATATATATATATATATATATATATACAGGTAGATGAACTGGGAAAAAACAAATATGGATAATAAAACACCACACTATGTTTATATAACTAATTGTAGAACGTTCTAAGAGGTCATCAGGCTAATTACTCTGTTAATATTCGGTATGCCGAAGAAGTTTTACAAGACACACAACCGCTTTTTAAACATATATATTTTATAAAGTTTATCTGTCATCGATTGAATTTTTTCAAGATTTTTTTATTATGTCATGAGTACTTTTTTTATATAATACGAACGAAAGATTTGTCAGACATGTTGTTATTCCGATCTATTTGTTTGCTGTTTTATCTATTTTCTAGTTATTCTCTGCAAATACACATTTGCATATACATACATGTTTTCACAACGAATCAAAAAAGATAACTACGATTTAAGATAACATTCAAAATAAATAACGTACTATATATCATAGTCAACATATTTCATGTATTATGGATTGTCGGTATTTGTCGTTTTTGTTAGTGAATTAAATGAATGTTATAAAAAATGAGTTACAAGTTTTGTAGATATTTTGAAAAAAGAAAATAATATAAAGAATCCAATAGAAGCAATGAACCTATATTAGGTCACATGAGTGGTTTTTTAAATTTATTTCTTTTGAATTACAATTAAAAAAAATATCATGATAACAACCATACTAATTGCAAAAAATAACAATAATTCACAGCAGAAAAAATAAGAAATTTGATATACTTAATAAATGTAAAAAATTAATTATTTTTATATATATATATATATATATATATATATATATATATATATATATATATGTTACAACCTCCATGCAAGAAACAGGACAAAGTGATACCACAGAGAATTATTTACATCTGCATTAAAAAAAGTGTTTAATACGATTAATTGAGAATATAAATGAATTAAAACAGTGAGATATACAATACTTAGACAATTTCGAATAGTTGTTAACATTATTATTTCTCAACAAGCCCAGATGAACTTCAGAATTAAATAAAACAAGCCAAAAATGGTCATATAATAAACTACATAAATATAAAAGTAGTGTAAAATAAATTTGCAAATCAGAGGAAAATTGTATTAGAAAACTAGAAACCGAAATGAAATACTTATCAGTACTGAAGATAACTAGTATTAATTATTAACATACGAATAACAATTGTAAATAAAATAAGAAAGATAATAAAAATTAGAAGGTACCAATTTGGAACAAACTCTTATGAATATTTTTCTATGATTGAAAAAAAGTTGTATTCTACTTGTTTTCATTTATGATAGTGAAACGAGGATATTAAATGTCAGAATAATTCAACGATTTCCGACAGCATAAGGAAACATGGGAAGATGTATGTTAAGAATAACATGTGGAGATAATTTCTTCCGAATTGACACCATCCCATTTTTATTCTTCTGTTCCCTTTAACATATATATATCAAAAAAATAAAATGGCAAAAATACAAAATTAAATATAATTTAGATTAATGATAATAACATTCACGTATTATTCTTTTTATTGTATTTTTAAGCAATTTCATACAATTAACTACTAATTCACGGACAGTTTAAATTTGAATTAATATTGTAACAAAAACATGTCTCAAATAAACACATTACAACCAAGCATCGTTGTTAATTTAATATAAAACTGACCATGATATTTTAATTATATAAACGAACAAACGTTTGAAATTTGCATTAAAACATTATTATATTCACATATAAATCTATTTTACTTCGTTTTTATATCAAAGAAATCTATAAACAATTATACTTTTTATAATTTGTTATTTTTTTTATGTATAGAAAAATTCTTAAAAAATATTTTGGAACTGTATTATAATTGTAAATGAAATAAAATTTGGTTTATACATAAATTTGATTCAAAACTGTATTTAACTCAATAACGTAATAAAATATTCAAAAATATTGCATAAATTTTATATGAGAAAATTATTCAAACCAGTGTATAAAATTAATTATTTTATTTATAATTTAAATCATTCATTTAACAAATATATATGTGAATCGTAAAAATGTATTTTTGTGACCTCGACTTTTTGTTTATTATTAATATTAAAGTTTATTTTAGAAACATGACGCGTTTTTATAACAAAATGTCATTTTGATATTAAAAAATGTACATTGCATTGGATGTATATTAAATAATATAAACATTATTATATGCCAAAACATTTGTATACAAGCATATGTGTTTGAATATTAGCTCCAGAAATAAATATATTAAAAACATACAGAGTGTTTCAAAAATGAATCTACACACACAAATAATAAGCAATTATGTTATACCGAATTGCTTTTTTTTAAATAATATAAATAAATTAACAACAAATATACAATCTTGACTTTAATTTCTTTTCACTCGTACTATACAACATTTAAAACGAAATCCCTATTTGTAGTAAACATGTTCACTAACGACATAAAAGAAAAAAAAATCGAAAACAATGTCGTGGTGAAGTGGTTTCGCAAGGGCGGGAGATCAATCGTGATTTTCATCGATGCATATCGGCGAACGAACGTCCGTCCACACAGAAACAACGAGTTCAATACCGGATGGGATGCAGATATTCTTGTTTCTTGTATCTTTTCGCCCAAGGTGTATTTTTTCCCTTTCAATATTCGAATTACATTCAGGAGATGCGATCGTTGGCATAAAATAATTGATGTGTAATGTGTTCACAACACGTTTTAATATTTTATTATTACACAATGTTCGATTGTAATCTAAATCGTTTCATTATTATATCAAGTGGAGATACTGTTTTATACAAAAATATTCAACTATAAACGAAAGTGAAATATGTCTTATTATTTCATCTCGTACTGAATATTTGTACTAGGATGAAATAAAAGTTCGTTCTGATTTTCTTAACAGATGACCTGCAGCAATTTATATTGACATACATCATTTCTAACCTATAAATCTTATACCATCATATCAACAATTGGTAATTTTATAACATAAATAAAAAAACTCTTCACAATGATCAATGAAATATATATTGTATGAATTCAAAATTAAATGAACAAAAGTTACATTTTCTCTATACAATTCTCTTCTATTTTTAAGCAAAACAGTACAATGACCAAAAAAATTTTAAAAAATAATTGAAGATTTTTCTTTAGAAAACCTTCAAAGTCAGAAAAGTTTAGAATGGTTGATAGTGACCAAATCACCACATTAATTGAAAATAGTAAATGCAATACCATCAGAGACATTACTAAAACATAACATATTTTTTTATGTCAGTTGGATATTTGAAAAGTTATGTAAATTGAAATATTTTTTTTATGAACGAAAAAAAATTGTAATAAATAATATTTTTGCCTATATTTCTCTCCTAAAATGTAATAAAAATTAGTGATAAGTTACGAAAAATATATTGTTTAAATATTATTCAAAAAATAATGGATCAAACGTAGTGAGCCTCCATTATATCAACCGAAAAGAAATTTTCATCTAAAAAATATTTGGTGGAATTGGAAAGAAATCTCTTACTATACGCTATTATCAAATAATCAGACAATTAACTTTGGAAATTTTGTTCGTAATTAGATCAGCTTAAGGCCATCATCAACGAAGTGTCTGAAATTAAAAAAATGTAACGATGTTGTATTTCAATATGACAATACAAAACCATATGTGCTTTTAATGACTCAATAAAAATTGTAAAAACATATCATCAGCCATATTGTGTTTTCGGATTACTATTTACTACAGTTTTTTTTTCAATATAGTATATAAGGTAAAGAATTATAATCTTTTTAAACTATTAAAAACCGCTCTGGAGTGTTTTGAAAAGAAAACCCGATGGAATAGTGAAATTGTTCAAAATGTGGAAGAAAATTTCGAAAATGGAACATATATTATTAAAAAAATTAAATATTACTTTTTAATAAGTGAGTATATATTCATTAATAATAATTAATATCTCATTTTATTTTTCAAATATAATTATTTTACTATAAATAATTTGAAATAAATAATTATACACAAAATTTAATTGCATTTTTTTAATTATTAAAAATATGCACATTAAATATTTTGAATTTTTGGAAAAAAACAATTTTAATGGAAAGAAAAGCATATTTTTGGTTTTATCTCTTTTCCAATATAATTCTTTGATAAAAATTCATTTGATGTCATCTTTAATTAAGAAATTTAAACTGTCGAAAAAATCATTTATCTTTTTTCTATAATAAATGCACACAAATAGCTGTTTCAATCTTTGTCATTGAAAGTTTTTTTTAAGATTTTATAATAAAAAGAAGTCACATTACGCCAAATGTGGATTGTATGAAGATTAAACACTTGAAATTTTCTATCTCAAGTGACACTGAGAAATAAGTTCTGCGAATGGCATTACTTTATATAAGATGATATTATTCAATTATTCACGGCACGTACTTTTAATTTCGTTGCACAATTTCATCAATATAAATTGTTATTTATGTACATTTAAGTAAATACATAATTATTTTTATAAATGTATCAATGATCCGATTAAATTAAAATGTACGTATAAAAAGGTCATTGTAATAAAATAAATACTTTAAAAATGTATCTCGCATAACAAAACGTATTATTTAAAAAGTTCCATAACACGGTTTCTAATTAAATAACGCGAAACTTTTTTTACACAAAACGTGCGTAAATGTAAAAACTCGTAAAAACGAATTACCATAAGTTCCAAGAAATTAATTAATTTAATTTATGTCCGGTGTTGTGTCACTGAGACGCCACTGAATCCAGTGCTTATAAAGCATGACAATATAAAAATAATAATAAAAAAATACACACACACACACTTTAGTTTACTTCAATCCGTTCGCAACGTAGCTGCTATCACATATCCAAGAAATCGTGAACGTGTTAACAAAGCTTGCAATGCTTCGTCAACTTTTATAATGAGAATAAAGGACAGTTTTGAACTTTTGATCCCCTCGTTCAAACTTTTGCAAGTTATTGTGTTTTATCTCGTATAAAGATCTACACAGATCTTCCCACAATGTATGTATAACTTTTTTGAGGAGAATTTCGAATGATTTATACGACAGACACATTTTAGTTAAAATTCGTAACTTGATTTCAATTGGTGTAGACTTACAATTATATTTTTTAATTTTATTATATTGACATGACTAGTAAACTTAGTATTTTATGATCTACTAAAAAATTGATTTTTTTATTGAAAAAAAGTATACGAAACAAGATATAATTTTAAATAAAAATATCAGTTTTCATTGATATACATTTTTATATTCGATATAATTTTATATACCGATACTAACGTCAAAAATATCAATATCACGCTTCTATAGTCAAAAGAAGCTCCGACTTGCTTCCATACGTTATAAAAATCACTCGATGATAGGTGGGTTGTAAAGGAATGACCTACCATTACCAATAAGTACCAAATGTTGACATGAAATATTGAAGACATCAATTTTATTCTATGACATCGAACAATACACAACGCATTTTCAGTTCAACCCTACATACTATCCTAATATAAAATAAATTACATGAAAAAATAAAATATATGAAATAGTAAGTGCGGACAGACATATGAATAAGGGTTAAATGTACTATACTTTTCAATAAAATATTCATTTTGAAACTATTTTATGGGCAAAAATATACCTTAGTTCACAAAAAAGGTAATACAATTTCAGATATAATTTTTTTTTAAGAATAAATTGTTTTTCTGAAACATCGTCACATGTAACGTCGTTTTATATATATATATATATATATATATATATATATATATATATATATATATATATATATATATATATATATAAATTAAATTTAAACCTCTTTATTTAATAAAAGAAATTATAGAAATCTCATAAAACTGATTTTTTATTTTAATAGATGAGTGTAAATTTTTTTGGGTTTTGTCCAAGACAAAAAAAAACTGGTAAAATAGTTATTAACTGTGATTGTTGGGTTTTCCTATTTGAATCGTTTGCCTAATTTGCATCTGAAATTCCAGTATAAAATAAAGAAATAATTGAAAAACCAGTACTTCTATACTTACAGTACTTTGATAAAAGAACTGTTTATGGGGGAAATGTCGTAAACTCGTGAAATATCAACTGAAGTAAGTTTTACTTTGTGTACTCTTATGAAGGAAATGTTGAACGAAATTTCAACACCGTTTAAATTTTCCATTAACATGGAATAAAATTTTAAAAAATCGCTAAACCTTGTTCAAGATAGCCTCAACATACTACTTCAATTAAAGATAAGTTAATTATAGTATAAGTAAACATAACAAATAATTTTCCGCATCTGAAATTACTTAGAAGATTAACTACAGTTTTTAAAGTTAAGTGCAGGTTGATAGAAAGATGCTCTGATAAATGGATTTCCAAAAATAGCCCATTATTCTGGCCAGTAAATAATATTCTGAACTAATGTGCATCAGAAATAAAAAGAAGAAAATTGGAAAAGTATTTTTTTAAATTTTTTAGGGCAAAATGGAAAGTATTTATGTGCTACCAAGTTCAAGAAATAATCTTAAAAGATTGTACAATGCACAAAATTAAACATATAGGATAAAATATTATAATTTGGAGATGATTTTGAAACAATCAACCCGAAGTTTTAGTTAGAATACAAAAAAATATGACAAAAGACATATCGTCCTATTTTAGAACATAAATCTAGAAATTAGTTTGTGTTTCAAAAGAATAACAACTCAAAACACTCATTCAAATCGTTGAGGAGAACCAAGTCACCGAAACACTAAATGAATAATTTAACAATAAAAGCAAATCGTTTACATGGAGGACATTAATAAATTGCTGGACAGATGAAATATAGTCGTAAATAATACTGAACATTATATACAAGAAAATTAATAAAGCTTTTGATAAAAAAATCACTTGCGTTCTTTCAAAAAAAGACAAAACTTTCTGATCAACTAATATATATATATATATATATATATATATATATATATATATATATATATATATATATCCATATTACAAACAACACACGTAATATATAATTACTATGTATATTTCTGCAGTAATTATACGTTTACAAGTGATTAAAAAGAACTTTCTTGATTTTCAGACTAGTTTCTGTCAGAGTTAAAAAATATTTATCGTCTAGATACAAAGTATAAATTATTGCCATTACACATGAAGTTTGATTTCAAAAAATGTCTATTTTTCGTAATTTATTACATTTATTTATATTTAAAAAACATGATTCGAGTATGACAATCAGTTATCTCACATATTAGTTCAAAATATAATAAATAATTAATATATGACTAAATACCTTTATATCTTTTAAAAACAGGTTTATATTTTACGTATAACATAAAGTATCTATTTAATATTAAGAAATTTTTAAAAATTAAGGATTTTTAAAAATATTCACATTAAACTTAATTTATGTTCTTCTAACGAAAAAAATAATATTTTAAAAATATATACGTACACAATGAGGTTCACATATAATATTTACATAAGATTAAAATATCAACTGAATTTTATCTACAACTAAAAATATACAAAATAAATAATAAACCGAATAGATATAATACAAGAATTGGCTTTATTCTATACTAAATCGTTTGAATTATTTTTATACTATTTTCATGTTTTTCGCAATTTTTAGTTCATACTCTACTATGTATATTGGTCACGTTTCAGTTTGGAACACAACATGCGCGTTGGTATGAAAGTCAGTGTATGTCTTTATCATAAAAATCTTCACTATGACTAAGAGTTTCGAAAATATATACGTGTAGCTTGTGAACATATTGTATCTACGTGGATATATATATATACATATATATATATATATATATATATATATATATATATATATATACACATATGTATAGGTGTGTGTGTACGTGTTGTTAAAAATTAATCGTCAGGCTATCCTATTTTTTATTTTCTAATATAAAAAGTGACTCAGAGATCATGATACTAGCAGAATTGTAAAATAATTTAAATACTTAAAAACAAACATGTTATACTTGAATAGTATCTTATTAGATATAAATCTTCATCCAATTAATAAAATGTAAATATAATTTAATATATAATAAAGAATACACGCAAAAATAAAGAAAATAACCCCCACAAAAGATTTAAAACAATATAATATTAAGAATCAAATAATGATTATAAATTTTAGCTTTAAAGATTTTTTTAAGTAATTTTATATTATCGATTTTTTTCAAGAATATTCCAAAGGTGTTCAATCGAGTTTAAGAAGAACGACTGGAGTAGCGTTTAGATCATTTTTGGATAATTGTATTTTAATCGAAAATCACTATGTGAAATTTGTCATTTGGATTTTTGTTCTAGCATTATTTAAAGGTGTTGCGTAGATAAAATTTCTCTTTACATTGCTTTAAATGCTTTTTAAATATATTTAAATGGTTCATTGTCTCACCAATAAAAATCAAATCTTCAACAAGTTGTAAGATCAAATGTTCAGAAATAAGACAAATCATAAAAGCGGTTAAATTTTGCAAAAATATATTCAAATAAAGATAATTTGTTTTGAATACGAGTAATACTTTTAAATGAAAATAAATTTAACATATATAAATACAAAGGATATAATTTTAATATAGAGAAAAAAGAATACAGAACTAAAACCAAAAATAAAATACATAAAAACTATATTTAAACATAGAAGAAAACTTATAGTGTGTGGATGTATGACTAGAAGTTGGATCAAAAACCTAGTGTTCATTGTTGGGGTATTATGGATAGAATGAATTATATAAATATATTATGTGGAAATTGGAAAACATGACAAACTAGAAATCGGATTATTTTCAACGGGACGACTTTAAACATACAGCTCTTACAGTTAAAATATGGCTGCTATATAATATACACTATTTTTCAAGAGTTAAACATGATATTTATTAAGAATCTTATGGCTAAAATAAAGAAAAATCGTTATAAAAAATCGACTTAATTAGAATATGTTATAAATAACTTTTTCAAATATGGAATAGAATGAAATTATAAGTTTTGAAATGACAACAAATTTAATAATATTAAAAGAATGTTTAAAATATTTTACCGAAGAATATAAAAAAGACTATAGATTTTTTAAAAATACTATGTTTATTTTTAATAAATGTTTTGTATTTTAAGTAAGAATTAACTTTGAGATAAGTATTTATTTTTGATACATATATTTGTGTATGTACATGGAAAATTACTATACTTTCGCTAAAAACTTAAAGTACTTTTTTGAGTACTAAACATATTAAAGCACGAGATATTAATAGTATTATATATGACTGTACATTGTATTAGAAAAAATACTATTGGATGCGAATGTAAATTATATATTAACTCCAGCCATATTTCAAGAAAATTAAAAAAAAAATGGACAATAAATTATTCATCGACCCCGCCTTTCTGTGTCCAAACGATAATCATTGACGTACTGTACATGTTTATAAAGTAACTGATTGAATCGCTTACAAAATATAAAAATAATTAAAAACGCGTTAACGAATAATCAATTCGCATAAATTTCCAATCAAAAACAATTCAAATTAATGAATCACTGCGATGAAAGCGAACACCCTGGCCGAGTAGATTATAAATGCATGAAAGTACGAGGAACTGTAATTTGATAATTCAATTAAGTATGATAAAGCACGTTTCTGTGGAAATCATTGGATGCTACTGCCAAGGACGAGCTATTACGTTACATCTCATCTGGTACGGTACATTCTACATTTTGTTGTGAAGTGATGAAAGCAATTGTGGCCGTAGGCACGTCTAACCTTACAAACAGATACTGAATTTTCGATATATTCGAATGAAAAAAATTAGTTTATAATACAATTTGTTTCAAATATATAAAAATGTGATATTTCACAAATAGTAAAATGTAGCTTATGTATTAATGAATATGACAGATTTAAGTACATTATATTCATTAATTTTTCAAAATTTTAAAACGAATTATTGAATAAATCAATAAATGTATCGTAAACAAAAAAAATATTAAAAACTGCAAGGATAAATTAAAAAAGTATTATTTATCTCTGTGAACAAAATATGAAAAAAACACTATTTTAACAAATAAAATTAACAAACAATGTACGAGAAATCTTACAAGTGGAAATTTTAATACACTGACACTATAAACAAATACAAGAAACGACATCAAAATAACAATTTCGTGAACGAAATTACATTAAAAATGTCGTCAAGTCTTTTTACACTGACGTTTCCTTTCATCTACTTCACTAAAAACATTTTTTTTTTGTAAATGGAACCAGTAAAAGAATGAAAGATTATATTCAGACATGGTGTACAATTTCAAAAACAATTTATCATTTTTTTGTGCCTACTTCCCTTTTGTATTCATGCGAACTGTGTGCAATATCTACTTCAAAAGCATTTATATTATATGATAAGAGTTAATAATTGTACAAATAAACATCATATTTTCTAGACAATTCAGTGGGAAATATACAATGTTACAAATATATGTATAGAGATAAAATTATTGTTTAGGAGGACATGTGGAATTACAGTTCGTAATAAATAGATTTATAATTCAGTATGTGAATATTTAATTCTCCTGTACAACCGCTGTACGAATAATAATAATAACCTCTGACGTAGATTAAACAAATATATACATATATTGATAATTATAATTTTTAATCGATTTATAAATTAATAAAACGATTCTGATATTTTAATAAAAATTTAATACTCACGACTGATCAAACATTTACACGACTGGAAATAAAATTAACTTTTTATCAAGTTGTAAATGAATCGTAAAAATTAATAACAAATTACTTTTATTAAAACTTGATAACGATATTTAATACACATTAATAATAATTATGTTTTTTTTATTTAAAAGTACACACAAAGATAAAATTTGAAAAAAAACGTTTGTTGTTTGTATGTATTTGTTATTTATATATATTATATATATGATAAAAAAAATACATCAACTTGGCGTAAAATTTATTTTGGAGTAATTCGAATGAAATATTTAAAAACGAATTATAATTTTCTACATGTTTGAATTACAGAAAAAATATACTATTTGAATTTATAATTGATTTAAATGTACATACGCTTTACTAATTTTCCTTGAAATATTTATTTCCATAAAAATAATTGTAAATATTATACTTTAATCAATTGTAAATGATGACTAAAATAAAAAAGTATTAATTATTCAATATATATTTATATAGAAAAAGGAAAAACTCTAAAAATTTGGGCAATTCTTGTATTTAAGACAGCTCACTCACGACAAATAAATATTTATGAAGCGAATAAAAGAATAAAAATAGAATGGTATCAATTTGAAACAAGTGTCAACATTAAAAAGTAAAATATTTTTCTATATTTGAAGGAAAAGGTTTAATTAACGCACCTCACCTGTTCTTATTTATGATTATGATATCTGGGTCTTGAATTCCAGAATAATTCGACGATTCCAGATAAACTAAGAAACAATAAGAGAAATATGTTCAGAATAACAATAAAAAGGAAAGAGTGGATCAGAAAACAATTTACAAATTTTATAACAAAATTTAACAGTTTATAATGACAATAGGGTGGTTATATATCAAGAAAAGGAGACAACTGATTGACAACTAAAATTATAGAATAGGAACTCAGATACACAAACAATCGTCAAGTAGATGGGAAAAATATACAAGTTAATTTGGAGTTCTTACACTCCCGATGGTCCCCACTAGATTTTATAACATAATATTTAATTATTTGTATTAACAGAAATGTTACTGTTATGTAGTCACCAAATTCATCGAGTATTTAACGTGTTAAAATAAAAAATCATTGTCTTGGTAATTATTTTAAGTTAACAAAAAAGTGGTAGTAGTAAATATACTATATAAATAGTTACATTAGCTTCATTTGGATTTTTGTGTATCTATATTGATTTAAGATGTGCGAATTTTTGCACATTTTTCGACGAACTTGATTAATCCCGACAAATTGAAATTTTATCTCTGATTCATTATATAATTTATTCGCGAAGATAAAAAGATAGATGTACGTATAATTGAAATAAATTATTCAATACATGAGTCGACACACGTAAATGTCTAACTTATTACAATTATTTGCACGTAGTAATTAAATTCATGGACAATCGTTCATCGTACTAGTAAATCGATATGATGACATATGCTTAATTGAAGGTTACAATCTAGCGCACGTTAACCAACATTGAAATATGACGGTGACATATTTAACATCATTTCAAAGCACACGATTCACTTAGATTAACTCATATATGAGGCGAATGTGGAGATCGGGAAATAGACAGTAACACCTGTCGTACACATAAACATGCCAGAGAAGTCCTATACATATCTACATGTATGTACATCACCCTTCTTGTATTGAAAATCGTTATGTCGAGACAGGTGATAGGTAAGTAACTTTGGACGTGATTTCATTTCATGCTACCATTTATTCTTTTTTTAAATATGCTTTGAAATATTTAAAAATTTGAATTTAGAAACACGTTTGTAATTGGAAGCAAACTGAAATGTATATACTGAATTTCTCATTAAAAAGAGATTAAGAAATTGACCATACGTACACTTTATATATATATATATATATATATATATATATATATATATATATATATATATATATTCCTGCCAGAATGTCAAGTCCTATGGCAGGATTATTTATTTACTTGCTTCAACTCAATGTACAAACCATTTTACCACTTTATACTTTAATTAATCATAGAGACAGAACGAGAATGAGATTATTCTCTTGGGCAATCAAACACGAGAAAGATTTACACCGACCTCAAATGGATAAGGAAATAAAGGTGTTTATGAAACACATTACAGATATAACAGAACGGATACTACGAGGATGAATCATTTAAGAAAAATACATTTAGTAATATTAAAATATAATTAGTTGAATACTTAAAACAATATGATGTATCAACAATACTACATTATTTATAAGACAAAGTACAATTAATTTTTTTTATTAATTTTATTCAATATAAAATTTAAATTCGATGATTAAATGGTATTTAAAATTAACTTGATACAAAAATTAAATCTGTTTTTAATAAAAAATCATGGTACCTAAAGAAAAAATAAAAATATAAACAGAAATAACAGTATAAAATATTTAACTTAAAAATTATAATAGCTGCTTTTTATTATGAAAAAAATTGTATTGATAGAAATACAATCTTTTCGATTTTACAATATTAATTTAAGATTTTAAAAATAGCCAATGCAATCCCCTTATTAAATCTAAATCATAAAATAAGAATTTTCTGACCAAAGAACTAATCACTAGTAGAACATTTACAATGTTTTACTTCAAAAAATATAGTATTAATTTAACTTTTGCAAAATAAAAGCATTGGATCAAATAAAAAAAAATAAAAAATATTCAATTAGTTCAATAATGAATATAGGTCAAATTTTTTTCAAAAAATCTATTCAAGTGATACGGACGTCAGTGATAAACTCTGTTTTAGATCTTAAATGATCTAAAATTACATTATGAAGTATTAAGAACCAAAAATCCACGATAAACTCCAAAAAAATAATATTTAAACTCAATATTGTGTTATGAAAGTTGTGAATTATTTTTAAAAAATATAGTTTCGAAACTGGATATTCTGGTACTACACAAACTGACGTAAAAATTGACAGGCATGACTTGACTTGATCATCAAACAAATAAACTATTTTTAAATCGAATTGTGACAGGATATGGAAAATAGGTTTTATACAGCAATGTAATGAGACAAATACATCGGTCGCCACAAAGTAAAACCCCATTGGCTACTGCAAAGGCCGAAATACACTAAAATAAATTGCTGTTGATGGAATTGCAGAACATGGTGTATTTTAAATTGTTAAAACGTGGCGAAAACATTAATTCAGATCGCTACTGGCAACAAACAATTAACTAAATTGAGTAAAGCACTGCATATCAAAAGGCTAAATTTAGTGAAGGTCAAAAAGGGTGTTATTTTAAACATCATTAAAAGGTGATTTGTTATTAAACAGTATTATTTAAAGGATTAATTCAATATTCTTACAAAACTTTCACATTTAACTAATCTGAATTCTCTATATTTCGGTCTTTCTAAAATTATATTAATGGAAAAAATTGATTTTTTTTGCATCTAAATCGTTTTATGAAGATAGGATAAAAAGATTTTTTAAAAGATGGAACTAAGTAAAAAGAAATAATACACATTATGTAATGAAATAATAAAGAGAAATAAAAGAAAAATTATTACTTATATTAAAATAAAAAAAACTCCTACAATCCTAATAAAATATGAAATAAAATCGACAACATTTAGTTTACTATTTTAAATCAAATTCATTTTGTAATGTGAGATTTAAATTTCGACTCTTTTGGTTATATTAAATAGAGACGAGATTGAAAATAAAACTAAATACGTAATAAAAAAAAAAACCTACAGAATATTTATATAGAATGTATATATTTGATATTAAATGTCTGTTTGAATTGTATGTTAAATATGAACTGTTTAATGTATTCGAATTTAAATGTTAACTCTCTTATAACTATATAATAATAATACACCTGTTTACTAATCGAATTAACATATTTATTCTAAAATTATTATAAATATATAAAATATTTATATTTTTTATATATATATATATATATATATATATATATATATATATTATTCTTTGAAAATTTCATGTCAATTGGTTTTTTAATAAATATTCAAAAATAATAAATAAGTGATACAATTGATTCTGAATACAAAAGATTGTGATTTTTTTTTATCTTTATAGGTTTTTTTCATTTAGATATTAAAATTGTGACTGTGTGATATTCATCCTAATATTTACAAGATTTTGTAAAAGTTCAAAAATCATTTCTTGTTTTCTTTATTTGTTGGTGTATATATATATATATATATATATATATATATATATATATATATATATATATACCGATTGGATAGCACAGTGGTTTGTATCACCGTGTGTCATGTGGGAGATTGCGTTCGATTCCCAGTCAGAGAGTCCCTCACTTTCGAGGGTTGAGCATGAATCGACAACCTCATTTTGTAGAAAAATAACTGTCGAAAAGACAAGGGAGTTTAAACCCCGAATAAAAAATCTTCACCAATCCGCTTGGTCAGCGTGGTGAATATGGCCAAATACCAGTGAATGGTAGCATTCATTGAGGCTTTCGTCCAGTAGTGGATTGATATTGATATATTCAATTTTAAAATTCTCTATTGAAGATAAACAATGTATTTAGCAATTTTGTAGAAATGGACAGTTTCTGTTCAACAAATATTAAGTACTTAATATACCAAATAAAATGGAAAAGAATTTTGGAATATAAATTTCTAACTATTAAAAATTTGCAACTGTAATTCTTTTGTATATGACTTAATCACTTACTAGGTATAAAATTTAGAAATAAAGTAAACCGTTACGTTAATGAACACAAATCTTCAAACATAAAATGTAAAGAATATTATGAAATAAATTAAATTTTCTTCCTGGAAGGAGGAAATTAAATTTTTTTCATTGAGGCTTTCGTCCAGTAGTGGATTGATATAGGTTTTATGATGATATGATATAAAATATATATACACATACATAAATTTTATAACATTTTATTAAAGCAACAAATATATCATAATGTTTGAAATTTAATGCGTAGATGTTAAAATGTAATATAAAAGAATATTTATTGTAATTTCATAAACTTTATAGATATGTGACTAATACTGAGAAACATGTGTAACTATTAATACCTTGTAGTAAACACAAAGGAATACTCAAGAAACAAATTCATAGAAAATGTGTCATCATTATCATGAATATTCAATAAATTAATAATATAAACCATTATAGAGAATATTCTTATTGTACGATCATTTTTCTTATTTCATGCATTTAGTGTCACGAACAAATATAAAAATAGTATATAAACAACTTAAAATATTTGATCAAAACCTTATACCAGCATGCACTAATAATGCCAAAATTTCATACATAAACAGTAACAAGAATGAACAGATGATTAAAAACACAACACGTCTATATTCAAAATATGTTGACTACAAGTTTAAAAATATAGATTTTAGAAATCTGCATCGTCGACGCGTTCGTAAATTCAATAAACAAGAATCTATATTTTTTTCGCAAACATTCAACAGAAAATGTTGTTTACTGTTAGAACAATTTGTTACATGGAATCTATTTATAAATTATTTTATTTAGAAACGTTTATGAATTTTAATAAATTCGTTTACGAATTCGACACAAATTCACAGTTCCGTACGATTTTGCATGCAGCATTTCTCTGGGTTTTAATAGGAAGCGTTTGCATCACCGTATAAATATAAACATCTATGCATGCGTTAATTTGTACGTTTTGCAACGCATAACCGTTACTGAATTTATTTTTAAAACAGATAAATAAATATGTGCCAGCCTTTAATGTTTTCGCTGGTAAACGTTCATTACCAATGCGAACATTACGGTACTCACAACTGCGTACAGGTCAATGCACCAGTATCATCGTTGAATGTTATGTTTGCAGAATTTTATAGTCATCGTCTACACGGCAAATAAGATGACATTGTATTAGAGGTGACATAAATATGGATACATTCTGTCACATGGATTTTTCTCAGTGTTCGCACGACGTTCTTTGTTACACTACCATACCATAGAATAATAAAATAAATTGGTACTTTGCGAAGTTCCTAATACAGTTAATCCCAGTCGTATTCGTATACTTGTAAGCCACGAAAATTAAAACGAAAATATACTTCATTAAATATTTATCTCTTTTTTCGTTCTTTTTTCTCAAATGTATCTATTAATTATATAAGACATCGTACTAACTTCAAAATTTAATTCGTAAGGATATAAAAACGAGTATATACAAATGGCTAAAATTATTTTTTAATATCAATAAAGAGATGTATTAAAGTAAATAGAATTACAAACACGAATATAAGACAAGAATTAAATGACAACATAAAAGACAACAGAAAACAATAATATGAACATCTGATGAGAATGTAAACGATTATGTTTAAAAGCAAGAAAATATCAACATAAAGGAAAAATATAGGTAGTCTGGTAATCATACAAGACATTTAACTTATATGTTTAGTGAATTAGATTTTTTAGTATTTTGGAACATTAGAGTAGATTCAAAATCAAGCGAACTTCAAAAATTCTAATCATTATCAAAATAAAAAGACATTGTGCAATAAAACATTTCAAATGAGAAAGAAAACGAGACGAACGTTTCAAAACCAATGATACGATAGAAAATGAAAAGTCTAAACAAGCAGAATAAACAATAGATTGAGAGAAGTTGAAGAAAAATCCAAAAATTAGTATTTCAAAACTTTTTAGAGAGTTCAAAATATGCTGAAATAATTTATGAGATTATAAGAAAAAACATAATTGCATCTGTGAGTAGTTATGAAAAAACAGTCATAGATAAATTATGTTTTTTTTTTGTCAAATATATGGACTAAATTTTTATTATCAACTTGTTTTGTACAAATATGAGTGTGAGATAAATTTATCTTCATTTTATATTATTTCGTTTTTTTTTATTGTTATTTTTGAATTAATATTTAAAATACCATACTGTTACACAGATTAAAGAAACATATTTGCTTTTTAATTCGTTACTTACTAGTGTATGAATACAAAGGAATAACTGTATGTACCATTTACATCTTGGAAAATCAAATGTATATTCAAATTATAAAATTAAATAAAGCATATGAACTCTCCAACTACTGTGATTATATTTATTAGTTCAGTTACAAATGAACAAACATATTTTAGCTGTAAACATTTTAAAAAATATGCATTTAAAAAAAGAACTGCCAAATAAGCAACCAAACAAAGAGTATTGTATAACAATCATATTGTTTTAACGTGAAACTAAATACCTGGGAAAAGCCAACAACGAAAATAAATAACTTTCATATGACGATTAGTAATTACAGCCGGAGAGTTAAATGTAAGCTTTAGTTATTAATAACACGTTATTTAATGATTGCGTGTATATGGTATTCCATCAACCTTCATCGACAAGCATGAACGAGGAAATAGCTTTAATCCAATGGTTAATAAGTCATATGATTCAATTATATGAAGTTCAGATATCGATCCTCATGCGTAATTGATTCTTTTTTTATTTAAAATCAAATTATTCATTTCGAAAATAGTATTGTTGTACTTGCCCTATTTATATTCTTAATAAAATATGTTTGTAATTATAATATTTCAATAACAAACATTTTAAAATTAATAAAAAAAATTAAATTTAAATCAAAGCAAGAAATTATAACTGAACTTTCCTTCTTTGATAAAAAAAAACTTTTTTAATTAATATTTAATGAATACTAGGGTACAATAACTATGTGTTATACTCATAAAAAAACTCATTGATAATTTTTTTTGATATTCTAAAAGAACAGTTTTTCATCAATATTAATTGGAATTAACTGATAACCTATAACATACATAAAATTAATTTCTGCAATATTTGTGTGAGTATGTATATGTATCATTATGACCATGTATGGGTATAGATATGGTATTTGTGAGTGTATATATATATATATATATATATATATATATATATATATATATATATATATATATATATATATATATATATATGAAACATTGTTAGTCAATTTAAACTAGACGTTTAAATTGACTAACATATAAAAACAATAATAACCATTTATCAAGGAAGAAAATATTGGTTTAAAATATATTTTCAATATTCGATAAACAAAGCATTCATAAAATATAATAGATGTTTTACATTCAATAATGAATTTCATTAAAAATTATAAACAAGTAAACTAAAAAACAGTTAATCAAATTTTAAACAAAATTAAATAATTGTAAATAATTCGGCGTTCATCAAAAACAAAATTACACTGTTATATATTTATGTAAAATAAATTTATCATTTTTATTCATTCATAAAATTTCATATTCATTTAAATTTTTATTTTGTTCAAAATGTTTATTTTCCTTTCGAGTTTAAGTACTAATTTTGAATTAATAATTAAAATCAATAGTAAATATACTTTCTGTAGAAAAAATACAATTCCTTTATACAGTATAAGAATAAGCAGTAAATTTCATAATTTGAAATTTATTCTATTGTCTAAACAAATTTCAACATTCATTTATAAAGAAAATTAAACACATCAAGAAGAAATTTAATAATTATGATTGATACAACTGATAAAGGAGTTAATACATATGCAGTAAATAATTTTTTATGAGTGTTTAGTAAAAAAAGAGATTTGAATATATTTTTATACATATATGTGTACAATTTTATTTTTGTACGTAAAGCTCATAAAAACATAAATGTTATAATAAAGATAATTAAAGGATATAATACAATTGTTAAAAAAAGCATATGTGACTTTGATGAGACCTTCGCTTAAGTACTGCGGAAGTGCTGAGTATCTATATTTAATAACGAAAACGCGAAACGTAGAAAAAAATATCAAAAAAGGATGATATATACATTTCAGGATGGATAGTTCTATTGAAATGATTGAACAACTCAAGTGGAAGAAATTGAAAAGCAGACAAAGGCTGGAAATTTTAGTATGAAGTATCCGGACTAGGAGGATTTTAACCAACGAATAGTTTCTTATTCTTTCAATAACATAAATGATCACGCGTTAAAAAATAAATTGAGGAGTTATAAAAAAACAAGTTTGGAAAATTTGAATCTTTCATAGAGATGCTCGTGCTTGAAATGTTCTTCATTGCAGTTTTTGCAATACACTGGTTTTATTAAGAAATTTAAAAATCGAATTAAAAGGGATAAAATGTACTCATACAAAGATTTATTCCAAAATTGGTAACCCTGTCACTGGACTTTCTATTTTAATCAAGCGTATTATTATCATTTTACATTATATATATAAACAATTAAATTGATATCTTCATTGTGTAAACATAAATACATATTTCCTGTTAACAAATATTACTACTTCAGATAAAATATTTAAACTATTTATTTGTACAAAAAAATAATTTTCTTCGTTGATTTAAATTAAAATAGAAGAATATAGCTTTCATTTTTAACTCTGAACTTTGATTTATTTAACACTTTTATGTACTTGATTTTGATTTTCTTTACTATTTTTTACTTCGTTTTTTCTACTTTACTTACTTATAATTTACATTTGATATATTAACATACAATACATTTTTTATGATTAAAAACATAAACAAAATTCATTATTTTTCTTCGAAATATCCATACATAAAATACATATATACACGTGCACATATGTATATGTATATATTTGAATGTATGATTTTGAATATAAACTCACATGCAACATTTAAATTTAAAAAAAACATATTGCACATATGTTTTTTAATAAACACTTCACATCTAGTACATACAGATCAAATATTTTTATCAATTTAATACGTTTTACATATCCTTGACCTCATAATAACTGAAGTGACTTAGTTGATTAACTTTGGCAATATAAGAATGTAAAAATTATTATTTAATACAAACATAATTAATCGTATGAAAAATTGAAAAGTATAAATGTTAGTTATTTATGAAAAAAGCACAGTATTTAATTCTGTATAAAGTTAAAACACACACACTCAATATGTAAAAAGTGGCAAAAGATTTTTTTTAATAATTTCATTGAAACTTGTACAATGATGTATAATGCTTACGGTTATTAAAAATGTATCATATTAAGCATAAAAAGTATAATAATAACGTATTTATAAAAATCTATGAATGGGATAATTTTTAATTCTCTTTTCCTGCATTTATAAACATACAGAAGTACAATATACATATTTCATAAATTATGGATTATTATTTTAAATAATTAAAATCATACTTTGAACACTCTCCTAAAAATTAACATACAGAACAAAAATGAAAAGATATATATTTTTCTTTTTGAATTTATGTTGTTTTTGTAGTTTAAAAATAATTAAATAAATAGTAATTATTCGGTTTTCCTAAAATTCAACAATAAAATAAAATAATATAGATATAAAAACATACCAAACAAATAATGAATAAATACCATATTAATCACAAAAATACATATTTACAAATATATCAATATAAAATTTAATGAAATTGAAATTTAATAAAATATTTCTAGAGTTACAAATAAATTAAAATAAGCTAGAGAATACAATTTTAATTTATTTCTTTTAAATATATACATATAGAAATAAAACAATTATTTTTTTTAAAAAAAATATACGATTACCTGGCATATATTTTACACAGTACTTGTGTCTGCAATCTTATTTGTTGACTTTTAAAGACCGTTTCTTCAGAATGTTTCAAATTTGATTCATTATAATCAATTTCAGTTTTTACTTTCTTTTTTCAATTACTCATACATACATTACCAGAAATAAATATTATAGACAATAATTTAAAAATTACTGAATTGTTTTATCAATCAAACAAATTACATTACTATCACATATTTTAAATTATTTAATATTTGTCTTATTGAAAACAAAAATATTCTTTCAGCAGTAATATTAAATTTAAAAATAATTATATTTTACTATTTTTTAATTGATAAGAAACTATTATAATGCTATAAATGTATTCGAAGTAATCATTTTTTAAAAATTCAAGAACAATATAGTTCATTTTTGTACAATTGTGGTAAAAAATGTAAAATGATTACATATTTTATCATTTGTCATTAAGGTAAGTCAATATAATTTTAATATTTGAATTTAAATCTACATTTTACACAAACAAAAATACTTCCCGGATATTGTAAATTATTTACATATTTGGGCAATAATTTATGACCACGTGTATGTATGGATGTGATATTTGTATATTGTCTGTCTGTATGTATGTGTGTAGATATATGTACATATATATATATATATATATATATATATATATATATATATATATATATATATATCAAGGCCAACAAAACATTTTATCAACATTATCAAAAATTGTACATCATACATACATATATACATACATATATATATATATATATATATATATATATATATATATATATATATATATATATATATATATATATATATATATATAATAGAAAAGTATATTAATATGATAATATAATTATATAGTATTAAACATATTGCATATAGAACAAAATTAACTAATAAAAAGAATCTGACTCATATATAAAAATATTATTCACGGTACCTTTTAGATGTACTTGATTATAAATTCTTTTCATATTTTTCAGGAAAAACTCTCTTTTCATTTCAAATTGGAAACAAATAACTTTCTAACTATTCATCAAATGTGATTATTTCTACGTATAATTGTTATGAGATTCTTTTCCTTTTTCTTTAGTTCTAATGTTCTATTAACTACAATAGGGTCAATTAAAATGGGTATATGCTATAGTTTTATATACACTCGCTCGAAAATGTCTGTGTACATTTATCAATACGGATATTTCTCAATAAAACAACCTTATTAATGTAAATTTAAAAACAAACATATTTTTTAATAATTCTATAAAATACTGATTATTTATACGTGGCAATTCAAAACATTTTAAATTTATAACAAATAAAATAAAAAATTAAACACACAAAAATTCATACAAATTGAGCAGAAAATGTCTGCGTACTACTAATTTTATTAAAAGGTAAATCATCGATTTTTTTGCAATATTTGCACTTATTGTTGTTTTAAAATTATCACAGTTTTATGTCCCAGTTCGTATGTTGCAACTGAAACGCTAAAATATTATTTTTAGTAACTAATAGTAAAGTTTTTTGCAAAAAATAAATAAGATGGAATTCAAAAAAATGAAATTTCTTTTAGTGAATGTGAAATTATTTTAAAGTGAGAAAAAGAAGGAAAAAGTTTTCGTGAAATAGAAAAGGGCGTTGGAAGACAACATTCTTTCATTCAAAGGGTAGTAATCAATTTTAAATCCACATTTGAAACCGCTTTCTGGCCAACCGTCGAAGTTAACATTTAGATAAAGGCGTAAGATTGTGGCTTCAGTGAAAGAAAATCTCCGAATAACTGTACCCCAAATTGCTAAAGATATTAAAGTACTATTTAAAAAACAAATCTGTGCTGATATTGTGCGAAAAATAATAAAAAAGGGTGGGTTTCATGAACGTGTTGCGCGTAAGAAATCATTTATTTCACGTATCAATAGATAAAAACCGATTGCATGTGCAGATAAATACATTAATAAACTAATCCAGTTTTGGGAAAACGTTATTTTCTCAGCCGAGAGCAAATATTCAATTTTTGGAATAAAAGAACTCAAAATTGTATGTACATCACTGAATAAAAAAAATCTTGTTCCTACTGTGAAACTCGGCGGTGGTAAAGTAATGGTTTAGGGATGTATAACAAGTAAGGGTGTAGGACAAATGGAGTTTTTCGAATCCACGATGGATAAATATGCTTACTTAAATATTTTAAAACGAAATATAAAGCAAAATGCTGAAAAATGAAGTCTAGGTCTCGATTATAATTTTTTGTACGACAATGATTCGAATCACACGACAGAAGTTGTTAAACTATAGATATTATATAATGTTCCAAAACTGTTGCATGCACCTCTCTAATTTCTAGACCTAAACCCTATAGAACATATGTGGCATTTTCTCGAACGTAAATTCACCAACATATAGCATAATTGTAAAGGAAATGTTGAAGAAAGTTATAGAAAAAGAGTGGAATAAGATTAGTGCTAAAGAAACTACAAAAAGTGGACCATTCCATGCAAAAACGATTATAAGAGGTTCTTAAAAAAAGAGGCTATCCAACCAGTTACTCATTCACTTGAAAAGTTTATTTTACTTTATATTATTTTCGATTTTCATTTTTGGTACGCAAACATTTTCTGCTCAATTTGTATGAATTTTTGTGTGTTTTATTTTTTATTTTATTTGTAATAAATTTAAAATGTTTTGAATTGTCATGAATAATCAATAGTTTATAGAATTATTAAAAAATATGTTTGTTTTTAAATTTACATTAATAAGGTTGTTTTATTGAGATATATATCCATATTGATAAGTGTATGCAGACATTTTCGAGCATGTGTATTAATATAGACCTTAAGATACTTTTAAACTTATCAACCTACTAAACGTAATTCAACCGTATTCGACTCCATAAAAAATAACTGTAAATTTAAAATACTAGTTATTATTTTTATGTTGGAGGATGTATGAAAATGAAATTTTCATGATTTTTTTTAATTTTATCTACGGTTTTTAACAATGCAAACATATTTTCGGTACATTTTTTTAAAAAAAACATGCTATTGCATGAATCTTTATGAATTTCTGATGAATGAAAGTTTAAAAATTTATTTTAATACATACTCGTATATATATGAATATATTGTATTCTATACATAATTGATTTTAATCTATTTTTGAGTGTTTTATATTACAGGTAAAATAAAAAATTAAAAAAAAACTCATTGAGAATGAAACAAGATTTAAGTAATATTTTATATTATACATTTATATATCAGTAATATGCGTGTTTAATATTAGATATTATTTTTAAATGAAAGTTAATTTGTTATCATAGTTCAAGGACGACATACTGTTGATAATATAAATATAACTCAGCTTACCTCTTTAACTGTCTGTCGTCTAATTTGTGCTGTGTGATCGGCATCCTCGCCACCAGTTATAAGAGGATAATGATCACTAGGTGCAGGTGGAACAGTCACAATCGGTACAATTTGAGATTCTTGTACAACTAATTGATCATTTTTCTGTTCAACCCCTGTATTATGAACTGCTACTTCTGATGAACGTGAGCTAACAATCGAGGGTTCCACACGACCTGGATTTTTTATTTCAGGTCTCTCTAATACTTTCGAATTTTTAAAATCCGGATCTTCAGCAATTTTCGCTAACAATTTCGCGCGATCGTCAATAATATGCGGATCTTCGTTGAAATTATCATCGTGTCTCATAAGTTTCAGTGCATCCCCTTGATCGCTCATGTACGGTGGTGCCGGAATTAATAATTCTGGGCCAGCTTTCTGCATATGTTGATACACTTTATATACACTGTCTACAGCAGTATTTGAACTACGAAACTCGGGCAAGAAAAACAATGTTCCAAAGCACACAATACCAAATGTCAAAAATACTAATAGGATTAAATATTTCTCTCGAGGTCGAAATGATCTTCGCGTAAAAGATGGCACTGGTACACCATTAACGAATCGTTGATAAGTAGGAAGAACACCCGTGGACGTCATATTCACAATTAGTTATCACAATATTAGCAACGTACCTGTCCTACCGTCACTAACAATCGCCATTGACCATACACTCACGAACAGCTGGAAGTTAACACACTATAATACCGGCGTTCTGTTTTTGTATTTTCTTCAGTGCACAGATAGCACCACTCTCTAAGGAAGAATTTCGTCAATTATTTAAATATTATTTTTTATTTATTTATTTATAATACTTAAATATTGAATTAATTAAATTTAAATAAAAAAAGGATACGAATAGTAAAATGTAAAAAATACAAATAATAATATAATTACTGCACTATATCTTTTAAAACGATATTTTAGAAAGTAAGGTACACATAATTGCAATAAAATTTAAATTATGTCTATATATAGTGACTTGCAATAATTATCGAACACACGTATTAATAAAACATTCTAAGTAGTTAAAAATAAGTACAGAAATTATTGAAATATGATATAGTTCTATAATAGTATTATATTATTGTTTGCTTTGGAACTGTAGTGAATTCACTTAAACAAAAATGCATTTTTATCCCCAACACCACACAATGGTAATGAAGTATTCAATAATCACTTATTGTTCACTTCATAACCATTGTGATGTTGAGGATAACAATTCATTTGTGTTAAAGTATTATATTAACTATATATTGTTCAATATTAATTTTATTGAAAGTATTTTAATAAAAACTTAGAAAAACAGATATAACAAACTATGTAACAATTAACTCTCTATAAAAAACATAATTAAATAATTATCATTCATTATTTATTATATTATATATATATATATATATATATATATATATATATATATATATATATATATATTATACAAGTATTTAAAAACGAATAAAATTAATGTTGTATTTGCATTTAATGTTTATTTTTTAACGCAGCTGACTTATATTTTTATATTTATTATAAACAAAATTAATAATAATTTTATAACACACGTTTTTGCATTTTTTGATCCAAAAAGTATACCAACTTATATTTACGTATGATAAAAATTTATACCTTCTCACACCATTGCTGAATTTTTCACCTATCTGATAAAGTATATTACAAATCCCTCTTCTTTGTTTCTATAATCTTCTTCAATCATTATGGTAATGTTAAATTTTGACTTGTGTATAAATCATTTCCCCATTGTTACATATTACTTTATAAACCTTAAACAATATATCTCATATACAGCACTAAGGGAAAGAATATATTGTGGGATAAGAAATCTTAAACAAGGAATGGTTTAATCGATTATAGATTCACGAAAATAATTTTGAAGGCATCGAATTTATTTGTTACTGTATCTTTCTGCATTCAACCCAAGTTGTCTATCCTGTTCCACAATAGTTTTCCATCATAAAATAAATACCTGTCTTATTCTGCAACTCTTCCAATATTATTTCCAAGTTTTACTTAGACTCATTACAAGTGTTTCAATGATATTATTTTACGTAATTTATTTGTTGAACGGATGATCTGTTCTATAACTTGATTATGGCTCATTTAACACATTTCAATAAATAAAATAAAACAAAGTAAAATAAGAAAAATCTTTTTTTTAAAAAAGAATAAAAAAAGTTTACTTTAATGTAATCCTTTATACATAATCGATAACCTGTAAATGGATACAAAAATAGAAGTGAGTAATTTTGGCAGAACAAATAAAATGGATGAAATGAGCATCAGAAAGACACATAGATAGAAGAGAAGATAATTGATGAATAAAAATAATTATGGAATTACGAGCAAGAGACTAAGGAAAAAACCTTATCAAAGATGGAGGGATGAAATTGTGAAGTATAGTAGAAGTGAAAGTTGAATGAAATTAACCACGTATTAAAAAAACATTAGAAAATTTTTGGGAAGACATTTAAGCAAACTAATGATATTTGATGAGGTTTTCACTCAACAATTGGCTAATTATAGGTTTTCATAATGATATATATTCATAGACCGACCGCTAACAGTAATATGCATCATTGAATGTCATGTGAGAAATTGCATTCAATCTCTGAACAGAGATTTCCACAAATTGGAGTTAGGCATGGAACTGACAAATTCGCCTTGTAAAAACATAATTGTCAGGAAGAAAAATCCTACTGAATTATCCCTCTAGCTTTGTCAAAGTTTTATATTTGAAATTTTTCCGTTATATTTGGAAGCAATGCATGATAATCATTAAATGTTATTTTAGAGGATAATAATTTGCAACATCACATGAAGGGAACTATATTTATAAATATATTAAAATCTTTTTCTCTGTATATATATAAATACACATTAAAAAGTAATATAAATAATTGTATATATTTTATAATCACATACAATATTGATTAACTTGTAATTAAAATTTTATTTTGTTTGTAATATCTTATAATTCATTTTTTGAATATTCATTAATATGAAAATCAATTCATTATATATGTTAACATTTTCTAATAAAAAAATTATTTATATACTATATAAAATATATAAATTTAATTTTATGGGCAATACTAATATAATTAAATATATTTTAAAATCACATACACTAATAGATAAATATTCGTTTTGATAGGATGATGAAGGAATTTATTGAAGAGGTTCTAAATGATTATAAACCTTTTTATTATTACGTTTATTTATAAAAAAATCTTATATATTTTTAATATTCATTAAAATAGAAACTCTTATTTACAAATAGTATTTTTAAAACAAAATACGATTCTACAAATTCTGAGATCTTTTTCAAAAAAATATAATTACATAAACATTATTCTAATTTGAACATCATATCACAAAAAAGAATTTCTATGAACGGAACATATGAAAATAATTACAAATGAGTAAAAAAATGATGATTGTTGATTATTTCAATGTCTCGGCCGAAATCGAGACATGTAAAAGTCACAATCCGTGCAATATATCGACGGGGGCAACACTTGTTTCTTCCTACATAGATTACAAGTAACAGTTTTGATTTTTTCAATACTATTGACACTAGTGCACGCACTATTCGTGTTTATTAATTTCGGTACAGGAGATTCAGTTCCCCCTTTTGTACCAGGTTCGAAATGCACGGATTTTTTTAAAACACCTTGTTGTTTAGGAATCGGTGGTTGATAATACGGCGATGTCTTCGTAGGAACAGGTTGATACGGTGATTGTGTTTGTTCCTGAATGGAGACTTGTCCGTTTGATGTATAAAATTTATTTCCATCTTGGTAAATTGTCGGTACGCTTTGATAACCATTCGAATTCATATTTTCTGGATGTGGCTGAGGAACTCTTTGGTAAGGCGAATTGCTTGATATACTATTATCATGAATCTGTGGTACTCGTTGATATGCTGAATACAATCCAGACTGTGATGTTCTCGGTTGTACATTAGCATTGTTTTGTTGATGATATACCGGAGAATGCATCTGAACATTTCCGTTCGTACTTTGTTGATTGCTGTGTTCAGAATGAAGCGGTGGCGACTGATATACAGAATGTACGTAATTATTTTGTATTGTAGCAGGAGACGGTGGATGTTGATATACAGGTAAGGATTGTACTTGATTGTTATGTTGGTTTTGATTAACTTGCTGATGATACGCATGTCCTGATGAATACTGAGTATGTTGTAATTGTGTTTGATTAACGTTCTGTCTTGTTTGTAAAGACTGATTAGAATTATTTGAATGCGGATGGGTTTGTTGATACATATGCGGAGAAACATGCTGATACGGATTTTGCGCATGTTGTCTAGGGATTTGTTGATTCGAATACGATAACGGCGTTTGTTGATTGTTGTAAGAATTTGAAGTTTGATTAGGATATTGGTGAGTGTGTTGTGCAGGAACTGGATATTTATTATTGTTGTACATATTTTGAACTTGATTTTGAGAAGCGTTATTATGCGATTGTTGAAGGAAAAGATTCGAATTTGATTTTTGTAATAAATATTGTGACATTTGTTGCGTCGTATTATTATAACTTTGTTGTTGAATTGTCCGTAATATATTTTGATTGTTGCCATTATTAAATGCAGGATTACTCGACTGCATAGACATTACTTTTAAATCAGTCTGTTTATTACTGTTCAACGTTTGATTGTTAGTTTGTAACGGATTACTTTTAATATCAGTCTGTGGTTGAGGAAGACAACTTCTACTATCTTGTCTCTGATAAACAGACTGCATTTCTAACAATTGATTCTGTTGTATATCTGGTCTATAAGTTGGCACCACAGAGTTTTGATTGACAATTTGAGCCACAGCAACATTCGGTTGCTTATTTTGTGCATGAATCATAACTTGAGGTGACTGTGAAGTTGGTTGAGTAACTTCATCAGAATGTAAATTACTATTCATTTGCTGTTGACTTTGTTCTTTCAAAGCAGCAACAGCTTCTCGCTGAAGTTCCGCTTCTCGTAAATTTCTAATTTCTTGTTGAATCGCAGCTGTTTCCGGTTTATTAAAGGCGGACCGTAATACTCTTTCCAAAATCGGATTCGGAATATAACTATCATCTTCTTGATCTTCGGCGGTTGCGACCAAAATCACTTGATCGCAAAATGATACAGTCTTCTTCTTCCCATTTTTTAATTTACGGACGCCTTTAGTACAATCATTGTTAGAATTATCTGAATTGAAAGTCTGCTGAACAACAGCATTGAGCATTTCAACTTCTCGAATTTCTTCTTCAATTTGATCAGGTGTAACTCCCGAAAAATCACTGTTGTTATTATTACTGCTCAACGAAGACGTTGTAACGACAGGCATTGATTTATTTAATTCATTTACTGGTTGTTCTAATCTAGATACAATCGTAACAGGAGAAGAACTGTTACTGTTCATCGACATACTTCGTTTCACAGTTTTATTGTCATTTTCAAAACTAGGCAATCGTACTTGTTCAAAACGAGATGCCAGATCTTTAACAGACGTAGATTTACAAGTATCTTTTTTCTGTAAATCTGAATCAAGAAGTGATTGGCAACTTCCACTGACTGAATTTGAACTTTTCGATGTTTCCAATTCTAAATTCTTTTTTAATCTAAGCGCCGCTTGTTTAGCTTGTAATTCACGTAACCAAGTATCTCCAGAAGTTCGTTGTGTTTCGATTGGTTCGTGTTTTATTTCATTTTCTTGATTGAGAATCTGCTGTCTCTTTTCCCGAAGTTGTGTTAACAATGTACTTGTCGACGGCGGTGGTGTGGGAACAGGAGAAGGACGTGATATACTAGTATTGTCGCAATTATTTAAATGTTCGTCCAACGAACTAAGATCCAATGGCGGGGGAGGAGGAGGGAAATCTTCACTTGGCTGACGCGAATGTATCACAGAATTCATAGGGCTGGGATATGGAGGTAATTCTAGAGTCTGTAATGAACTATGAGATGGCATACAGTCCACTTCATCGACTCCACTATCGACCTGATTCAAATAATGTTCTGATTTCAAAGGAGATTGTTCTTGATGAACTTCAGCTTGTGTAACAATCATATTATTATATTGCATATGTGGATGCATTCCATTTCTAGATTCATAAATTCCATCATTTGAAAATTGCATAGGATGGTTAGGTAATCTAGGTCGATTTGCAAAATTAGGATTGTTGATCTGTCCATTATAAGACGGTAAAAATGGTAATGAAAGAGGCTCTGTACTGTAGTTTTGTTGAAGTTTCATCGAGTCTTGTTCCATTGTTGGTTGTCGTATGTATGTCTGATAAAAATTATATTCCTGTTGTCTTAAATCTTCTGGTAATGGATATTGTGCTCTCTCATTCTGATCTTGACATACTTCACCACTTAACTTAGACGTGCTAAGCTGGGAAGTTGTTCTCAGAGGAGGGGGAGGAGGTACTTTTGCAGCTGTCAAGACTTTTCCTGCACTACCATGAAAACTTTTTCTCATCAATTTACTTCTTTCCAAATTTGGATTTGTGTTTGATCCATTTGGAGTTCCGGTAAATTCCAAATGTCCTTCGGATAAATATCCGCACATCATATTCATTTTCTCAGCTCCTTTTAAACCAACATTGCTGTCATCAACAGATGTTGTTACAGGTTCTATTATTTTCGGAGATTCGACTCCATTACCTTCTGTTAAATCAGGCATACTACGATTTTTTCGCTTAATTAAACCACCCATTAAAAGCTTTCGTCTAACTTTATGCTGTTTCTTTCCCGGTTTTCCATCTTTTACATCCTTCTTTTCATCTTTATCTTCTTTCATTTTCTCTCTCTTTAAAGTATCCTTAGCATTTGCTAAATTTTCAGACGGCGCGATTGATAAATCTCGTGATATTTTACTTCTGTCTTCACTTCTCGAACGCTTTTCACGCGTATGTTTATCTTCGTCTTTGTTTCGCGATCGTGAAAAAATACTACGCGATTCTCTACCAGGTCTATCATACAACATATATTCTTCATCTTCAATAATATTAATTGTCTGGGTTTTGTTTTTTAAGGTACCCTTCTTTTTAGGAAGAGTTGCATAAATTTCAATATTTTTGTTCGCTTGAGGAATTATTTTCTCAATAGGTGTCGGCAATGTCAACATTTCTTTACTATTTTGGCGAGAATGTTGGCCTTTATCTCTAGAATTTTGCCTGGAATGTCTTCCACTTCCACTACTTCCTTCGCGAGTATGTCGGATATCCAAATTACCGTCACTTAAACCTTTTTCTTGTAGTATTCGTCTATAAAGACTTCTAGCGCGCATAATACACGTATTATGTTTCATTCTAGCAAATGTCATTGTATGAGGATTATTATATGGCGCATCCATTGCTGCTCTAGCTTTCGATGCTGCTGCGTTACAAAGGACATAAGCTGTTTCTAAATCATGTGCATCTTCGATTTGTCGTGATTTTTCCAACAGTTTATCAGCTTCTAAACATAATTTTTCACAGTCATCTCCATTCATATTTTGTACAACACCGGATTGATGTCCTTCTGGTATTTGTGCAAGTTGCAAGTTATGTTTTAAACCTTGCTGTATAGGTAAACTGTCAGTTGATGATAGAGAATATGAATCATATCCGGCGTCATAAACTCCGCTACTACCGCTAGATAATTCACCAGCTTTTATCCTTGTTGGGCTACCTGGTACACTTCCCGGTCTGTGTTGCATTTTACCAACTAAATAAAGATAAGGATTTTCCATAGTTGTCGATGATGACGATGAAGCGCTGTTACGATCACCGCTCCAATTCCCAGAATCCCGTCGTCTTGGAACATTCAAATGATCTGGTATCATTATTCCATCTTGGCACGTTGATGTTGATCCGGCGCTCAGACTTCTCTGAATCTGTAAATGTTTCTTTGCATTCTGAGCATTTAACACGTTTTCGACAGTTTTTCGACTAATATAGCTCGGCTCTTTTTCAGCATCGACGACACTGATCGAATTCGTTTGTATATTCGTATTAATATTGTCTTGAATAACGTTCAGATTCTGATAATCGTTCTGTGGACGATTTAAAGGTGCTCTCTGTTGTGTATATAACGTAGCATCTGGATTTGGAGTTATTGCTCGTCGCATGTTACCCACGTTTGGTTTTTCGGGACTTGGCGTGACTGAACGTCTTATAACGGGATGAGAAACTGGAGGTTTCTTATTCATGGATCGTTCGGTTTGAAGTGGAGTTATTGTCTTAGGTGCATTTTCAGTATTCACTGGAGTTCCTCCAGGTACTGCATATAATAATAATAGAGGTTGATATCTTCCTCTACGACATTTCTCGACGACTTGTTCCCAACGAGGTCCAATTTCTCGTACTGTAGCGTCGTCGAAATAAATCCATACGCGAAGTTTTGTATGGAAGAAGAATGTTGAATAATGTTTTCCGTAGTAAGTAACAACGCCGACTAATTGATGTGTAGTTGCAGCAGCCCAACGATTGTCGACAACGCTATGGAAGACATCGCTGAGACGAAGAGATGTACCGACTGTGGCGAATACATCCATGATATGTTCCAAGTTGGGACGTTCTGAATCCCATACTACACCGACTGATACGATCTCTGGTCGATTCATTAAAGTGCGGCAAATTTGAATTTTTGCACCGCATGCACTCTGCGAATATAAGAGTTGATATAAGAAAATACATTGCATTAATAAAAAAAATCTATGTAATATTTGTAATCGGAAAACTAATGTAAAAATGATTTAACAGATCGAAAAAAATTCAAATTTAATCTAAAATAAAATTATTCTGATATAATTTATAGCTATTACATGAGAAAAACTTATTTACATAAATTAAGAACAAATTGTGTTCTTATCCACTAATATACATATTTATAATCAAAATTTCAATAAAAAATAATTATTACTTACGGGACAGTCACGAATATCGCCCATTCCACCAGCTTTTCTCAACAACTGACCAAAAACGTCTGGAGGGTCTTGTGCAAGTGCACTCTGACGTGCTTGTGCGGTAAGAGCAGATGCAGAGACATAATGTACCATCTGGAATAAATGAAAAATAAACATGTTTCAAACCATTTACACGAATCATAAAACTATTAGAGGATATTAGTCTTTGTCTAGACTTTTAAATTGTTTGGCCTTGTTCAAAGTAGTAAAATTTACATGAAATATATATATTTCCAAAAAACACGATAGATAAATTGACGATTAATACTATTATGTGTTTTAATAATAGATTAGATTAATTATATAAACTTTATAGTTACATCGTTATTTCATAAAGTATTAATAAAAAAACCTACTCATTTTTTATATTTAGAATAATCTCCGTATTATATATAATTATGTCTCTTGTTAATTTCAAATGATTTTGTAAATTAAATTTATGATATCAGTCTAAAAGACAGAAATATATGAGTGGTAGTTTCGTGTTTAATGTAAGATTGTACACGATAACTAATTATAAAGATACTTTCAAATTTCATTTGAAGAGAATTTACACAATTGCATTTATTACATTACAAGAACAACTAATGGGTATATAATTACTTCGTTTAATGCGATCTTAAATTCTTACTTGCACTAATCCCACGCTATTAGAACTTGTGGGTATATGTTACCTTAATAATTTTATTTTAATAGAAATTATTTATTATTTATTTTGGAAATCTTCATATGTACATGTTTATTTTTTAATCAAAATCATTTTGAAGTAATAAAAAAACTCCACAAGTATTATTTATATATTATTATGAATATTAATTATAAAATTCTTTATTGAAATAGTAATTGCACAGAAATGATGTTGAAATAAAATAATAAAAAATATTCTTTTCGAAATTACCTTTGCAAATAAGAATATGGCTATTTTTTAAATATTTATGGCGTCTTGCAATCGTTAAAAAAAGTTCGCACCCATATTCAGCAGGCGTGTTTCAAAAGATATAGACATGTTTTCTGTCGTTAAAAACTTGGTCCGTGTTTTATTTTACTCATGTATGCAAAAAGATTGCAACTGCAACCTACACATTTTGCAGTTTTCAAGGTAAACGACAGTCATACCTATGTATAATATCTATTGTTAGTAGTGAGGCGCCTACCTTTCCCTATACTCATTCTTGGAAAACTAATAAACTGACAATGAACTGTATTGAAATTTAGTACAGGAAATATTATGCTATGATAGACATACCTGAAATAATTGACATAACATGTTAAGTAAGTTGTAAAAGAGAAAACTACAAGTACAAAAATTCTTTTGAAATATATATTAAAATACTAATATTATCTGTAATCCCCAATTGTAAATTTTCAATGTTTTAAAAAAATAACCTTTATAATCAAAAGACTATTCTGATTTTATTTCATTTGAACTCCTTTAATATAAAAATAGTTGGTTTTAAATAAATAACACTGATTATTTGTATATTATTATTATTTTGGGAAAAAGGAACAAGAATAATCTTATCTGTGCATTGTATTAAGAAAATGATTAATGAATTAATTATATTTCTTAATGTTATAACAGTACAAATAAATTAATATATATCTTTTATATATGATATATTTGTTTATAACTGATAATTTGTCATATGTACAGTTTTGAAATATGAGAATTATTTTTCAAATGCAATTAACTGTAATTTATAGTAACATTTGAATTGATTATATATATATATATATATATATATATATATATATATATATATATATATATATATATATATAGTATGCATATAAATAATTCTTAACGTCCAACTCGAAAAAAATATGGCCATTTATTCAACAATGATAAACCTACATATAAACGTGTTCTGTTTGTACAAACAGAGAAGTTCGGTCGTATTTGTACAGTCTGTCAACGAATCGTGATAAAGTAATATCAACTCTATTTACCTGTGTAAAAGGCAACGGTTCAGATGTAGCTCCACAAGCCCCGCACACGCTTTGTTCGACAAGTGTCATAGCAAACTTCTGATGGGGTATACAATGTCTGGCATTGCACATGTCTTCGGCTTCACCGTGAGCAATATGCAAATGTATTCGTAACAGCATGTTTTCGAAACATTCGGCCGCATCGTCCATAAAACCAAGCTGAAATCGTTGCTGGTCGAAGAAACTTTCGGCTAAAGCACGTCGTAAAGCATCTGGCGGCAATGCGCTTTCTTGCGAGAATTGTAACTGCGAGAAGAGTTCCTGGAAAAGAATAAACTCTGTCAAATGTTTGTCATCGGAAATTGTAAAAGTTTTATGAATTTTATACTTGAAGACATAAATTATGAACATTTAAGTACTTTTTCGTTTGAAATACAAAAGAAGTCAAATTTAATTTAACTGTATTGTTTTATATAGCCGGATAAATTTAATTTACTATATAATAATTTATCGTTTTTTCTTGGAATACAATAAATTATTTTAACAATTACGAAAATGAATGATGTATAATGAAAAATAAATTTTAAAGTCAAAAACTTATGTAAGAATATTTTTTATAAAATGAAAGAATAAAACTCTTTTTATTTTGATAATATAGTAAATTCACTTTAATACAAATGAATCACCTCATCCCACCATCATAAGATTTTATGAAAGTTTCAACAATCACTTACTGTACACTTCATTCACTGATGGATATTTCGATGGCCAATCCATCATCATCAGAACGATATATTATAAAATATGTTGGTGTTAGAATGAGTGATTTATTTATATTAAAAAAATTGACTACAAACACTGTGATATTAAAGTAGTACCCAAACATTATATTTAACTAATTTAAATATGAAAATTTAATATCATTTTTTTTGTTACAATATCAACATCAAATACCATATTTAAATAACATTAGAATATTTACAAATTTTACTTACAAAATTAAAAATATTGTGTCAATAATCATCGATTATGGAAAAAAATCAATATTTATAATATTTAAGTATTACATTAAAAT
Organism: Neoneuromus ignobilis; assembly: GCA_029203775.1. Taxonomy (NCBI): domain Eukaryota; kingdom Metazoa; phylum Arthropoda; class Insecta; order Megaloptera; family Corydalidae; genus Neoneuromus; species Neoneuromus ignobilis. Next base: position 25,180,140 of record CP092096.1, read on the forward strand.
TTACAAAATAATTATAATGGATTATTGTAACATTATATACACACACACATAAATATATATATATATATATATATATATATATATATATATATAATAAATGTTTCATTAATAAGTGAATACAGTTACTTAAGGTGTCAATAAAAACAATAAAAAGTTTCCTGCTTGTTAGAAAATGTGTATAATATTGCACATATTTTTATATATTTTTTATAGATTTCTTAGTCAGAAAAATAAAATATTTCCTTTAAATGTATTAAATCACTCTTATTATGTATTATAAAACCGGAAATGTACCTTTTTTTAATCGATTGGCAATTAACTGAAATAATTATTTTTTTGTACTTACATAACTTAATAGATGCTGAGAGTGTTAAACCCTCTTTATGTTTAAGACCGTTCGTGCATAGTAAAAAGCCATATCCTGCCTAAAGTAGTCATATTTTAACAGAATATGACAAATTCATCTGAGAAAATAAAAAAAATATCTCTAACCCTTGACCAACAGTCCTGGTGAAAGGCTTAAGATATATCATATCCGAATAACTTGAGACTGGACTAAAGCTAAGGGTACAGCCATAGAAAAAAAACGATACCGTCTCATTTTTTCTGCAGAAAATGAGATGGTATCCGTTATCTTCACAAGATATGTTATCAAATGAAAAAATTGATATGCCTGTTGGAATAAAACAATTTCCCATAAGAATGAAAAATAAGAAGCACTGTGAGGAATAGGAATAATGATAAAATATAAAAAAAATATCATATAATTAATTATATAAATGAAATTCCAGAAAAATGTCATTAGATTTTTAAAAAACACATTTTATTACTAACTAATCTTTAATAGATTGATAAATAATATTTTCTTAATTAAAAATATTCTTAAAAATTTTTTTTTCTAATATTAAAACAACAATAGAATCGTTTTTTACTTCTATACAAATATTTATATAAAAATGAAATAACTACAGGGCCTAATCAATTCTAATTTTTCTGTATTCATTCTTTTGGAATTCCGATTATGGCATATTCTAAAACTTTATCATTCCGGAAATTCAAGGATCTTTCTCAAGTGTCTATATGGATGGGAATATTTTTCATTCAACTTAAAATTGTATTTCGAAGAATTCATGCGTGCGTGAAATACCATTCTACAGTCAACGTGATGAAAAAAAGAACTGAATCATATACAAAGTTATTTCCTGTGGCGAAAATGTCGAACACTTTCGTCGAACTATGTTCAAACTGAACGACACCGTTGCATCTTTAAACTAATATTCTCTCAACGTCTCGATGGACGCAACACCGGTCAAGTAAGTTTTACCGTAACTCGACCAACCCACTCACCATCTAATATAGGTAAACGACGATGTAGAAGTTCATTATAGTATTTTCTCACTTACACTTACGATCATCTAAACATCACAGACTGAAACAATAAACGATACGAGAATATAAAAATAAGTTGCTGTTCTCAGAAAACGTATAATGTCATAAATAAATAATGCATGCGCGCCGTATACCTCGTTTTATACATATATTCGATCATTAATTAATTGTTTGATTGTATATTTAGTATGGTTTATGAAATATACACCGTAATCTTGTCTACAGGTATTTATCAAACACCATGTATGTTCCACTGCACATCATTTGTGGTACGGACTCTATGATGTGTTCATTTAAAACATGTTTATTATGAAACGAAAATTTCTCTTTGAATTGAATATGGATTAGAAAAAATATAAATAGTCAAATGCATGAAATAATTGCATGTATACTTCCGCATATATACATTGTTTGCACTATAATTTATTAGACTATTATACTTTTAACACCGATATAATTTTTATTTAAAATTAAGTATCAGAGATATTAATCGAGAGTAAAACTCACAAACAGATAAGTAGACATTTGCATTTTTAAAGAATAAATTATATATTTATACCCTTAGAATTTATTAAATTCTAACATCAATGAAAAATAATTACACATATCTTATTTTCTATTACTGAGATTATTTACAATTTTTTTAAAAAAAAAAATATTCATAACATAAATAAAAAGTAAATTATTTATAATTAAACTTATTATTAACCTTCAGAAGGTAAAACATTTTAAATGGATAGAAATAAATATATTCATTTAATTTCTATTTAAATTGAAATTATATATTTTAAAGTATAAGCACTAATTAATATTTTAAATATGTTTTCATAAAATTAAACCAATTTTTAAACATTGAAATTTTAAAATTAGACAGAAGAAGTGAAATTATATCTAATATAATTAATATTGCTTTTAAATAAAATATAAATGATCATTTTAAAGTAAATTACATCTATTAATGAAATATAATCAATATTTTCTTTCCAAGGCTATACATATATATTTGTGTATACTATAAAATATTCATAAATATACAGATTATTAGAAATATATAAATCTGTGTATATTAATTCGTTCAATATCTTAAAACATAACGAATTTGGTGTAAATTGAAATACATTAATTATTAAATAATCATAGAAAACAAGTTTAAAGGTCAACCAGTAGTAATTAAATAATACTATTAAAGACCTTCAAATCTGTGCAATAAAAAGATTTTATCCAATACGTAGTTTATACGTGAATAATAATTATTATTTAAAAATTAAAACCAACATTTTATTATCTCTTAGAGATAATTACGTTTATAGTTCCTTTTTTATGATCTAAACATATTTGAATAATTTAAAAGACTTTTTTAATTATTAGAATTATTTAAATTACTATATATATATTTATAAAATTATAAATTATTGAAATTTAAATATTGTTTAAAAATTGTAGATAAATATTTTAATATGAGATTTTTCAATCGTTTTTTAAAAATAAATAAATTCAGTGGAATTATTACAACAAAATTGAAAAGTATGTGCACATATATGGATTCTAGGACATGATTTAAAAAGTATAATATACGAAATGATTACAATACTTACAAATAATAAAATAGTTACAATAGTTATTATTTTAGAACGATATTGACCTTCTCCGTAATGGATTATTTGACATATTTTCTAGTGTATTTAAATATGTCTTCTGAATTTCAAAACATTCTTAATTATAATCACGTTGGACGTTGTGCAATTTTCTGAAATTTATGACATATTTCACTAATTAGTTATATTGAATTTCGAACGAATACAAACAATAGTAAATAAAACATTATAATTTTGTTTGTTTTCACTCCATAACATCAATTAAGTTATGTAAATAATTATGAGTATATTTTTTAATAAGTTAATTAGTAAAAAATATGTAATAAAAAACTACATTAACAACAGTAAATATATAAACGATTAAACCACAATTTTATTATTTATTATATCGTTGCAAATAAATATCAAACAAAAAGGATTGATCAAGATAACAAAACTAGGTTATTAAAACTCGAAGTATAAATTTTTACTCATTCTTGCATAATATTAATAATAATAATGAATGTATTTTCCGAACTATCATATATGCACGTATGAATTTATTGAAATGTATCTCTCCTTGTTATATGTATGTATGTAAACAAGAAAGTTGAAAAGTTTTGAAATCATTTATTTCTAAATACATTAATCACTAAACAATAAAGTTGACCACACTTGAGTTCGTAGAAATAGTATATGGATATTATTTAATGTGCTAATACAAAAATATTCAATAGACACATTTCAAAAACACAAAAGTGAATACCTGTAATTGTAAATCAAATATTTGCATATAGAACAAATTTATGTAACTATTTATTGTTCAGATAGTTTCTCATTAATTTTTTTTAGTATAATATTTAACATGGTAAATAATAATTTAGTTAACAAGTTCTTTTACAAGAAAAAAATTTGTGAATTTTGTGACTTGATGTATTGTTATTGTTGCCAGATATCCTGTCGATCAGTGAATGCAAATAAGACTTGCTGTAATTTTTATTTTAATTAAGTTACATTATAAGATATATCTCGATAAGGACACTGACTCCTACATGAGAAAAACAATGGTTATTCATGACAGCTATTTATTATTATTGAAGACTGCAAGGATGAGTCCTACATACAATTCTATTTCATTTTATTTTAGTAATTTATTTGACAGAAATTGTGGCAAAGTCACTTCACTCATATCCAACATTACAAGATTTTTCAAGTCTCCAATAATCACTTACTGTTCATTATATTTTTTAAAAAAATGATGTGCATTTCGATAACCCTTATACAATTTTTTTTTATTGTAACTTACTTATGTATCTTCTTATTATCTTTATTCGACGAATTAATGGCCATCTTTTTTCATTTACGTAAGTACATATCATGCAAATAACTACATATTGAAAAATGTACATAGAAGATAAACATGGAAATATAAGTGATTCAGATTTACATATTATGTACTGACTCCAAGTCAAAAATTATGATTGAAAATTATATATTTATGTATAACAGTGAGATTTATTTGGATTAAATTTAAATTCACTATCAAATTATTATGTACTTGTTTATAAAAATGTATGTATTTGATGATCATCATCATTTTTTCCATCCATTGTTTGATGAAAACTCTCAAAACTTTTTACTTCCATTCTAAACAAATAATTTTTGCCATGTCGTTTTTTGTCTCTTTTTTATTTCTGGGTTCTCAATCAATAAACTTTGTTTTCTCATCGGTTATTATTTATTCTTTACTATAAAAACAGTCCATTAAAACTTTTCATTTTTGTTACAATATCCATTTTGTTTGTTGTCGAATACATTCGTTTCTTTTTTTGTCTCTACATGATAGTGTTGTTCGAAGTAACTGAATTCTTCTGACATTTAACACCCATATTTCACTATCAGAAGTGAGAACAAATAGAATAAGTATTTTTCTAAATTGATTTCTAAACATTTCGCAGATATACATTTACTAGTTAATTTCAGTTGTTGACCTTTTAGATTTAAATTAAAACGAAAACGTTTTATAAGTCTACAATAAAACGATATTAAAATCTACTATTGATTTATATTAAATATTAACCTCATTTTTTTCCAGTTCCAATATTATAAATCATTATATTTACATCTCTCTAGTATATGTATTTAAATTATTATAAAAATAATTTTCAATTCCATTTCATAGAATATACATAAGATTAAGAAATATTCGAGTTACATCTACTATATACAATTCAAAGAACTTTCTTGAATAATTCAAAAGCTCTGGTTTCTGCATGACTTACTTTGACATCTTAAATTAGATTCAGGTCATTTGTATGAGATATTAAAATAAATATTTCAAATGTGAAAATTAACTTTTATTAGAATTTAAAATAAACATTTATAAATAAAGAACAGAAATGTTTTATATTTATTATTATTTACAAAAAAAAGAAGTAATTATAGGAAATTAGTCGATTTAATGAATTTTTTAAGAATATTTCACACAAACTATTATCCTAACATCAAAAAATATTGTAAAAGTGTTCAATAATTATTTATTATTTAGTTTATTTATTTCCAAGCTTATATGCATTTTTAGAATGCAACACTCTGATGAAGATGACATTGCTATCAAAATACACATCAGCTTGTAAATAAAGTGAACAATAAGTAATTATTTTTAATTTTTTACAATAATAATATGAACATTTTTACAATATTTTGTGATGATGGAGTGATAGTTCACTTGTGTGAAAGTGAATTCAATTCAGCACAGTTTCAAAACAAACAGTGATTATTTGTGAATATATAAATATTTCTCTTCAAATAATAATTTATATAGTGTGGTTCATATGAAATTGAAAGATAGTAAAATATAGTAAGTAAGTGAATGCATGTCCAGTTGTTTAAATAAATCAGAACGTTTTAGATTTGGAATAAAATCAAATATTTATTCGTTATGGTTAAATTAACATTAAACAATAAAATAGTTCTATTATGAAATATTCAGTGCTGAATTAAAAAAAAATCAAGTATTTTAGTATATATACAACTTTCTTTTATAAATCAATTTCCGTGTATCTATGAATAAATATGTTTATCTTTCTCTTTGTTCTTTATATATATAGTTTAATGAATAGCAAATACATAAATTTCAATCAAGCATCAAATTAATTTTAATTTAATTGTACAACGAGACCATTGAAATAATTATACGTACAATAGATCTTTGATAAAACTACACGAATATAGTAAATATATCTTTTCACGTTGATATTTTCTTCATGGGTGCAAGCGAGGGATTGACCTCTTGCAGTGCGGACAAAGAACTCGTTCAGAGTCGCGAATAATGGAGACAATACGTTAAAACAAAGCAAATATAAATGAATCCGGAGTACGTTCTTTACTATCGTCAACAATAACACTGAGTAAAGCAGTTTACTTTCCCACACGAAAAACGTTCAAGCTTTGATTGTTCGCAACAGTTTACGGTAGAAGAGGTTAGCGTCAATGCTTCAGTGACTCTCATGCTAAACCAATTTGAAAAAGTTGTGTACAAATTAGTCACAACTATTAATTTCTTTTGACTGTTTAATCTGTCATTTGTAGTGAATTAATCGTCCATATTATAAAATAATAGAGGATTGGAATAATTCATATGTTTGCATTTATATCTTAATACGACAATAAGAGAGAGTAAATATTTCATTGCTGAAATGTCAAACGGGGATATTTTTTTTAAATGAAAACTCGATTTATCAATTTAATTATTTCGTGATGCGATTTTGCTGGTACATTTATTCACAAACTGATAATGAGTTGAAATGTGTATAATCCTAACAACATTCCTTTTTAAGTTCTATAAGTAGGTTGATTGAGATTAACATGTAAATAATAGGTTTTTTAATACATACATATATATTATATATATTATAAGCGAATGAACAGTTTTTTACTTATTAATTTTTGTTTTGTATCTCTGATAAAAAGTACTTTGCAGCTTATCATAAATTATTTTTGAATATAAAATTATAAAAGAACATTTCAAATAAAACTGTTAAAACATTTTATTAAAATATGTAAATTTATCATTAAAAACAGACAACCAAAAAGTATAAGTAGAAAGATTAAAAAAATATATGAATAACTATTAAAAAATATATAACACTGGATTATCTTTAAAACTTTTTAGTCTATACACATCAATATCCAATAAAAAAATTTAAATACTAAAAAATTCTGTTCTTTAAAACAGTAACTAATAATCATACCATATAATGAAATATCAATCTGTAATTAAAACAAAATATCATAATCTAAATCATATTTTCTTATCTTAAATCATTGAATTTGTTTACTGATTACAATACTATTTCTACTTCCTATATAAAACTTAATTGAAAACTATTAATATAAAAATTAATAAACAAATACAGATTAAACAGCAGGTACTGAAACATTTTTCATTCCAATGAAAATATCAACTAAAAAAAATCAGTTAATTGCATAATCTAACATTTGTTTATCGGATTTCAAGTTACAATCACTTTGTGTGAAAAAACCAATTTGTCTTATCGTACAACGTCGAAAATAAATAGGTCTCATCATCGTAAACCGAACTCTACTCAATCACTTTCTACTCGAGAGGTCGAGAGTTCAAATTCGGTCAAGAATCTTCACTGTTTGTGTACATACACATTCGTAGTTGCATTCAGTACATGTATTTTTAATCTAATAGAAACTTATTTAAAATATGATTATTTTTAATTGACTCTTAAATCAGAATTGATGTAAATCTATTTTTAAAATGTATAAAGTTGAAACAATATATATATATATATATATATATATATATATATATATATATATAATTTTCTTGATTTATAAAAACATACCATAAGCCACACCTCAGAAATAACAGAATTAAACTGAAGGTTATAGTACAGTAATGAATACATAATTTTCTTATACACAATCCAATATTTACATATATTTATTACAAGTAGTAAGTAGCCAATATTAAGTTCTAGAATAAAACTGAAAATTTTATGCAAAGTTCAATTACGTGCTTAAAATATTTATAATTTTATATTTTTCATATGGTACTACTTTATATGTCTATAAGGGTTTTCTTAAAACATTATAAACATATATAATAAACACATATGTAACTGTTTGAAAAGTTGCTATCAATTGTATAGAATCAATCAGTAAACACAAATTCAATTTTGTATAATTAAAAAAAAACTATCTCGCCCCTTTCTGATTTTTTTCTGTTTCCCAGTATTTGAAATTCATACACGAATCTTTGTTTTTTTTTTAAATTTCTGTTGCAATTTAAAAAAATTTCTCGCCCCGTTAGATTCTTTTCTGTTTCGCAGCATTTGAAATTCAATCATACAGAAATCATGTGATACCTCTATGCAGAAAAAAATGTATATAAATAAAATAAACGCTTTTTTATTTGTCTGAATTAAAAAATGTTCACACCCCGTTAGATTCTTTTTAATTTGAAATTCAATCATACACGAATCACCTGATACTTCCATGTAGAGAAGATGTTTATATATAATTTATAAACGTTTTTTTTTAATTTCTGTCAGAATTAAAAAAAATTATTATGTTAATTCAATTATTAATTCAATTATTAATTGTTAACAGTGACTGAATCATTTTTATTACGTTGTATTATCAATTTTTATTTCAAATAATTACAAACATAAACATGCATTTGTGTAAAATACTAAAAAAATTATAAAACATACAAAAAAATATATAAGAGAAACGAAAAATGACCATAAAATAATTTATGACTGCTAATAGTTGGTAAATAAAAATACGATATTTAACTTTTTCGTTCTTCTAAGATAATTCTTTAAAAGTTTAATATGATTACATTAAAGCAAAATAACGATTGATAAAAAACCTTAAAAATATTCAATTAAACACAAGTTGTTACGTGTTGTAAAGAATAATATTCCCGAGAGATCTGCACGTTTACACTGTGGATGGAAGCAAATGCTTAATTCGTTATTCGTACCAGAACAATGTTATGAAACGACTAACTTCCTCGTTTAGAGAATTAGCGACGCTATTAAAAAGTGGGCTTTTATGGAATGACTAATCCACAATATGAGCACTTTTAAAAAAAGATGCCACTTAAAAAGTAAAAGGATTTATTTATATATGGAAAGATGCAGTTAATGAACAAACAAGTTAAAAGTAATTTAGAGATTTTTGTCTTGATGTTGTGCCACCTTTAGATAGACAATTTAAAATTGAGTAACCAAATCAAAACTTTAGTAAAAAATAAGTACAACGTGGAATTTTGGCATGGAAAATATTATTGGAGATTTGACGAGTTGTTCTACCCCATTCAATTATTTTTAGAACCTTGCATGTTCGGATTACCATTTGTTCCGGTTTCTATAAAATTTCCTTTTAATTCTTTGCAGGTTTGTAAAAATTACTTGCAACAATTTTTCAGTTGAAAAATCAGGAAATTATACAAAGATAGAATTATGAAATTGCTTGAAAGATAGAGAAAGGTTGTTATTAAAAACGATGTAAACATAAATTATAAATATTAAAAAAATGAATTTAACTTAAAAACCAAATAAATTTCATATATAAATAGTGATTTAAAATATTTATATTCTAATATAATAAACGATTAACGATAACAGTGGAAAATTGAAATATTTAAATTAAAACAAACACACACGTGGGAATGAATTATAAAAGACAGTTATAAAGTTTAAAATAATCATCCTTTCAAATTTATATTGTGTTTTACTTCGTTGTATAGAAAAAAATAATCTTTTAATTTTATTATTTGATCTCATCAAAAATCGTAATATTTTTTTCTTTATTTCACACATAATTTATTAAAATCATATTGAGAACGTTCAACTTCCTTTACTTTTTCTTTATTGCATCCGATACTAGCACTTGAACATTTTGAAATATTACTTTACATGTTATCTTATTTTTGCTTCATCAATGTCATTGTACCTAAAGAGTAAAGTTGTTTTCTTATAACGGATCTTGTATTATTCACTTATATATATATATATATATATATATATATATATATATATATATATATATATATATATATATATATTAAAATAAATTTATTTATACAATTGAATATTTAAAAAAAAACATTTACAAATATTATTGTCTAATGAAATTAACTCTTATTTTTTAAAAAAATGTGCAGAATTTTCACTAAAACTAAAAAATTCATCTCGTTTGTGTTTAATAATTATTTATTGTCTACTTTATGAATAACACTATTATCTTCGATACAGGCACATAAAATATATGCCTGTGGTTAAAATCATTTATGTGTTTGCCTGTACATATCTGAGCTTCTAAGATGATGGCATCGCTATATAAATTCTCAGAAAGAGTAGACAATAGATAATTATTGAACATTAATAACATTCTTGTAGTTAGATATTTCTTTATGAAAAGCAAATTAGATCTAGTTCGAATGTGTATTATTTACACATAAAATTAAAAATAAATAATGAAATGGTTAATTTTTTTTAATAGCTCACTGGTTTATACTTGTATTATTTTTAAATAATTTGATAAAAAGAAATTTTTATTTTACAACCTTTTATTTACTTAAACTAATAATATAAAGCAAGTATATTTGAAAAAAAAATAATTATACTCGTAGGTATTTAAAATGATAAATAAAAAAAAATGTTAAATTTCTAAAGAAAATATGAACATAAACAAGCATATTAATTATATACGAGTAAATAATTTCAGGAAGATATTTAACAAAAATAACATTTAAAAATGCCATTTTAATTCAACAGAGATAATCGTGTTTCATTTCAGAGAAAACATTTCAAGACTTAATTTTCATACAGCGAATGACAACGATTAAAACGTGTTTATTATATTTAATAAGCTTCACAGACAATGAAAACAACTAACAGTTAATTAATTATAACTATTTTATTATTATTAGAATATTTCTTGGAATTTATTTGATGTTAATTTGATTAAAAAAACTTTTTATTGAAATTATATTCTAAAATAAAAAATATAAGTAAATGGAAAAAGTCAAGCATACGTTGTTTATTAAAAGAATAAAACTTGAAATTATTAATAATGTATTTAGTTATTTTTGCATTTGATATGCGAATAAAATAAATGTTTCTAGGGCAACCAGTTATATAAAAATTGGATATGAACTGCTTATATGTGTTTACTATTAGTGATTTCTTTTGATTTTAAGACAAAGAGAGAGATATTGGAGATGGATATGTGAGAGATGATAAAAATATTTATATTTCAATGAATTAAGTTTCTATTTATTTATCTTAATTCGTGTTTATATGAATATTTATCTATTTTTCTATCCACTTACGTTAATTTATGTGTTTAATTTCTTTTAAAAAAAGGAGTATCTATAAAAAATATTTTTTTTCTAGTTGAAGTATCTATAAAAATGAAATATAATCACTCACATTTTTCTTTTTGATACACTTTTTAACATCCGTAAAAGACAACGAGTTGTTAGTGCCTTTGTTCTCGTGTTCGGCAACAGCGTTCGTCGAGATCACCACCGTCGTCGTAGTAGAAGGTACAGGCATTGTAACCGTAGCACCTGTACTTTTCTTCTTATATCGAAACTTATTAATCATTTTTACACTTCACTCGACACATCCGATATCCAACAAAATAACAACAAAGACACGTGTTCAAATCAAACGGGCCACATTGTAACATAAGGTGTACGACACAACAACGACTACCAATCTCTTGCAATATTGTATGGGTGCACGGACGAAATCAGGCGCGAACTAGACGTACGTTGCTGACAATTCACAAGACAGAGAGGAGCATTATTTCTCTGGCTACCTTTCACCGCAACCACGCGTGAACTGACTGACTTGACTCTTAAAAGGTATATCGGCATTGCGGCGTCATAGATCTACTCATGTTGTTCGGTTCTTGCGATCTTACCTTAACTATACCCCCACGTTTGCGAAAACCACGTACAGGTAAATTCATTTTGTATACAAGCATATAAATATATTATAAACCGTTTGTTTTTTTTCTACCATTTTTTTCGCAAAACGTGCCAGAAGTGTACAACTGTTTTTCTCGTATTCTCTTTATAGATAGATGAATTTCATTTAGATGTTTTCAAATACATTTACATGAATTTATTCAATACGTATAGTTAAAACTAGTACACTTTTTCTAGATCGTTTTTCACTGATAATGTTTATTTTTATATTGTAACTCATAAAAAAAGATTTTGAAAATATTTTTTTTGTATTCATCATAAAGAACTATTTTTTTTATCATTATTATACGATATTTTTCTTACAAAAATTGATATAAAATTAACTATAAAAAATCTAGGTTAATAAAATATACAACTTCTTTAATAAATTAAATTCAATTCCATACATCAAATTTTATAAGTAAAAATAACATTATAAGATTTATTTAGATTTTACTATAATTAATTGCAATCACTATTGTTTGATAATTTAAAAGTTCAGATTTTTTTCCAATAAGACAATGGTTCGAAGTACATTTTGAAAAATGCATTGGAGTATTTTGGACATAATGAGATAAAAAGTGGAATATCATCCTCAATCTCCTGATTTAAATTCAATAGAATATCTTAACTGGTTTTGGATTTAAAAATTGAAATAAAAAACTTTATTTTATAATAAAATGATTGCCATATGAGAAAAAATCGATTGAAAAAATATTAAAGAATTTAGTTACAAGTGTACCAAAAAGATTAATTGAATTAAATGAAAATAAAAACGTTGCTATAATATTTTAACATAAAAATTAAGAGTATTTAAAAATTATATATTGCTTAGTAACAGCTTATAATTGATAATTCCATTCATAACCCATCAAACCGATATAATATTTTTTTTCTGGATAGAGTCTTCTCTTAAGTTGCACAGATAGTATTTCGTTGCAATTAACACATTATCTTCGAAGTTTAATATTGTTATAAACAATCCATTTTTATCACTAGTAAATTATAACAATTTTTATCAATTTACAGAGATGAGTAGTGTAGATGTTCATTCCTTGCTTCAGATTAAGTTTCGATAATTCGTAAAAAAAACTTATTAACCAAGTTTAGAAACTGTACCAATCATTTTCAGATGCCAATAGATTGATTGGAGCTATTCGGCTAATTATTTAATCATTAAACTAGGATTTTTCTCTATTAGTATTCATTTTACCCAATACTAAAATACCACATTACTCATAAGATAATTTAATACTTTATTTAGGACATGAGTGCAAATTACAAGTGAATAGTAAACAATTACTGAATGTTGTTATTAAAAATTTGTAGTCAGTGAAATAGTGATTTTTGTAAAAGAAGGAAATTTAGCTTTTTCAAAATTTAAAATTAAAGTTGCGAATTTTAGTTCATTCTAAACAACAAAATCGTATTAACAACAATAGAAATAATTTATGTGAAAGATTTTAATTGGAAATTTAATTTCTTAAAGAAATTAACAAATTTCATAGTGATGTCAACCACGAACTAGTTTTCACTTACATTTCGAAGAAGAATTCTTGCTAAAACCCAATGTGTCATATGTTACGATTGGTCATCAATTCACTTTCAAAATAAATATTTCATTATACTTTTATTCATTCATAAAAATATTCTATAGAACTATTTGTTTTGAAACTGACGAATTCACTTTCACAAAAATGAATTATCACCCCAATTACACCTTTTATGTTTTATGATATTAGGGTGATAATTCATTTGTGTATTTTATAGAATTTACAGTTAAATAGAAAATTACTTATTTAATTAATACACATATTTCTAAATAACTATTTTTTTACAATGCTGTTTTGATTTTCATTACGAAACAAATCTATTAACTGAACAAAATATTTTAAATTAAATCTCCAGAATAACAAATTTCATTTAGTGATAATTATTTAAATGTGGTTAAATTGAGCAAAACACTTTTCAACAACAAATAGTTGAATAGAAAATAATATGTATGTACTATATAAATTAAAATAACAGTTAGATTTTTCCATTTCACTGAATACACGTAGAATTGAAATCCCATACATATATTATTTTTCATTATCTCATACTACAAAATTACATACTACAATAATAGAAAAGTTATTATTTTATATTATTCTATTTTTTCTGTCGTCCATTCATTTCATTCATCTTTCATAATAATAATACTTGTTTGTTATTATTTTTTAATTTTTACTATAATATTTCTATTTGAACAACAGTAATATTTCATATTTAATGATAAGTTTGTATACGATTAGAAGATAAATCTGTTGATTTAAAACACGAACTGTAGCCTCTTATAATTAAATCTCACAATATAACTGTATTAGTCTTTAGTTCATTTTCACTAATTAGTTAAGCTATTGTTTGATTAAAAATACACACACATATGTATATATATATATATATATATATGTGTGTGTGTGTGTAGAGAGAGAGAGAGAAAGAGAGTAAAAAAGAGGAAGAAAAACTTAGAATCTCTTTAAAACCAGTTTTAAACCTATATTATTTAAAAAATGATTTTTAACATGGCAATAATAATTCTATTTGAATGTTAGATAGATGTGTTAAGTAACTCGATTGCTTAATACGTTTATTTGTACAAATGATCACCTGTCTTATTGGTTTCAACAAATTAACATTGATATCAAATAACCATACGTCGTGTCATGCCATTCTTGTTAAATCCGTAACTTTATAATCTTCGACAAAAAAAATCAATGAAGCGAAGCACAGATTTCACTATATTAGTCATCATCATTTTAAGAATCATCATAAGAGCATAAACCACAAAAAGATTAAGTACCTATACTTAGTGTTTTAATGGATACGGATTGTTTCTCACAAGATGGTATCGTGTATGAGGACGTGTACCTATAAGGAACGACTAATGGAAAACATTGATAAATTATAAAAAGTATTTTAAGCAATGACATTATTACATCGATTCTAGATAAAATATTTTTGGAATGAACAAACGTTTTTATTTATTCAATTTAATTCGATATACACAAGTGCTGTTTGTAGATATTTTTATTGTTGTTGAGCACTTAATTTTTTATATAGTTTATGTTGGTCTATTTTAATTTCAAAGGCAGTCAATAAAACGAGAATAATATGTGTAGATGTATACTGCACCTGAGCAAACATTTATTTACCGAAATTAAAACATGCATCAACACATATTTAATTTTATTTTCTATTAAAATTCAATAGGAAATAAAAATATAGCATTAGAAATTATGCTTATAATATTTTTCAAGTGTTTATAATTATAGTAATTTTATTCACAACTTTATTTTTGTTTATATATAGATATAAACACTCACACTTCACATACATTAAATACAAATAAGAGAAAGAAGTATGGAAAAATGCATATTAGGAATAATACGTGGAGACAGAAAGAGAAATGAGTGGAATTGAAAAAAAGAAAATTACAGATGTTATAACAAGAATGAAAAGTTTAAAATGGAAATGAATTGGTCATATATCAAGAAGATGGAACTGACTATGAACAATATGGATATAAGAAATATTTGATCAGAACCCCAGATATATAAAAATTGACTAAACAAATCAAAAATCACCTTCGTTATCCTTAGGCTCATCCTAATATCCAATAATCTCATTCCTGCTAAGATCCATTTCTACAACAATCAACCAACATCTTATTAAACTTCAAACTTTCTAAAACAAGGTTATATGGTTTGAGACTCCATAGAAATCATTGACAAATTCTTAATACGAATACCTATTCTTGCAAAAATTCATCTAAACTATTATCAAAAATTAAATATTTAGAGTGGTTTAAATGAAACTTTAATCTCATTTGGACTACACTATTTAACTGGGTGGTATTTGAGATTGTGTTCCATTCGTAAAAATAAATTAAGTTATAATTCCAAACTGCAACAATTCCTGTTACTCATAAAATTTAATACTTTATATTAACTTAAATACAAAATGCATTAATCCACTTAACTGATTGTATAAATTAACCATATTGTTAATAGAACACTTAATTATTTAAAATGAAATAATAAAAAAAAATTATCCGAGATCAATGAGTGATTATTTGAATTCATTATCCAACAGTTGCACAAACTAATTACTAAACACTGACTCAGTCATTTTAATTTTAAATTAAGTAAATATAGATTTAAATCGTTTTTTACAATTATTTTTATTTGGTTTTATACCTATCTTGTCAGATAAATCCGAAGGCGTTTTTGTAAATATGGTAACTAATACTGAACAGTCATATAATCTTATATAGAATATGTCTTGTTTGAAAACATGACTCACAATAAACTTTTACCAAATCGATTCTTCTTTAATTTTGGAATATAGAAATATTCTTTTACGATTTTTATCAAATAAAAAAAAAACGGTTTCAAGCTGAATAAAATGTGAGTGACAATTTATTGATATATAAATGTGTATAAAATATATTTCACTTTTTTACTTAGTAAATTTAGTTCAGAATAATGCAGAGATATTAAACACGTAGATATATACATAGTTGTATTTTATTTGTACATTTTTTAGACTAAGATGAATATTAGTTTTAAATGATTAAATAAAACTAGTTATTCACTTTAGTGAGTAGAGTCACGTCATCTAAAGCTATTAAATAATCAAATATTTAAAAATTTATTTAAACAATTTTATCTGAACACACAGATCGTATATATATATATATATATATATATATATATATATATATATATATATAAAATAATTTCTTAAAAATTATGAATGGACTGTTAAATCCTACTAATTTTACTGTGTACATAGTTTATTTGCTATTGAATTATCTTAAAACTTTGTATATCGGTAAAATATATACAAAATATGTAAATTAAGAAATAAATTGGTAATGAAAAAATATACTTGGCGAATTTCAAAAATAAATAAATATGTATTTGAGTAAAAATATACAACTGTTCTGTGTTTAATAAAAAATATATACCAAATAACGTTTATGCTTATTACTAATCAACTCAAGATTAAAATTAACATTTAAAAAAAATATTAATTATATATATATATATATATATATATATATATATATATATATATATATATATATATTTACTAATAACATGTTTTGTTCATATCATTATGTGCATATAATGGAGTAAATTTTATGGTATTTAAATTTCAAATACGCATTTAATTTATAAGTATAATGATAACAAGTTGACTTCATTGATACCATTCAATATGGTTATGAAAAGAATTCCTTTGAGTCGGGTTCTTTACAATGTTACAGGTATTATTAACGACACCTGTTGTATAAACTTCTATGTCTACTACAATGTAGCTTGCAGTCACAAAATCCGTTACAAAAATGTACGTTTGTTTCAGACAGATTGAAGTAGGTTACTGTTTAGCCTGACATCAATACCTGTGTATTAATCTGTTCGATTGAAGCTATTTGATATTATGAAATGAAGTGTTTAGTTCACACATTACACATTTTATGTAATAAACACATGATTTGGATAATACAATTATAGTGTCTTAAGAGAGCAATGTGCCAATTCGTAGATTTTAAGTATAAGTGATTTTGGATACTTTAACATATTACATATATAAAAAAATAGCCTCTTTATATTTTTATTATCTTTAAGAACAAGTATTGTGAACATATCGTTATTTGTAAAGATAAAATTGAAATAATTTCACTTTAATATGACTGAAACTTTAAAAAAAATATTTTTTATAAATAACTTTATAGTTGATATTTTTCCATTATTTTTTATAAAAATCGAATACACACAAACTGTATTACAAAATATCTTTCATATAATTAGATTAAACTAATATTGTAATTTTTAAACATTGAAAACTAAATAAGACTTGACATACTTTCAAAAATCATTACAGATCCTACGAAAATTTAAGTGCCTAAATCAAATATCAATGATATTTTTTAAAACTAATAATTAATGTACATTTTAAAACACTTTTTGTAATCTCACAAATGCACCAAGAAAATGCGTGGTCACATTCGTACACGATTGTGTAGTATATGTATATTTATCGCTGTAGGAGGTAGTGTTGACTGAACTTGTTGGCACAGATTTACGACCCTGTAAAAACGGCACAGCTGACAATAACGTTCTGGAGCTCTGTTAATCTCACCTTTCTTTAAATTGCAATACACAATTTAAATACAAGAAACCGTCTACCCACTCGTTTTAGTCGAATCACAATGCAAAAGTGTGTGTTTTATGCATGCAGTGAGGGATTATTTTAAATATTTTATATGTGATGTATACAGTAAATACTGTTTACCTGAATAAATTCAACTTCTGTGCAAGAATCTACGTGATATATATATATATATATATATATATATATATATATATATATATATATATATGTTTTTTTGTAAAAAAAACATTTTTATGCAACAAAAACTAGAAGTTTCCTAGTATTTTTTTATTATAATCAATAAGAATTTGCCAAACTCGACTTTTTTGTATTTTTCAATAACTTCTTCAAACGCAAATAAACTGGCTCTTAGATCACTTCGAGTTGTTCAACAAGCTCATTTTGAATTTGTGTTTGATTCTTATTTAGCAACAGCTATAATGCCTCATTTTCAAATTTCTTTAGTAAACCAAGTTGTGTATCGTCACTCAACTCGAAGTTTTCTTCCACAAAAACAGATACTATTTTTTTATAAGTCTTGAATAAATCATTTTGGATACTGCAATATTTTTTTTGGTTAAAATACGTAAAAAGAATTTAATATGTGTTTTATCAACTATCATTGTAATTAATATTATTGATTTTTGATACAATGTTGATCTTTCAACCGAGTTAAACGCTTAATTTTAAAAATATTGATGGCACGACTTTACAATACTAATTTTTCAAAGTTCAACTATTGTAAATTTTAAATTTCTCTATACTTTCCTATGATGATGCCATCAAATCAGATAAAATGTAAACAAAAAATAATAAATCTACTCTCTGAAAACGATATAAATGCCATCGAAATTTACAAGAAAAAAATAAACAATCTACTCAAAATTTGACATTGTTTATAGAAAGTAAAACTAGAACAAACAATATCATGTTTTATAGAATGTATTTATTGTTTAGATTCAGTCAGACTTACAGTATTTCAAAACAAGTACACAAATTGTTACTCTGCATGTACAAACAAATGTATGCACTTTTCTGTGCTTAACATTTATATCATATAAACTAGAAGTGCATTGTTTCTGACAAAAAAAGCAACCTGACATTTACTACTTTTTTTCTGAAGAGAATATAATTATTTCATATATCAACTAGTAATATTGTAAACACTACATATTTTATTTAATATATACCATTTTATATACATTCACATTTATACGGATGTTTAAAATAATGCATTCGTGCATCGCTTGGTTAAACAAGAGCTAATACTAAGAATAATAAATAAAAATAGAAAAGATGAGAAAAACTATATTTATACATGAGTCATTCGCTTTGAAAATATATAAATTGCAACGAAATAAAGTAAAAGTTGTTTTGTCAAAGTGAGATTTTCTAAAATCAAAGATCTTAAAGTATTGAATTTTGGATAAAAAAAGTTATTTAACTCAATAATGAAGCAATAAATTATGATTTTTTTTTTGTTATTTTATACGATATCTAGTATTATTTTTTAATAATGGTATTTATTTAAAAAATAATCTTTTTATCTAAAATATTTTTAATGTTGATACCATCAATTCAATTTCGTAATGAAAAATTCACATGAAAAAATCATAAATAAACCAGATATTAATAAAATAAAAAAGTAAAAAATACATATGAAATTATATGATTAATCGATATCTTACATTTATAAATGTAATCTAATAAATAAAAATTACAAATTACTTCATGAACAAAATAAATTTGTCATGCTATCTTATCCATCTGTTTTATAACATATTTTTTAAAATATTTTTTAAGTACATATCTTTTCAAGTACCCAAGAATATTTTTGATGTACTATTTTAATAATGTTAAAAATATTTTTCTTGATAATATTTCATATATATACGTTCGAGTGTGTGTGTGTAACATTTTTCCACTTTATTAACTGATTTAATATAAGAAATTAATTTTGTAATGTCGAAAAATCTTTAATATTTTAACGATTCTCTTTTCTATATATAACTAATTAAGACTTAATTAATGATTTTAACCTTCAAAAAATAAATGATTTACAAGTTTGTTTGTACATATTAAAAATAAAGAGCAGATGTTCGATATTTTATAAAATTACCATCGCTAAAAAATCTATATACTTTAAAATATATCAATGTTTAAATGAGATACTTTTTCATATAAAAAACAGAATGACTTATTTCCTTCATATAAATGAAACTGATTTTTCGAAATAAAAACTGTATTTAGTATGAAGGTTATTCACGTTTAAACGTTTATTGAACTATAATAGAAAAATGTGTAAATACGAACAGAAATATTTACATAAATACTTATTTTTAAAATCAGTACTAATAAATAAAAAATATATTTGTATTTTCAAATAACTGGTTTTGTAACAGTTTTCTATTTTTATAAATCATATTTCAAAGATTTTAATATGATAACGAGAATAATTTGTTTTTGATATTTTACTGATAGACCGCATTAAACATACACACAAAAATATTTATGTGGACAATACAATTAAAATTTATTAAATATAAACAGATTCATATATGTAAATTAGTACATAACGAACAAAACATGTTCTTGATGTAACGCCTTTTGTATAGATTTGCTATTGTTCTTTAGTTTGCACAATAGAAGCTTATACCTTAATCATTTCTCAAATTCAAACCTTATTGTAGTCATTTTTTTAATATTTGAATATAACAATTTTTTCTTTCATAGAAACAACAAAATAAATTATCACTCATTTAAATATTTATTAGTCCCTCGAAGACCGTTGTTTCCAAGAATATTATATTTCTTATTTAACAAAATCAAACGAAATCGATGTCTGAAAAACAAGTTTCTCTTTGGACGTAGTGCAATTTAGTGGTCCAGCGCACGAGCCATCCAGCTAACGGTCAAGGTTAAATCCAACAACATGGCTGTACGTACGCTCAGCCACGATTATCCAAGAACAAAAAGAAATACGTCGACAGTAAACTATTATAAAAATATTGTCGAGATTTCTATGAAGGCTCTATTCAAATACAACGTCACGTTTCTCTTCTTAATAAACTATTTAATCTGTTCTGCAGTTTAATGAGTTCGAAAGGGTTATTGGCACCCTGAGATTAATGACCTGATTGAGAAGTTTTCTCTTATTTACATCTTTCATTTAAATTAAATACATTTATTAAGTTATTGCTTTTATATATTATATATATAATCGGTAGTAATAATTATTTTATTGATTATTTTATTTGTTAAATTATCAATAAATACATTAACACACACAAAAAAATAATACTATTAACACTTATTAGTGATAAAATTATTTTCATTTTAATGATAAGAATGTTCTACAAAATACATAATCTTTTTATCAACACAAAACATTTCAAATTCCATTGAATATTAAAGAATTTAATAAATCTAATTACAAAGTTACATACATGTGATTTGTAATCGTGAAAATATGTAATTGTTATTACAAGAACTAGAAAGTTAATTATTTTGAAAGTAAGTAACTACGATTTTATTTAATAAGTTGATATGTTCATGATTGTTTAAGATATTTTTATCCATTTTAGATTCTAATACAATATTATATCTGTAAATATTGCTTTTAATAAGTTCTTTTGAAGGTTAAATTAAATGGATTATGATTCAGTTTTGTTGAAGTCATTGCTAAATTTAATCTGATTTATAATTTTGTATACCGTACTGATATGAAATGTTTAGGTGAATTTTTCAATTTTAAGAAGTTTTTTTTTTGTAGTAAACTTTAGAAATTATAAAAAAATTAACTAAATTTCAGTGAAAAAAAAACTTTCTTTATTACTGAACAAAACCTTCAAGCAAAATTTACAACTTATTACTTTATTTATTAATTACTAAAATACAAGAATCCAGAAATAACTCTAAGATATAATTGTTGTATCGTAAAGTAACAAAATTTAACAATAATAATGAAAATG
Organism: Neoneuromus ignobilis; assembly: GCA_029203775.1. Classification (NCBI taxonomy): domain Eukaryota; kingdom Metazoa; phylum Arthropoda; class Insecta; order Megaloptera; family Corydalidae; genus Neoneuromus; species Neoneuromus ignobilis. The sequence goes on from CP092096.1 coordinate 25,202,297, forward strand.
TTAATAAAATTGTTAAAAAAGTAAAAATTTCCAATAGCGAAAATATTTCTTTTTTGGAATTGATTATTCGTGTACTACGAACAAGAATATTTTTATTATAAGATTAATATAATACGTGCAAGAATAAATGTCACTGAAATACATTCGAAGCTAATGCGGTTTTACAGAAAAAACGTCCAAATAGAATATCAAAGAGAATCAACAAAGAAGGTCAAAACCAATTCGAAGAACTGGCAGTATACAATGTGCTACATTCAATTCAAATATAAAATAAAAGTCTATCAGTGAATGGACAAATATATATATATATATATATATATATATATATATATATATATTAAAATATAACTTCCATGATAACGTTTATCGTACCTTTATTATCTAAATAAATATTGACATTAACTTTAAAACTATACAAGAGTGTAAAAATATCTAATTTGTAATTAATAAAAAATATACATTTACATCATAATTTAATACATGTACAAAGAAATGTATAATTTTTATTTTCATTTTCTTTAAATATGAAATAAAAATGTTTTATATTTTTATTTTCTAGTATTTTCACATTTTGATTAACTGTAATTTTAATCATGCTGCTAATGGTATTTAATTTCTAATTTAAGTACAAACTTTTAATTATTTTTAATTTCCTTTCTCAATTTAGTTTTCAATGCTTTGTTGAGAAAGAAAAACTATTTTATATATATATATATATATATATAAACTGATTAGTAAGTACTCAATATTTTATATAGAAGGGTTCAAATAAAACTGAAGGATAATACAGAATAGTAAATGATAATCAACAAGTGAAGGTATGTCTAAACCTTTCAGTCTCATTTGGACCATTCTATACATGTAAGATCATTATTATATATTCAGAACATTAATTTCTTCATCAAAATATTCACAAATAGATTAATAAGAGAAGTTTAGAAAAATTAAAACTTTGATACTCAAAAATTTTGACTAAACATTTCAAAAATACACTTGATTAAAAACACAATTCGTTTTGGTTCTGTTGTAAATTTATTGCAAATATATAAATTAATCACTCAATTCCAACACAAGATTGTATAAAAGTGTTTAATATTCAATAATTATTTGTTATATTGGAACTGTGACTGATTCACTTTAACACAAATGAATTTTAACCCCAACACCACAATAGTTTAAAGTGTTCAATAATCACTTATTATTTATAAATATATCTGCTGATGCATGTCGATGGCGACGCCATCATCATCAGAGCCTTTCTGTTTTTTAACAGAAAGGCTCTGACTGCTTTTATTTTTTTTACAAATTCCTCTTCTCAATATATTTCTTAATAGTTTGATGAAGAAAATAATGATCTCAACATATGGAAATTATCAGTTCTGATTACTGAACCTATATAAAAAATTAAACATTTACTAATCAATTTTTATTTGTATATTTTTTAATTTCTCTTTATCTAATATGGTGGTCAAATACAAAATGTTTTAATTAAATTGTCTTGCAAATAATTACTTTTCTATATTGGTAAGATTATCTTTAATAAAGTTAATATTAATATGTTTTTAAAAAGAACTTAATTGCGTTTCGTTTTTTTAATAATATATTAGTAATCGTGTCTAAAAAATTATATATATATATATATATATATATATATATATATATATATAATTAGTGATATATTTAAGTAATTTATGCAAAAAAATATTGAAACCCGTAAAGTGGACAACGCTCTTAAGAGGTTATAAATGAAGAAATTAGCGTTGAATACGTCCAGCAATCGATCGATACATACGAAAAGAAATAAAAATATTATTTTCGCCGAATATATAATTACGAAACTGCGTCACTGCGACCGCTATTCGATTGTGGCCACGTTACGAAACCTCTATCATTCGTGATTACGGTTTGTGTATTTAAACGCAGAGATCAATTCAGTATCGTTCGTCTCGACCACACAAGCCGACCAACGTTCACCTGAATATCCGTCTGATCGACTGTACATAACCGCCGGCATGAATTTTATAGAATTATGTACAGGCAATACGAGTATAATAAGAAAACAGAAAGATTGCTCAGTCGGGTACGACTTGAATTGACCAATCGTGTGCGAGGACATGGATCTCACGACCGCAGCTTGCTTAGATCGTGTACACCTCTATATAGAATAAACATGGTGGGCCAATTTATTCTATGCGGTTTTATTAAAATAGAAACACAATCGTACAGCATCACCGATGTCTTAGTTTTGTTCGCGTTGTCTTTTTTTATTGCATGGAATTGCAATTTACAGTCATTTAAATTAGATTCATAATGGCACTATGTGGGTGGTTGAGTTTGAATATAATGGCTTGAAATAATTAGAAATGTCTTTAGTGTCTGAATAATTAATATAATACATTATATATATATATATATATATATATATATATATATATATATATATATATATATATATATATATAATACAGCGACTCGACAATACAGAGGCATGAAAAAATATCTGTTGGAAACAACACGTAGAAATAAGAAGAAAAACAAGTGGATTTCAAACAAAAAATAATAAATATTACAAGAGAAAACAGTTTAAAGTGGAAATTACATAGTAAAAAAAATATTACTGATGGATAAGAGAAGTCATTGTTTGATAATCTAAAAATGTAATATAAAGACCCGACAAGAAGAAACATGTGAAGTGATAAGGCAGAGATATAAGAAAAATCCTCGGTAAGGAATTAAAGAAAAAGGTGTTGAATCTCGTTATAAATGAAAAATTTTTAGGAAAGACATGTATGGATAGAAAAAATAACATAAATATTTAAACTATGTGACTCTTCAAAAATTAACTAAACGAAATGAGTCAGAAACAATGTTAATCAGGAATAACAATAAAAAATTAGTCTACAAACTAAAATCAACTTACCATAATTTATTATAATTTGATAAAATATCTATATATATATTTTGATAGAAACACCGATTAGTTAATATTCTTTTTAGATTTCAGTGTATCCATACACACACATTTATATAAATGATTCTCATACAATAAACAATACATTACCAAAAATTATAACTGAATAGTGCATTTCCTGTTTACTGCACATGTTTATCTTGATAACTAAATGCTAATTTCAAATTACCATAAAGAAGGACAAACATACGAGATTATTACTAGTCAACACGCTTATTATCGTTTCCTTTAATGTACATTAAGTTTATTCTATCAGGACAACTAAATTAAAATTACTTACTGATTTCCTTCGATTGTAATATTTTCCTTTGTTACCAATAGAAACATTATGCAAAACTATTAATAAATCAATTTGCCAAACACTACACGGACTTAATTACTACAGAATTTACGTAAATATCGTGCATTTTTTTTCATATAGCTTTAATAAAACACACGAAAACGTTTAATGTGATTAAATCTGGATGTAGAATGTATGCTTTAATTAATAGAAAGCGTGTTTTAGTAACGTTACACGTATAATAACCTACAATCAATATGGAAATCTGATTATAATAGGTAGTAAGACGATAGGTTAATTAAAAAAAAACAACACTATATAATTTTATTTAATGTCGACATTTAATCCAAAAGATTTATCGTTAATTAAATAAAATCATTTAATACATATCCATTATGTTTTAATTAATAAATGGCCTACATTAATAAAACTATGCGTACAAAAAGACTATTTTTTAAAATAAAATACTATATAAAAATATGTGAGAGAAATACAAGTTTAATTTCTGTCTATGCTCACTTAAATTTATTTCTCACGGATAGGTTTTATTTCCAATTATTGAAATTTATTGGCCAAAAACTGACACGAATGCATTTATGAAAAATAAATGAGTTTGTATGGCCGTGTTAATATTTTAAAAAAATCTACGTCTATAAAACATTTTATTTATAATATATATATATATATATATATATATATATATATATATATATATATATATATATATATATTGTTCAACTGATAACATTTATACAGGAAATTTAAAACGTTTCACTTCAACATCCCTGACATTTCGGAAAAATATACCCAAATCTACAATTATTAAAGATTATAAAACTATTTTATTTCTCACTGAAATAACATTTTTGAATATTTTATAGATTTACGAAACTAAAATTGGTATAATCAAATTTATTGACTTAAAAAAATTCATAATTTTTTTATTAGAATGTTAAATGCATATACATACATACACACATATGTAAATATATATATATATATATATATATATATATATATGTGTGTGTGTGTGTGTGTGTGTGTGTGTGTGTATTCACTTCAACGAAATAACATCAGAGTATTTTCTTGTTTAAAACAGTTCTCAGACTTCCAATAGAAAATTTCTAAGAAATAATTAATCGGAAAATACAAGGGCGCTATTTCTATTTAATTAAAAGTAAGTTATACTCAACTCTCTCAACTGTATAACAGCAAACATGTCTCAATATAATTATTATACTTAGTCAGTATGATTCCTTAATTAATAACAAGAACTAAGCAACTAACCATTAATAATAGTAAATGAGATAAACTCAATAAATTTCAGTTTTTGAATTGTCGTGTATTAGTAACATAGGAAAAATTAATTTTTTTTTTGTTATTTTCTTAAAGAGTATCATCAGTCACTTCATCAATCATTTTTCATCTTTGTTCAACAACTGTAATCATCAGCCTCTTTACATTCTATGCTAGATGAAGGCCTCTCAAAATTTTCTACTTTCAACAATTAAATATTTTTCATTTCCATTCCACAACAATGAATTTTATCAGATATCTACTCAATCTATCAATGAGTCGTTTTTGAAACTTTATTAGATTCCCAAAGAATAATTTCTATCTTCTCCATCGGTGGTGTCATACTCGTGCTATATGGCCAACCCATTTCCATTTTGTTATAAAAAGATACAAGAAAAAACAAGATTAAAAACAGGTTTTGGCTCTTTTAATCTTTTTATATTATTAATATCTCAATTAATATTTTTTCTTTTTACTATACGATTGGTCTATTTCTAATATATATATATATATATATATATATATATATATATATATATATATATATATATATATATATATATATATATATATATATAGATAGATAGATAGATAGATATAGATATGACAAGAGATGACCAAAAATCATTATGAAGAGACGACAAAGAGACCCTATTAAAGACAGAGGGATAATATTGTAATGTAAAGATAAGTCTTGAATGAAATTAGCTGCAGACAGTAAATAATAGAAGAATTTTGGGAAAATATTTAAGAGGATTAAATGATATTCGAAAGGCTTTTATCCAGCAATCAGATGATATATGCTTTTATAATGATAATTATATATATAATCAACATCAGCAGCCTCTTTTTATCCATTATTGGATGAAGACCTCTTTCACAACTTTCCACTTCAATTGATCCAATGCCTTTCTTTTTCAGTCCTTCCCAACAAATCCTTTATGTCTCTACATACATTCATGTTGTTATTAAAGTGTTATGTATGTAATTTTTAAGAAATGTTGTCATATTAGTTTTTGAATTTGGTTTGCTTAACTTTTGTCTGTAAATGATATATAGGTAAACCAAATGAGATTGACGAATAGTAAAAAATAGAAAATGATAGTAAATAAGTAAATGTATGTCTAAACCCTTCAGTCTCATTTGAATCATATATATATATATATATATATATATATATATATATATATATATATATATATATATATATACATATACAATCACACACCCCCACTATTTTTGTATATCATCTATTTAAACGAAATCAATTCGTTAACACATCTTTTACTTCATTACTGGTTCTCAAAATTTTGAAACCAGTTTTCTGTGATTTTTTTTATTTTAGTAACCAACACAGATGTGCATTTTAGCGTAAAATACTCTAAGCATGACTTTAAAATAAAAAGTTAATACAGACTATCTTCTCTATACTTGTTTTCATAATATTCTAAAATTAGATAATGATCAAATTTATAAACGTGTATTTTATAGAAGAAAAAGTTTGTATTCATCATGAAATAAATTTCTGAACATATTTTTAAAGAGACTTATCAATTAATGTTTTTCTATAAAGAAAATTTATTGCAACATTTATAAAATTGCACAAATGGTTAATAATTGATTTATAATTTAATTCTGATATGAACTAATATTACTTGTGTAATTGGATTTATTTTAATTACTCAATCGATATATTATTGTATATACACGTATGCATTTGTGTTTTAATATAATGAAATTCTAGTGATCGAACATATTCCCATTATTATATGCTGTAATTGTTTATAAATGTCAAGGTATTAAGTTGCAATACTGGTTTCAGAAAACTTTGTTGAACACTTATCACACATTAAGATTTTTTTATCGTACCTTTAATAGTTCGTGTGTAATCAATTTGTCATGGCCATTAATTCTCAGTTTTAAATCGAACTATAAATTGAATTGTTATTACAAAAATGTCAACTATATTTTGACAAGTATATTCGTTACCGTTAATTCTAAAATTGGAATTATGTAACGAAAGTTGTCAATGTGGGTAGTCGAATATTCGCACCTAAATAATTCTATTCGAGAAAGATAACGTTTTTGCAAAAATTAGAATATTATTATAATTCAGGTAAAATGGTAATAAAAGATTGAATATAGATTACCGGTTGTGGAAATTTATGAACCAACTAGGACGTTATTTGAATTTTATTGATCGTTATAGACGAATTATAGTATGCGTGAATGGGATTTAAACGTTTTTTTTACCAAGATATTTTTATACTTGTACGATAACTACAACATTTCAAATTAACTAGAAATAAACTTAATATTTAATAATTATTTTTTTATATTATTAATATATTTGTATTACAATAAATATTTCAAATATATTAAATATGGTTTATAATAAACCTAAACATATAATACAAATCCTATTAATTAAACATAAAATATATTCGGACATTTTTTTTATATAAAATAATTATCTAATTTTGTTTATGTATAACAAGAAACCCTTTTGAAATATTAGGTCCAATCAATATATGCTTAAGGCAGAGTGTTAGGAAACCTTTTCAAATTTCACGATAAAAAATTTTAATACTGAGAAATCTTCGTTCTTGTTATACATACAAAATTGATCAGAAGAATATATAATTAAAGACTGTCCCATTTTTCGAATAAACAAATAAATTAACGTATTTTAAAATATTATAATGAATTTAACAATTCAAAAAATAACAAACAATGTATTCCCAAATTGATATTTTTTGTATAAAAACTTTTAAAAAATACAATTTTGTAAATTAGTGGACAATTTTGTTTCATTTCAATTATTCTTGCGTGTTAAACAAAATTATCTTGTATCCTATTTTAGATATATACGTATAAAATTGCTTAACCTGCTGGTCTGTAATCAAATTTTTACTTTCATTCGAGTTGGGGAAACCAAACAAAAATTTGATATTTTATAAGGTTTGTTAAAAACGAATGAATTTAAAAAAGATTTATAATTTTTATACCTTATATAAACACACAATTATTATGTTTATATATTATATTTTGTATTATTTTATTGTTTTTACCTCTTTCATTATCTTGTTATTCACTATATCAAAAAATAAAGGATTTAATGAGTCCCAAAGATTTTTCATCAACTTTTATTATTAATTACTACTTTATTACCTGTTTATATATATATTCTACTATTTTTTAAAAATTTTATTAACCACTTGTTTTTCCTTTAATATTTATAAATATATCTTTTAATAGTATTTTATCAAAAGGTATATAATTTATTATTGCTTTAAATAATATACTGTTTTTTGCTTTTTATATAATGAATATATTTATCTTTTTTGATACAAATGTTTTTCGTTTTTTATCGATTTAAAATTGTTGTAATTTATAAATCAACTATTGGTTATTCGTAGTTTCTAATTATAATTATTGACAAAAATAAAATAAAAATACAGAGGTATATTAGTAATTATATTGTACAAATTTCTTTAGTCTTACTTTGTTGTGCTTATTTTTTTTACACACACAAAATATAAGTGTGAGTGTGTGTATGTCGTCATATAACATACAACCAGGTGTACAAATAAACACTCCCACTTACTCTTTTGCTCTGATAGTAGTCATCTATTGGACACTATCGAAAACTTTATCTTTTACACAAACCTTCGAATATGAGTAAGGTAAATATCGGTTTAAGACTTTAAAATTCGCTGAAAAGTTTATACTAATAAAAGCATTTTTTTAAAAATCTGATAAATACATTTCTAGATTTAATTAATATATTGATAACTCAAAAACAATAAAAAAATTAATAGTTATGTAATATAAATTTTAAACAAAATTTATACCGTTTAAGAACTTTCCCATTATAATTAGATTAAATATAATAAAACACCATATTCAAATATATTAATTTAACGTGTGCATATATCGGGTGATGCACATACCTGTCGTTCAATGAATAATTACAACACAAAAAACGCAATTCATGAGAATCGAATAGAATTCAAGAATTTCGTTGATTAGTAGAGCGATACAGTAGGTAAACCATCGATGTGTATTTAAAAATAATAGACGAATTTCTAAACGAGACAAAAACGAACATTCTCAGAAAAATAGACGTCATTTATCCATTTAAAAGATCTGTATGCGAAAATAATAGAAACATTAATTTAATCCATGGGATAAACCTTGAAATGAACACCGGACTGAATCGTTGTATTAAGTTTCATTTCTTTGAAATTTTTATTGTTGTACATAAATCTTTTTATACACGAAATTCTGACAGTGACATATTCGTTACTATATGGAAATATTAAATACTAGAGAAGCGAAACAAAATGAGAAATAATAGATGTTTTATGGGGTTTCTTAAAAAATATATATTAATATTTTTTTCACTTTTAATATACATATATATCACAAAGTTTCAGTAATGAAATTTAATATATGGAGGCCTAACCTGGGTCGTATTATTATTACTCATATGCAAAAGTGAAGGTTATAATAAATCAAATACGTGTGCAAAATATGTATTTGAGAAAGGCGCAGTTAGTCGATATATATGCATGTGTGTGTGTATATTATATATATATATATATATATATCTCGTATATAGTAGTAAGTAGAAGTACATTGTTAAATAAAATTGCATTTTTTATATCTATTTATTTTTGGGCGAGGCTATAATTGTGCTTTATCAAATAAGTACTAACTGCGAATTCAAGAAAATTCGTTTCAAAAACATTGATAAAAAATAAATCTTTATTTACATTGTTTACTGACAAGATTTATATATTTTATTTTATCCAATACCTTTTTTCCAGTCCATTCTGATATATATATATATATATATATATATATATATATATATATATATATATATATATATATATATCAGAATGGACTGGAAGAAAAAGGCATTGGATCGATCGAAATAAAAAAAAAATGGGAGAAGATTTTATCTAGCAATGGTATCTAGCAATGCTGTTGATAATATTATATCATTTGATTATTTAATGATGTTCAAATTAACGATTAAATTTTCAGAACATTTTGCTAAAGAAAACTGTCAATATTTGCTTATAGTTAATGTTACTAAAAATCATACCGATATGTCAGAAAATTATTTACATTCAATTTTCTATTTCTAAACTGTTAGATAAAAAATCAAATTTCTGTTAAAATCACTGTTCGTGTGTGTCCTTCGATGTAAAATATTTCTTTATACTCTTATATAAAAAAATGTATGAGATTTAATTGAAGATTATTCAGAGAATCTTCCTAATTTAAAATGTTAAATAACGAGAATTGTTTATTTAGTTTTCAAAGTTATTTTCCTTAAGTTAAGAATTATAATTTATGCAGATATGTAGAAATTTAAGAAGACATTTTTCATTCTATTATTTTTCAATAATATAATGAAATAATCAACATTAAAATTTGAATTTACTGTTTATGCTAAAATTTACTTAGAAAAGGTATAAATAATAAATTGATGTTAAACTGTGATTTAATAAATTTTAAAATAATATTAAGAATGAAATTTTGTTACCAAGAAATTAAACAGCAAGTATGATAAGAAGTTAACTGCAAATGATAAATATTAGATTAGAAAGAGCCCAAAAAGTGTATTCCTAAAATCACAAATGATGTTGAAGATACATTAAGAAGAACGTAATATTTCAACCATCAGAAAAGTATTATAATTAAAATAAAAAATATCAGAATAAAATAATTGAGTTCACAAGGAAATGCATAAAGATGCATATAATTATTTGAAATAACATTATTTTAACTGATGAATACGAGTTCAACATTTTTTATTTGATGAAAAAATAATTCTATAAAATAATCTGGTAAAAATTAAACCGATAGATAAGATATTTGAAACTAGTGTTCAATGGTTAAAAATGATAGAAGTTCAGAAATGATTTACGATTACAAATTATCTCGTGTGGAAAAAATGTACACTGATAATGATCGTAAATATATTTGTACAAGAACACTTCTTTTTATAATTTTCTAAAAACTTATATAAACTCCTATACAGTTGTAAGATATAAACGTTATTGAAAATATTTAAAATGAATTCAAAAAAATACCACTGCATTCTATTTCAAACAATCATGACAAAAAATGCTTTTTCAAAAGAACGGTTAAATAAAACAAAGGAGTTTTGTAAAAAACTGATTCTGTATACACAATTGAGGTTATCTAAGTAAGAACTGAAAAATTAACCTACGACTTGTCTTATACACTTTATGAAATTCAATTTCTTTTATATAATTTTATCTTAAGTATATTTTTATGTTATGTATTATATATTTATATACATCAATAAATTCTTACATTTCTTTCTTTTATTGAAAATAATTAATTTGCTGTTATTAATTATATTTAAATACAACAGGTTGTAAAAACCATATATATTTTTTTATTGCTTTAATAATAATAAATTTTTAATACAACTATTTTGAAAGTTGTATCAACCGATTTTAAATGACAATTACATTTGTAAGTAAACAAAAATAACATGATATTGAATTTTTTAAAAATATTTATGTAAATAATATGTAAATAATTTATTAATTATATTTAATACTTTTTTTAACATTATGAATATTTTTTTTGATATGTAAATAAATTTTCAGTTAATAAAATATACATAGAATGAATTTATTAAATATAAGAGAATTTTAAAATGATCAATTTTCAATAACCTACATTTCTAAATGTAAAATACAATTGATATATTTATTTCAGTGTTTTATATATATGTATGTATATATGCATGTATATACACAATTTGTCTCAAATACATTTCAAAAATATATATCTTCATTTTTGTCTATCTATTTAAAATTAGTATTTATTAAAAATTGAATTGAAATAAATAACAAAAAATATATTTTTTAACAAACAGAAAAGTTTTTAATATATTAAATAAGATTATCATTAATATTGACACAAATTCATAAAGAAAATAATTTTACTTTATTTTATTATTTATTTTCATTTTTTTTTGCACAATAACACATAATTAAAACATAAATAATTTAGAGTTTGTAAAGCGTACTACACTTAAAACAGTTAAAAAATATTATATTTTATTGTAGACGTTATTAAAGATAATTTTAAGTTAATAACGCATGAAGTAGCACATTTAATAAAAATGAATATTTGATAATTCTATATATATATATATATATATATATATATATATATATATATAGATATATATATATATATATATATAATGTTATCATGTTTTAAACATAGATCTCACAATTGCAAACAAATATTTACGAAACAATAACTTCTGTAATTATTTTACAACGAAGTTATAAACACATAATAAATAATTGAGTCATTAGTGTAACTCCTTACCTTGAGAGCACAGAAGATGCACGACTCTGCCATGCACGCATGGCCGGATAAATCCCGGAAGCTTCTGCGGAAGATGTCCAGGTGCCATAAGACCTGCAATTAAACAAACATATGATGCTATAAAATGATTTATATACACTATAAACACGTCATTTAAAAATCTGTTTGGATTAGATTCATGTACGCAATGTTTGGACAGATATTAGTAGAACATCAATTTTTTTTAAGTCTTTTTCAGATTTTATAAGAAAATATTATTTTTGTCGTATTTATTTTTTTTAGTTTAGATCATAAGAGAAAATAGGACAAGCTATTTTTAGATATTGATATCATGGTATGATGTAAATTGAGAAATTGTTTGGTTATATTAATTTCTTAACATTTACATACACTTACCGAATTTAAAATAGATTTATTTTATACACTATGTATGTATATATATATATATATATATATATATATATATATATATATATATATAACCTAGAATAATATTAATAAAATACATATTTGAGAAATATATTAGTAAAAAAAAAGAATATTTTATTATTTTTTTCTTAATCCACTATTGGATAAAAAACTGATTTTTTCTATTCCAACTATGTAATGGTTTTTTCTTTCATTTCCAATCAACATTATTTTCATGATATATATATATATATATATATATATATATATATATATATATATATATATATATATACATATGTATGTATTATTCACCTTATATATAGTAAGTTGTAAAAATATTTTCTGTACATTACACAAATAGAAAAAATGCCAAGTTTATAAAATAAAACAGAATTTAAATATTTTTTATTTCTGACTTCATTCCAGTATGTTTAATGAATTTATACAACTGAAAACAAACCTGCTTTATTTGACAATATAAAATAAATAAAACAATAAAAATGTCTTTTAAAAGTATTAGTAAAATTAATTTTTTTTTCAGTTTTATATCTGCATCACTTATAGAAACTTAGAAATGGTTTAAATATTGTTACTCTTTTTTCTAACGATTGTTATATTTATTTTTACTTTTAATTATTTAAAAACGTTTATAAAGATAAATTACAGTGAGGTATTTACCTCAAAATTTGTGAAATATGAAAAATCAAACAAAAACTTTTTCTGAAATTACCAAGATCATAATTAAATTGAAATCGACTATTCAAACAATTAAAGAACGATTTAATAAAGAAGATAGGGTTCACAATGCAAGTCGAAGCAATCGACCGAGAAAAATAACTAAGAAAGAAGAACTAGTAATTTTGTAACTAGTCAAGCAGAATCCTCGATTGAGTGCATTGAGAACATTAATAGAGTTAAATAAATATCCACAGACCGATGTTTTCATTCGAAGAGTAGTAAAGAGACTAGGATATAAAGCAACACAAAAAAAAAACATATATTTCAAAAATCAATCGATAAAAACGATTGAATTTCTCTAAAAAGTATCAAAATGTACCGCGTACGACAACTCTGCGAAGCATGGAAAGGATAATGTTCGGAATTTTTAAACGTGATCGGAAATTGTAAATGGATATGAGAACAGACAAGTGTAATTGATATATTAGAATAAGTAAAATAGATGAAGTGGGTATGTGCAGGAAATATAGCAAGGAAAAAAGATAATTGATAGACAAAAATTCATTATGGAGTAGTGATCAAGAGGCAAAAAAAGACTCAGAAGAGACTTTATCGAAGATGCAGGCATTTGAAAATATTGTGGAGATGATGGTTGCATAAGATTGGCTACGGATAGGAAATAATGGAAGAATCATGGAAAAATATTTAAAAAGATTTAATGACATTCAATGTGGATATATATATATATATATATATATATATATATATATATATATATATATATATATATATATATATATATATATAGAAAAAGAGAGAGAGAGAGAAATTTTAATAAGTGTTTTAATAAAAAAGATAACACTATCATTAATTGATTACATATCATGTTAAACAACATATGATTAAATGATAAACACCATGAATGAATCATAATCATTTAGAATTTATAAAAAGTAGTAACAGAAAATTAGGTTAAAAATCTCTATAGTATTATAAACAAATATAATGATACAGAATCAAATAATCTCAATTATATAAAACACAAATATGTCTTATTAAAGTTTACTCGCTAATTCAAAAGAAAAACTAAGATAATCCTTTTATGACACCTGATAAAACTACTTAAATAAAAAGATTAACTTTTTTACACGTTGAATAAATACAAAAGTATATTGTTTTGTAAAATGGAATAAATATAATAATAATAAATTTTAAATATCATAAAATTAATATAAAAATTGAAATATGTACTTTTTATTTTGACTTTAATTAATATATTTTGGCTGGTTTTTAAAATTTTATTGCAAATATTTAAAGTATTATTTATGATTGATATAAATTAATTTTAAACAATATCATATTTTCGTCACGGTATTCTTTTTATGGATTGTACGTTATTTAAAACAACATTAAAAGTTCCATAAAATGATTGTTCATAAAATTATTCTGTTTAAATATTCAGACGTTTATAGAACGTAAAAATATGAATATTCCAATATATAAATTCAATTTACATATATATATATATATATATATATATATATATATATATATATATATATATATATATATATATGAATAGATAGACAGATATAGATAAATAGATAGATAGATAAACGCACATTCATAAAGTGATTAAACTTCCAGCTCAAATTCTGTCACATAACTTAACTCTGCAAATATAACGACTTAATTATCATTAGATTTAGGACACATAGTACGAAAGTATACAATAAATATGCAAATTAAAAAACTATGTTATTTACATGTTGCTTTTATGGTTGACTAAAATGATTAAAGGTTTAATAATGGAACTGATAAATTTTCTCTTTATATAAAACACTGTCAAAAATAATTTTATTGATATGAGTTTTTATATGATCTAAAATATTAAAATGAAATTATATAAAAAATGAAATTACTTAAATCATAAAAATGATAAAAGTGTATATGGATAGAAATTTGAAAATTTCTCAACAATTTATTCATATTTGATTTTTTTATTAAAATAAATAATAATTTGATAAGCACAAATTGTCAATAGAATTATTAATATGATATATATTAATTTCTATACTGATAACACACACACACACGTATTAAAATTATACTTTTTAAATATATGGCACAAACGTTTGTGTTTATAAAAATGTTATATATACTGAAGTGCTAAAATAACACAGGGGGTGATATACTATGCAAACATTAGATTAATTCTGATAATATATCGTGCAGAAACACGCTCACATAACCGTTCAATAATGCATGTGCTCTAATTGTTATCATATTATAAAATAACTGCACTGCACTGACATACATATATTCATTTATTTAAAATCCATGTTACAAATTTACATTTCATTCATACAATACTTTCATGTACGTTTCTGGGAAGATTTCAATGCAGGATGTAGCGTGGAACTAGAATGAAACTTTTATATTTATTTTTAAATTACACACATTTCCTTATACAACACGTATATGCTAATTCAATTATGCGACTTTGGGAAAAATGATATTTCCGTATTTTTATAGATTTATATTAAAATAATATGTAGAATTATTATACTGGTTTATGAGTATTTAATAATCTAACTATTATTACAATGGATGATTAAATTTTAAGAACATAAATGGCTTTCTCTCGAAAGAGAACGATATAAACAGAGTGTGAATTTATATAAAAATTAATTGGAAAGATTAAATACCATCATGAAAAGTATTTCCATTCAAATTTACAAAAAATTATCAATATTTATTCTCAACAATTATAAATATCTAAAAGATATGAGTGTCATTTAAAATATTTTCAATTAACTATCTTTTAAAAATGAAATAATCTACAGTAAAAAAAAGTTTGGCGAAACTATCAAGTGTAAATAAATAAAAATTGCAAACAGTACTAACACTGGAAAGTTAAATCACATATAAAGATATAGCTGATTATGGAAATATTTTCTACTTTCATCAAATATATATATATATATATATATATATATATATATATATATATATATATATATATGTATGTGTGTGTGTATATTAATTTGACAAATATTTCATAAAAAATGTCTGACATATGTTAACATTATTTCGACACTTATAACTATCTGAATAATCTATTATTTGAATTTTTATAGGCAAAAAGAAGAATTTTAGTTTCTCGACAGCTACATATTTTTAAAAAAATAATATTAAAGTATTAATACTTATAATACTTAATGTGATATTTTAATCTAAAATAAATATAGAAATCTTAAGTACTTATAAAAATCATAAATGATGATAAAAAGTATTTCTAATTCATTTGAAATTATTTTCACAATATATATAAATTAAATTATATAGTTCAAAAATAAGTCTTGATATAACTAAATAATATACTGAAAATTGTAATATATTTTATTTAAAAAAATATGAAAACAATGTCATATTCAAAAGAGATATAACAAAAAAGATATAAATACATTGTTAATAATAAATAATCAAAAATGTTCTATGATTCATTTCGAAATATAATATTTCGTATTAATTTACATTCAAATAAATATAAATAAGCAGCTGATCTCTGCAGCATGAAAAATCATTAAAATAATGCACTATTATCGTTATTTCAAACTGTTAATTATGCAAATACAATGAAATTTTGATCACTAAACGAATCTACATCTAAACGAGAACAGGTGTTTAATAGCTATCAGGTAACTAATTAAGAAATTAATGATATAGATGGTCAATAAGATGGCGAATAATACGATGGCAATGACTCAGAGAATTTAAACACGTTTTTATTTTATATAATTATAACAAGGACATATTTTTCATTAACAAAAAGAGTATTTTTGTAGTTTAACGACGCAGTTACTTTTTATAATCTGTAATTCTAACAGTTCATTTTTATACATTGTTTTAATGATTTTTCAGCTACTTAAAAGTTATATCTTTATATAGACAAATGACTTAAAATTATTTTTTTATACATATACATTTATTTAGAAACATAAATCAGTACTAACTGTCTATTATCAATTTAAACACTTTAATCAATAATAATATTTCTAATTATTCAAATTCAAATACTGAATATCACTTTTATAGGACAAATCATGTCAAATTAATATTATCTTACACGCCTCCATGTCTTATAAATAAAATTCAAATCGTTTAGAAAATAGAAGCCACTGTCAAGAACAAATTGCATGCACACCAACACGTTTTTTTCTCCTGTCGCGCCGTAATGAAAGAAAAAAACTACCGCCTACGCTTTATTTACCTCAGAAATCTGAAACAGAGCTTTCGGTCGTCGTTTTCCTTTCGTCATCTCGATTTTCTGCATATAAAACACTTTTCGTACACTTTTAAGTAAACATTTTCGTCGCACGATATTCACAGGAATTTTTTTAAGTTTGTGTTGCGCACAACCGTAGTTCTACGTTTTATTCGTCTACCTGTATGCGATAATTTTTTACCGGGCTTAGCAGGTGAACGCTACACTGATGCCACCGTACGGCGGGTACACGAAAGTACAGTGTCGGCCATTGTGTTGTTTACCTGTAGTTTATACGTGCAGAGAATAAAATAACGTAAGCGTGACTCCATGGATCGAAAATTATTGATCAATAGTTCATGAGACTATTTAATAACTATTTTCAATTAGATCTACTAATACATCATGCTACCATCACTGTAATTTAATATTCTAGGCATAAATATTGAAACTATAAATACAATCATTGAACAAATATTTTTAAAAATGTTCACGTATTTTTCACATTCAATAAACATTGAGTAAATAGTAAACAAAGTTTTTTAAAGAAGATATTTAACATTTAAATTACATCCATTAATTTTCTTTTTTTAAAAAAAAACGTATCGAATATTGTAAAAATTGAAACATTTATTAAAAACAACAATTGAAATTACTATTTTTTTTCAATTTAACCAAACCGATAAACAGAAAATTATCAATAAAAAATCTTGAAAAATTTCAATTAAAAATCTTTTTTCATGAATCTACTGACGACGAAAAAGCAACACATCGAGTATATTCTATACCAAAAAACAACAATAGGAAACTTTCACGGGTTTGTCTGCATGAAAGCAGTGGGGTACGAGGCACGCTTGGCTAAACTTCAGCGGGGGGAACAACCGATGCGGAACTGGCGAAAGGAAGAAGAGCGTAGAGAGAGATGTTGACGTAATTACCGGAGACGAGCACCAGATACAATTTGTTTCTGGTATTAAAATGCGGAATCACACGAAAAATGTCCCCCGAAAGGGATAATTTGTGATGAGATCACCGGCGTCGTCGTGAAACAATCACAGAATATTTCGCTTCGGGTTCATCACGAAAAATGGAAATTAAGTGTGAAGACCGATCTGTAATTATTTGTAATTTCTGGGCTCGAGTTTGTAAATAATCGTTTATTGGAATATAATCGAAAAGGGGATATTATTCACTTAAATTGAAAACAAACATCGTTTCAGTACCGTATTTCACGTTTTCTGGTTATAGGTGAACAACCTTCTAGTCAATGTATAATAAAAAAAAATACTTACAGATTGAAAATTTGAATGCATGATAAGATATATTAATAAAGTGATTTAACTAAGACTTCTTTTTAAAGATCTACAACTATATGATGTATGCATTGTTGTATTTTATATATAGTTAGAAAAAATAATAGTCGAATAAAATTATTTTTGAAATGTATTCACAAATGATTTCTTGCATATATAATAAAATAAAAAATACGATGATTGTTCAAAATGAAAGATGATATACATACATATTTAATTAACAATTTATTATATACGTATTAATTATTAATATGCGTTCATCATTCATCATTTATCTAAATGCTCTTTAGACTGTAAAATAATATGCAGAGTTATTGCATTTTACTAATTACAAGAAAACATGCACTTGTAAGCGAATGTAAATTTAAATATTCTGATTTTTCTAATATTAAAAAAATATATTTTATTTATTATTCTCATATCGAAAGAATATATTGGTTAATCTAGTATTATTTATTCTCTCTTTCAACTAATTTTAAAAACGAACCAAGTAAACATGATTTGTGATAAATTTTCACACGAAAACAGCTTACTGATGTTAAAGGCAAGATATGATGTCTCTCTGCTCAATTCTACATTTAGGAAATTGCTTGTTCTGGCGGTATTTCCGCAATCTTGGTTTTTAAAGCTGTTTGAATTGATGTTTTGAACAACGTGAGTTTTTTTAAGTATACATCTTAGTTTTCAAGAAATACATTTTTGAAATTACACAATTCTCTTGCAATTATCTTATATCAAAAATATTTTCTGTTAAAGTTATACTTTGAAATTTACACTAACAATAAAATAGAAAATAATCAAATTTAATCCTACATAAAATGGACACTAAGAGTAATTTTTATTTAGTTCTCAAAAGACTATTAATAATGAATAATTCAAGTTATAATAACATTTTTTTTAAATAGTAACAATATTATGCGGTATTTATATTCAATAATATTTTATAATTTGGTGTTCAGGTTTGACGTTGATAACCACATTTTGTAAAAAAACAATTGTCACAGGATTCTCATAAGCAAAGCTCTACTAAATTAGTATTTCCAAAAAGGCCAAGGTCTTAGACTAAATATAAAATTATTACTAATAAAATAAGAATAAATAACATTACAACTTAAGTGTTAACTTAATATTCATTTTACAATTTTATTAATTTTTTAAACTATTTTATAAAAAATCAAATAATTTATATAAAAAACATTAATTGCATTGAAAAAAGTTTAAAAACGAAATGTGTTCAATGATACGGAACATTTTAGAAAATTACATTAAAATTGACATTAATTATTTAATTGAATTATTTATTTTTTCAAGATTTGACGATGAGTTGTAATGGCTATGGTTGATTTACCAATATAATGGAAAAAGTATCAATTTCACGAAATTGAATAAGTATTTATAATAGAATATTTAAAATTGAATAAAGTATAATAGGCCCTCATATTGATTATTCATGAATTATATAGAAATATTTCGAAAATATATATATTCATAAAAATCTACTGCATATTAAACTGTTTCAAAATATTTTATATCAAAATATTTCTTCTTGTACAAAACTCATATTAACATTATTTTATCAAATGATTGAATACTATAAATTGTAAATGTATATATTGAAAATATTTCAAACGTTATTCCTGAAGATAATTTCATTCTACCCGAGGCTATTTCAAACAATATGTTGAAGATTATGTTTGTAGTAAAGCAATATTCCCGCGTAAAAATTGTGTATAAGGAAGCGCGGGAAATACTAGACACGGCGTGTACCTAAACAAAATGGCTGCACACGTAAACATTACAATACGTTATTTACTACGAACCAAACATTACGACTTGTCTGTAGTGAAATCTCGAACTGCCTCCAGCGAGACCGGTTCTGGATTTAGCAGACAAACAACTAAACAGAGAACACTGAAGAAATCAAGTCTACAGAACCAATTTATTTACATGTACATGCCGTATCAGCTCGTTAATATGTTAAAAAAAGACCATCAATGCATATGAAAAATTCATGGCGCGATAATGGGTATAATTCAAGTCGGTCGTAATCGAACAAAGAAATCTACATGAATTAACAAAGGATTAAATAGGACTGTTCTTGTCTATTCGACGATTTGTTCACGCGTTGTTTTCAAATTATTTAGGCCTCACGTCTAGGTGCTATAAAAAATCCAAGTCATCCAATCTCACCTTTATCTTGATTTATAATCATGTTGAGTAAGGGTTTTTTTTATAACGTCGTTCGTAGAGACTTCCTAGTTTTATTTTAAAAGATGTTTGGATGTATTCTTTAGACAATATGATTATAAATTAGGGATACAATGTCAAGAATTTTGAAAAAAAAACATAACTTTTTGCATAATATGTAATTATGCAGTTTAATAAACGATAATATATATCATGATCATTTTTATATAATTTATAACAATAAAATGTTATACAAATTGATTAAAAAATATTAATACAAAAAAATATCAAAATACATTTAATATTATATTAAAATGTTATTTATAAATTATTTAAAAATAATAATTAAATTGAAATTAACTGTTAAAAACTAGTATAATTAGTACAACTAGTATATCATTTGATATATTGGCAAAAACAGCCTTTTTCTATCAACTATGAATAAAAGCTTACCTCCAAAATTTTCCATTTCCAGCAATCAAATGTTACTAACATCTATTCTATATAAATTTTCTTATATCTCTGTTTCATTTACCCATGGGTTTTTACTTAGGCCTTTTTATATTTTAACACACAACCAACTCACTCATATATCCATACACACGTGTGCATGTGTTTGTGTGTTTATTTTATGTGTTTATGTACACGTAACATGATGATACAACGATGTTCCACTTTTATGCCTTTAGAAATAAAATATCAAACAAGTTCGTGTACTCATCTTCATCACGATTTGCTTATTTATTGTATGTATATTACTTATTCCATTATGCAAAACAACATTTAAAAGCTAAACTCATGTTCTATGCAATACTTAACACTTTAATACAAAAATTTACATATATACATTATATTATATATATATATATATATATATATATATATATATATATATATATATACACCCACACACACAAGTATATGTATGATTTTTTATAATGGTAATTAAAGTGTATGATTATATATATGATAATTTAAAGTAGTATAATAACAATAATCGATAAAAATGATATTAAAAAAAATAATTTAATCTCTATACAGAATAAATCTGATTATATTGATATACAAATAATTTATTTAGATTTGAATTGTATTTTGTAGACAGAAAAAAGGATAATTTACCAATTTGATGCATTTTATTTAATAATATTTTAAAATTTATATATATATATATATATATATATATATATATATATATATATATAAATGTATCTCTCTCTCTCTCTCTCTCTCTGTGTGTGTGTGTGTACGAGAAAAACATTAACTTCTAACAAAACGTCGCACGTAACTAATGGTTCACAATCTACTGAATAGATCACAATACATTCATACATTTACACAATTGAAAAGAATAAAATTATTGGCTTTTCTACCTGCATTTAAAATACTGTACTGACGGAAAATTCCCACACCTACATTTCTTTGCATTTACTTTACGACAAAAAGAATAAAATCAAAATAACTTGGAAGTACAAACATAAAATTTCCAATCCATAAATATACAGTACACTTTTTTCATAAAAGTATAAAAACGAATGTAAGTATTATTATAACTTCTTTTGTATGTGCAGCCATTCATATACTTTGCATATACAATCACATACATACAAATACTTATATATATATATATATATATATATATATATATATATATATATATATATATATATATATATATAAAATGTAAGATTATAATCAGAACTGTTGACTAATATAATTACTTAAAACATTGATTAATTCAAACATCTGCTATTATAAATAGGAAATAGTTGATTAAGTACACAATATATGTATATGTATTCGATTTTTAAAAATATATCCTTTTTTATCACCGGAATACCATTTTGAATTTGTTCTAAAAAATACTCAATCAAGTATCTTTATTAATGCATTTGACTACAAATTATATTATATGGTTATATTTAACTTTACAGGATTTTTTTTATATTGTTATCAACAAACTAACTTTTATAAATATATTCGAAACAGTTTTTGTTTAAACCTCACTTATATAAACGTATATTATTGAGTGCTGAGCAAACAACGATAGTTCATCTACTAAAGATAAGTGTGATGGCAGTACAGTTTGATAAATAAACACAAAATAATAATAAAAAGTAAATAAATAGAATAAACTGTTGCTTTTTTTTTGTTCCAAAACATATTATATTAATTTAATTTCATATAACAACATAAATCAAAATATTTTTTATATAAAAAAAATAACAAATAATTCTATTTTGTAATACGATGAAAAAAATAAATGTGGGATGTAAAAATAAAAATACTCCTTTTATAAATCAATAAAAATAAAGCTTGTTATTCTAAAAGAAACATATATATTTATTCTTTACTTAGTTGCAGAAAATAAGTAATAATATATAATTTCACTCTACCTGTTATAAAATTACAGACTTGAAAATTATTACAATAAGGGATTATTTTATAAATATATAAATGTATATAATATGTGCATGTAGTTTGTTATCTTTTTATATAAATATGTAGGTGTATCTTTTATATATTGTTTATTTTATGAATGTACTTCTGATATAACAGTAGCTGAACTTAAAATCCATAAAGTACACATACAAATTGAACGAGAAATAGTCGTACAATTAATCATGTCACAAATCTCCATACGCTGAACGATTTCCTAGACTGAACTAAACGAACCATACAAACGCCTCTCTATTTCACAACTGGATATCGGCGCCAAATTTCTCTTATACACTTTTAACGATTGTAAACCATATTTGTCAGACAGCGATGTTGAAATAAATGGTAATAATAGAGAAACGACCATTTCAATGGCGGGTCTACGACACATTTCGGACATGTCGACAATACTCTTATAAGGGAGACGTGGGTTATAATAAA
Organism: Neoneuromus ignobilis; assembly: GCA_029203775.1. NCBI lineage: Eukaryota > Metazoa > Arthropoda > Insecta > Megaloptera > Corydalidae > Neoneuromus > Neoneuromus ignobilis. The sequence goes on from CP092096.1 coordinate 25,225,975, forward strand.
ACGTACGATAATTTTCAAATTATGTTTATTTGATTTTTATACGTAGGAAGGGTCTATGTCACATGTTGTACAGTCATCATTACTACTTCCGTTTTGGCCGGAAAGAATATATTATTAACTCATTCAAAATCCAGACTTGACAAGTGTATATATTGCTAGTAAATTGTTATATTGCATTTATACTGCACTTGTATTGTTTACCTAATATTATGAATATTTAATTACGTTATTATATAACATCGTTTATGTTCGACAAATGATAATGATTAAAATAATAATGATCAAATAATTACTGGCATTAAAAAAAACATAAACATAATAGCTAAAAGTATGTTAATTTTAATGTAATATTCCTATTTAATATTGTTTAAAATCATTCTATTTAAATTTTAAAATATAGTATATTTTTTACATTGCATAAAAGTCAGATAAGAATGATTTATATATTTTTAAAAAAAATATTTTTAAATCATATAACACATTTTTATTTCTCTAATTATAAAAATACTTACAAAACAATTATGTTCATTTTAGATAAAACAAATTATAATTCAATTACTTTAAATTTTATACTTATAATAATTACACACTTAGAACTTTACTGCGACTTCTATTAATTTATTGGTAAAGATAAATGTATAATTATTTTAAGATAATATTGAATTCTTTAAAAACATTTATCAAACACACGCATGGTCGGATGATTGTACATGAAATGTAAGAAACTATTTTTAAAATTACATTTTTTATATGCTTGAAAACAATTTTATAGTTGTTTGAATTACGACGATTATACATTTCGAGACTGTACTTTCAATTGATCATGGTCTTTTTTTGATGTTGTTTAAATATAGACGCTAGAAGCTCTAATATCGAAAATGTGTTTAAATAATTACAATTGCCAAAACCACTTATGTTTTGCAAGCTATAATTTCAACTTGTTTGTTTTATTTTAAGAAATACATATCAATATTTTTTTTTTAAAAAAAATTAAGTGGTTGAAGTTGACTTGGTTTTACAACGTCTGACTCTCTACAATGAACAGTTTTAATTTCATGTTTACATAATTTTTCTGTTATATTCATAATTTATATATATATATATATATATATATATATATATATATATATATAGAGAGAGAGAGAGAGAGAAATAATACACAAACACACACACCTACAATTCTAATCAAAATTATGAATATAAGTTCAATCGAAGAACATACTTTCCCGAATATTTTTTAATAAGCCAGTGCGAAACATTTTTTTAATTAGTTTATATATATATATATATATATATATATATATATTAGTGGTAGACAGTTCTTAAATGTTAAAATAATTTAGTAATTTTAGATGGCACAGAAAAGCGTAAAAATATATTTATGAAAAAAAAACAAGTAGAAATAATTAGATAAATAGACTCCAACAACAAACAAAATTTGTGTTTATAAAAAAAATAAAAAGTTTAAAATTGAAATACGCCAGTTACACAGCAAGAAGAAAAGAAGAGCACCAATAAACATAATAAATTTTTAATTGGGAACAAAAAAATACAAAAGAACGAAGAATAAATAAGATAGTAACATGAAAAATTTGTTGTAAAAAGGAAAAGACTGATATTTACTCAAAAAAAATTGAGAAATACCTTCATTTAGAAAATAAAATAGAAACAAGCTGATTATCATCAATATCAGTCTCATTCTACCATTTTCGATGATCCAATACTCATTCCACAACATCATGCATTTTCCTTTTTTCTATGTAATTACTAATTGTTATTATTGACAGTATTTCTGGTTATAAAATCACTGTTGATATTTTTTAAAAACGTGAAAAATAAATAAGGCTATGAAGAAAAGATAGTGGTAAGTGATTTCACTGCAAGGAAATTGATAAGAAAAATGATTACAATCATATAATAACATGCAATAAACCTTAAAATAATGTTTTGAATACATATAGAGTGACTAAAATAAGACAGAAGGGTTTAGCCATATTTACTTAGTTACTATCATTTTCTATCTTACAGTTTCATTTAAGACACCCTATATAATAAATAATACCAATGAATAACATCACCACCTGTTATATAGAAGATGTGTGTTCGATAGGACAGGCAGGACTCTTTAGTGAAGGCACCTGCCTAAAAAAATAAATCCCAAATAAAAATTATTTACCAATCCGTTTGGTCAGCGTAGTGAATATGACTAAGTACCTCAATTACTCAAGTTTTCAGTAATTGATAACATTCATCGAGTCTTTCGTTCAACAATAGGTTGATAAGTTGATATAATGATGACAGAATAAATAAATAATATTTTTATGATTTATACAATTTAAAATAACATTTATTTTTATTGCATCAAAAATAAATATGCATCAAAAAGGAATTTTCATCTAAACACAATATTTTTAATTGATTATCAGAATATAATATTTAAGATATAATGATTTTTTTACTTTTTCGAAAAGAAGGTAAAAAATATATATAAAGTAATGAAATAAAAAAGATTACATTATACATTACAACATAGTTAATTTACCAAGTGAATTAAATCTTAAATACAATATAATAACAATGCTAAGCAACATTTTATTTAGTTGCAAAATATACGAATGACTTCATCAGTAAAAATATCCCCCAATACTCTTACTAAAATGTTCCTTTTGTATACGTTGATTAAGCATTACTTTTAAAAAGTATTGTTAAACAATAATAAAACTAAATGTAACGTATTATTTTTTAAAAGTTATTATATAGCTATTATCATACATACATTACCCCACACATTTCATTGTAATGTTGTTATGAGTTATAATAACCAATTAGTTACACGACGTAGATGAATTAAAGAATTAATATAATCGACATATGATTTTCTTTAAAGCAAACGTTACTCTATATAAAATAATTAGTCATTGTTAATTAATTTTGGCTATAAATTCAACTCTCATATATGTCGAAACAAGGAAGTTTTAAAATACAATTTTTTTTATATAATCTAGTGTAAAATTATTAATATTATAAATTGATATTTAAACCTCGTGAAAAGAAGACTCCACTCTACTGAAGAAAAAACATAAATCTTACGCAATACTTTTTTCAAAAATAAATATATCAATCTCCATACTGTTAGTGATACAGATTCTTATTTAAAGTTTCTCGAGAGGCCAATAAAGGTGTATTACTTCTCTCATATAATTATTGAAGTTTGAATATACAGGGTCGGTTATATACACAGAAGCGTTAAGCCCGCGCATAAGATTTTTTCTTATAATTTTAACAGAACACCTGCATCAAGGAGAGCATTATTCCTTTTAAGTTATCACGACTTGAAGGCCTAACAACGGTTGAAAATTATTCCTATAGAAAGATTAAACTTTCGTTCGATGGTGATGGGATTATGTGTTTTTGGATACGTTATATTCTTTTATATATATATATAAACATTTTATAGTAGATAATCATTTATACCGGATACATCTCATTAGTATGTTTTTAGATAGTGAAATTTAAAATTAATCTACTATTTTATTTACAAATATTATATAAGATTTGTAATGAAATAACGGAATATTGTTTTTTATTTAATAATAATAGTAATAATATTAGTACTTAGAATTACATGTCCGGTAAGAGGAGTTTTAATATTTTATTACAAGCTTCTCTTTTTAATTCCATTTTTAAAAACCTTGATTGAGGTTAACAACGTTTTGAAAATATTGGAATAACAGATATCCCTAAAATAATTTCATGAAAGATTAAACAACCCCAAAACTTGTTTTTTTGTAGTTTTCCAATTTATTTTTTAACACATGATCATTTTCACTATAAAAAAGTAAAATTATTCTCTTATTAAAATCCTCATAAATTGGATATCTCATAAAAGCTTAAAATATAAAAAATGAAAATACGAACCTTCATCTAATTTAAAAACTGATGACTCAAACTGATTGATTAATTCATTTAAACTAGACATTCTGAAATATTTGTATATGATGAAATGAGAATCCTTTCTTTGAGTTATTTCTATATTTTACATTTTTGTTACTAAATTTAAACTCATACACTTCCACAGTAATCAAACGTCGGTACTACATTACTTAACCATTTTTTTTACAAAGGTGATTATAATTTAATTTCAAGATATTTAAATGAATCAGAGCTATAATTTCTATTCCGTTGACAAAATACAATGCATAGATAAAATTTTATGTATTAGTAAATAATTTAAAAAATAAGTAACAACAATTTTTGTTCAAAGATATTTTATAATATATCTTCATATATATATATATATATATATATATATATATATATATATATATATATATATATTTATATATATATATTAAAAAATCAACACAATATAACAAAACTAAAAACATTAATTTCGTAATATCTAAATTTATATTTTGTTAAAATTAAATATATACATTTAACATACTCATTATTCTTTTAAATACTGACAGTATATAATTACAAAAACTTCTGTATGTTTCTTGAATTCGTGTCAAAGGTTAACTGTAACATCATAAATTTTTATTTAAACATTTTGAAATAAAACTATTATAGAAGTTTTAAGAGCTTTTACAAAAACAACATTACCTTTTTATAACATTAAATATGAAAATTAAAGACGAAAAACTAATTTAATTTTTTGTAATTTATGTATTAGATATGATATTTGTTGATTTCTTAGATATAACTTAACATATTTCAATTAATATGTTTAGAATACAAATTATATTATTTTATAAATAATATATTAATTATACCATTTTTAATAATATGTCTGCCACACGCCGTTCATAAAAATTAATGATACTAATAACAAAATCAATTAAATAATATCTAATTTATAATAAACGAATAAGAGTGAACATAATATCTTAAAATCTGATGATGGCAGTATATTTAGTGTTTTATTTAATTATTTTTTAGCTTGATAAAGGATGTAATTTAAATACTCAGTTTTTTTTTAATTTAAATTTAAAAGATTATACACAAATATCATCCAAATAAAAATAAATACAATTTATCTTATATTATATAATGTAATTAATTTATTAAATCTCTCTCTCTCTCTCTCTCTCTCTATATATATATATATATATATATATATATATATATATATATATATATGTATATCAGCATCACCACTGCTGAATCAAAGACTTCAGTAAAATTATCCACTTCCAACAATTCAATGCACTTTTCTTCCATTCCACATCAATAATTTTTTTCATAGGTTTGCCCCATCTTTCCATAGATTTCTTCTTGATTTTTTTTAATATATCTAAGTTCTCAATCAATAATTTCTCTTGTTCGTCTCTTTTTACTACATATTCGACTTATTTCCATTTTACATGTCTCACTTTTTCTATAAGATCTATAATTTTGGGTTTTATTTAATTCTACTCGTTTCTCATTCTGTCTCTATGAATTATTCCCAACATGCATCTTCGTGTTCTCTGATAAATGTTTTTGGTATTTAAGATCCATGTTTCATTGCTATGGGTGAGAATAGGGAGGATACATTGATCATATTTAAAAAAAATAGAGAAAACATTTAATTTCACGCTATAAAAAATTCTTCTGAAAAGACATTTCAATTTATATTTTCCTGTTTACTTCAAATAAAATTATAAGTGTGTGTATAAATATATATATAATATTATCATCCTCTACAGGAATTTTGTTATTGCATATTCATTCAACACATTCTTTTTTTGAAATCATTCTTTTCCTAGTACGATTCAAAATTAATTCTTCTTATGACCTTCATTAGGTAAGTTATTCATAGTCGTTCTTTCATTTTTTTTCAGCCAAGACTTTAGTTACGAAAATTTTCTTTTTTTTAAAAAATCAATGAGTTTCAGTAGATATTCTATAAATTTAATTTTTCTTCTTTCTATATGTTTTTAAAAAAAATATTTAGATTTATTTCTTTCAGTACTTGAGTATTTCTTTTTCTCTGTCCTATTTATTTTTGTTAATCTTCTCCATATCCACATTTCGTCTGCCTCTATTCAAATATTTTTTTATCTACCCAAACTCCAATTTTCGTTTTCATATATATATTCACACGCATGTATGTATGGATATATATATATATATATAATTTAATTTTAGATCACTAATTTTGTATTCCTACACAACTATATTTATTTATGAAAATTATATACTAATTTGAATAATTCAACCACATTTTTTATATATAAAAATTATGTATTTTAGTGATAACATTGGTTTTATGTGATATTTACATATAAAAAGTACTAAATTAAAATATTATTTATGTATTAAAAAATGTATATAACATTTTTATGACTGTATTTAATTATTACTTGCTAAACCTAATACCAATCCCACTGGAAAAAACGAATTAATTTTTATGACGGACATAAAATCCACGCATATCTTGAAAAAACATGCGTTTTAATGAAAATATCTATACAGATATTAAAAATATAATTATAATTGTACGTGTCTGGTACAGTATAATAAATATTCAAATGACAAACATTTAATTAATAACAATAAGTCCAAACAGTAATCACATATTTGTGATGGATATCTGAAAAATGGTCCAGTGTGACCTTATCCAGACTCCGTTCGTAGGTACAGAGAATCCTACTACATATTGGAAAAAAGGTAAATGAAAAAAGATATAAGACGAACGGCTGGCCACGAGCCAGCCTCGGCGCACCGTGATTACAAACGCCACCTCCATTTCTACCTGTGTACGTGCTCGTGACATGGACGAATCCATTACAACAGGTACGAGATTCGCAAGGGGACGACCGGTGTACGAAGTTACGGCCAAACGGAGCAGAGCGCGCCACAAACTTCACGTGTGCAGCAACAAGTTGCGGTTGTTTATCAAATCACAGCCTCATGCTGTTCGCTGATATTTAAATCGTTGAAAACCTAACGGCTTCCGAGACGTTCGAACAGACAGGCAGATAAATAAAATATATTTCATCTGGGTTTTGTTCTAGCTCGATTCGAATCGTTCGTGAACGAATTTATTAACGAAGTCATTAGTCATTTGAATTTCTCTAGGGAAAATAGACTTTCAGCACGAAAACGCATTAATCAATTGATAATATTTAATTTAATATGTTATAATTCGAAATTCGTATTTCAATCTAATATTTTATATATGGAACGTTTATTTTGAAAGTGGTGTAAGTACATTTTGTAAAAAAATTAGATATCACGTAATTTATGCTTAATTTAGTGTAAACTTTTTATTTATAACTAGTTAGTATTTAATTTCTTAAAAAATACCAATACTTTGTTCAATTTAAAATTGGCCGATAAAAGAAATTGCGTAGCCATTGATTATGAAAGTGGTGTAAGTCCAATTTCCATAGAAATCCCAATAAATACTTTGCCTGTTCTTTTGATTTACAAAAAGCCTTACCCTATCCAAAATTATCTATTTCAATCGTATATTATAAGCGAAATATGTATGTTTTAAACGAGGGATTTCACAATTTCCACGACAATAAAGTTAATATGTAGTATGTGTGGGACGAAAATACTACTTCCAGGGGATCGTAGGAAATAGCTTCTTGCTGTTTGAGACATTTACAAAATGTAACGACTCAAAGTCATGTTATTGATATGTGTACTGGGCAAAATCGAAATTTACAAATTTCATTGTCCAGTCTTTGGAAAATAACATTGAAGTAATTGATCATAAATTTTCACTCTCCGGACATTCGTATCTTCCAAACGATGCAGATTTTGGTATCATAGAAATGGTATTACGAAAAAAGAATTTCCTGTACACACCACAAGATTATTATGATGTTATAAGACAATGTAGATAACATAATAAATTTATTTTACATGAAATGAAACGAGAGAATTTCGTTTCAACAAAAAATCTACAAAACGCAATTAAAAAACAGATAAGAAGAAACACTAATGGAGAAAAGGTAAATTGGTTGGAAATATGTTGGGTGAGGTTTTGTAAAAGTACACCGTATACTATTTTATATAAAATATTAATAGAGGACACATAATTTAAGATTTTAGATTTATCACCTACATGTCGGGGAAGACCGCCAAAATTTGAAAAAATCGCCCTGTCGCCTTTGTATCACGATGCAAGGCCTATTACATACGAAAAATATAAGGATATGGAGCAGTTATTACCTTATATACCTCCTGTACATCATGAATATTTCAAAACACTGCCACATGAAGAGCATAAATAAATAATACCATATCTTATGTTAAGTTTAACAAAATATAAATATAATCAACGTTCAAAATAAAAAATACTACTCCTATTTTATTTCTTGTTATTATTTATAAACAAAATTGGATTAATACGAAATATATTTTAAGTGATATTTAATTTTTCAAAATCGAAATTAAATGATTTTTACAATTGACTAATTATGAAAGTGGTGTAAGTGCATTTCCAGTGCGTAAATATACATTATTTTAGTTAAATTCGCCTAAGAGAAATTGATATCATCAAATTACATATTGATAAATTAGTAGAAAGATTGCCAGACTCGACATAATTAACTTATATTTTTTAACTGACAAATATGCTAACCTTTAATTTTCTCGAAACAACAGAAAATAGACTTGCACCACTTTCAAAATAAACGGTCCATACATTCATGAAAATATATAATTTTGAAACCATTGAGAGGTATTAAAAAGTTATATATTTAATTTAATTTTAATTTATATATATATATACAAATAACCCCCGTATAACACATGTTACACAGTCTTTTGATATTTTAAACCCTGGTGCACCTTTTTCATTTTTAGAAATAAATATTCTCTTAAATAATTTAAACGTTTTATACAAATGACTTATGCTTGTATTTCTTTCACTTAAATAATTATATTGCATTAATTGAAATTTAAACGAGTATATATTATTAACAATAGAAATAATTTAGAATGTGTATCAGGGTCAAATAATCTGGTTTTTAATTTTAAGGTGCGGTTGATGTGTACATCGATTTTAATACTCATATTTTATTCAAGAGCAATATTATTGGCATGAATGCAAATTATTCTGAAAATACAGAGTTTGAATATAAAAAAATATAGAGGTGAAATTAAATTGATTTTAAAAATTCTTGAAATATAACTGTTAATAATCGTAAATATCAGACAGCCTCAAAAAATGTTACCATTCAATGATACTCAGTCATATTCACCACACTGATTAGGTGGGTTAATCAAGATTATTATTTAGAATTTATTCTCTTAGACAAGTTACCTGATTGTATGTTTCATATGAAAATTAATAAATTCAATTCAAGAAAAATTAAATCAAAATATCATTTGAGTTTTTTTGTTGAAAATTCAAATTCAATTATATATAAAATTACACCCATAAATTCGTTATCTATCTACTTGGAATAAACTTTTATAAATACTAGATATTAAACAAAAAATAAATTGAGAAGATAAATCGATAGACACTGTTATAAATGTTCAAAAACTGAATATAAAAAGATGAAATTTCAATTTAAATCAATGTATTTATTAAATATTTGTTAGCCTTCTGGTATCAATAACAAATATCATTTTCAGAAGCATTAAAAATGTAAACTGATTTTATGAATAATTACATGATTTTTAGCACTTGTACTGATTCTATTTTTCCCAATAACTATACTATTTTATTGATGTTTATTTTTTATTTTAAAATATGGAAATAAGTTTCATAGAAAAATATAATATCGTCTACATTACCAAATATGTACACCAATTACAAATAACAGTGTTTACACTTGATAATTTCAAAAATTACAAAGAGTTAAATTTTATTTGACGATTTTAACTGTATTATAGTAATTATTTCAACCGATGTACTTATTATAAATGTGAAATAATTATAATTAAATCATTTTCATCAAACGACATCAATCATTTCATATTCGCCAACAAGCCGAATAAATAATAAAATATTATATATAATCACTAATTTAAAGTCACTTTGTCGGAAGTGCAAATTATAGTATTGAATAAATCAAGTGCAATTAAATATCAAATTAACAAAATAAAACCTGCGAAGTGTTATTAAATTACATTATTTTTTAATTTTAAAAAAAGTATCGACTATAAAAAAAGTTAAATACATATACAGTTATAAAGTTGACACAGAGGTTTTCGTAAACATCAATTAAATAAACTATTTATATATGATGCGACTGTAAAACTGTTTATGAGTTGTCAGTGTTTTAATGATGTATCCATACTAATATTCAAGCAATGGAATTTTTCAAATAAGTATTCATTTGTGTAACTCATCGAATATAATTTAATATACGTGTATATATGTGAAATACTTGAAAAGGTAATGTATTTTCAAGAAAAAAACAACACGGATTACGCAAAAGTTGAATTTGATCAGCATTATTTTATCTTAAAACATATTCTTGAAGCATTTCGAAAAGATTATGTAAATGAATGTATTGTAAAATGAACATATATTATAATAAAGTAAATGCGTGTAGAAATTTAAGTTCGTATGCGTGCGGAAAACGTTTTGAATTTTAATAAACTAAAATACACAAATACTATACGCAAAATCTATAAATAATCTGAAAGTTTTAATTCGGTTAAAACTTTCCTAATATTTGTATAAAATTGAATTTTTGTACCGATTAATTATTCAATTAAAAAATATTATTAAAAAACAATTTGATTTTTATAACTTTTAATTAACTATTCACACGTGTTTAGGATTTTAAATCCACGAATCCAGATTTATAAATATAAAAAGTCCTTAATTATACTTATTTTAAAATGTTAAACACTCTCAAAATATGACCGTGGCATAAATGTAAATATCTATATGTGTTTCTAAATTAATTACGAAAAATAAGATAATATTATATCTGTTAGTGTGAAACTCGACAAATATAAAAACATATATTGTTTCGTGGAATACGTGCATTAACCTTACAAAAAGCTATTAACACTCCAAAAATATAATTATTACGCAGTTCAAATAAGGACATGGTCATTTCGTGATATGAAGACTGTAATCCTCCTCAACACAACAAACAATAAATCTAATAGTTAGACAGTGAATAAATGTTATCAACAAACGTAATTAAAAAATACACTGTATTGTCTTTAAAAATCTCCAAAAAATAAATATAACTATAAATCAACACCTTATAACATCTTCAAATCTTAATTTTTCGTGCTATTGTTAATTCTTTCCATGAATTCATGAGAAACAGCCAAATAAATATAAACAGTGAATTGATATAACGACGTCCTTCGTCAATACACACAATGAAACGAAGTTAAGATCTCAAATATGACAGGAATGACAGACATAGCGTATTAGTTAATTGCAACTTTACATACCTATAAATTTAGTTCTCATGTATCTCTATATAAATCACTGGCTATAAATCATAGCTTATTGAAATACAATGAAACTTGCTGTATCTAATTTTCAGTTCTCATTAAATCGAGTTGTGTTGAAAAAATGTCTTAGACTTGTATATCCTCTTCCTGTACTACAGTTTTTAATTAATAATTGTACAATTTACTTGAAGAGTGAAAGTTACTGAATGAATTAATTCCTACATTCGTCGCTTATTTTAATACTCTATTTTCATATTAAACGGTATATTTAAGAGATTTCATCATACGTTGTGAACTTTTTTAAAATAAACTATATATATAATGTCTGCAGGTTTTTTTATATACTGAGTTCTTGTTATAAATTTTAAAATATTGAAAAAATGATTATTTCAAAAGTATTATACATATATAAGCAACTGTATTAGAAAATGAAAGCATTGAATCGATCGTAGTAGAAAATTTTTGGTCTTCATCCAGCAGTGGATTGAGAGAATAAGTAGTAACAGCAGCCTTTTTCATGCTTATCCCTCGAAAGTGAGGGACTCTCCGACTGGGAATCGAACGCAATCTCAAATCAATCGATGCAAACCAGTCGGTATATATATATATATATATATATATATATATATATATATATATATATATATATATATATATATATGCATGTATAAAGAGAGAGAGAAAGATTTACATACTTATCACAGAAAAATGATACGTTTGATATTCAGGATAAAATTATTTTGCTTTTTGAACCTTGAATAATGTTAAAAAAACTCAAATTCTATACGAGATTTCAAATTTATTTTTCAAAAAAAAAAAATGAAATCAAAGTAAAGCATATAATTTATTTTCACATTCGTATAATTATCTATATAAATATCATATATCACGTTTTTCCCAGTTACTTTTAATGCCGAGATAAAAATCAGAAAAAAATAAATAAATTGGTGTATAAACGACATCAACCTCGTGTAACAAACAACCAATAACGAACGCGAAAGCGCCTGTGTGTGAAAATGTCTAACTATACTAATTACAATCAAAATCTTTTATTAGCGCCAGCTATTTATATGCAATTAACCAGTTCATGAATATGCATGCAGTTTAATTTTTCGTATTTTTAACCATCTCGAATGCAGAACGATACTATCTGAATCACGCATCTTTTTCGTTAGTTTGGTGTATGTGGGTGATGTTTCTCACGACTAGGAATTATATGAAATGGTAAAGGAAACGAGAGAGGGATAAAAGTTAGCTAAGCGTGTCGAGGCCAGAGGTTACCGGAAGAGGTCATTACCTCACCGGAACAAGACAGTATAAGACAAGTGGGGATAATGGTACTTCTTCGTCTTATTTTCATGATATGCGTAGAAGACTTAGTCATCATGTTAGAATATACAATATTCACATAAAGAACGAAACGTATAATGTATGTGAGAAAATCTTACACCGACACTGCTATTATATAATTAAGTACAATGCAGATCGGATATACGTGTAAATTAAGGTCAATATTTGTATCAGAAGTCTGTAACTGACACTTATATATATATATATATATATATATATATATATATATATATATATATATATATTTATTTACATACACACACACACATTTACATAAGGAAATATTAGAGGGTACTAATTAGATAAACTAAATGAATAGTAGGTGTTAAAACGAATGACTTGACTTCAAATGAAGAAGTTGTTACTGCTAAATGATTCGAGATGAAACAGTTTAAAGTCGTAGGTGTTTGAAACATGTTCCATAAACATTAAATCTCGTACAGTTCATTGCACATTTATTAACTAACTATTACAATTGCCTTATCACTACATACATATTTGGAATTGTAAGTTCATTGCACTGACAGAAACTAAAAAAGTTATTTATTAATTTTTTTAATAAATATATAATTATTTCCTTAATAAGGCAAATAATTCAGAATTTAATTATTAACATGTATTTGAAAAAAATATATATTATAAACAAATTAATATTTTGTAAAAACCTGTTTCAACAACATAAAACGTTTTTTATTACAACTAATTATCTAATAAATTGTGGATTCTTTTCAAAATTTACGAACCGAATTAAAATGTTAAATGATGAATATATCAGTAAGAAATTTAAATACGAAAATGTGTCATCAGTATTTAATATGAAAATGTAAGGTCGATCTTATTCATCCTAGAAGCAGTTAAGCGATTAAACCTGCAAATATCTCAAAACAATGAATCACTCACTGACTTGTACTCAGTAGACCGTGTTCTTTTTAAGGGACATTAAATTCGTCACAGAACTAAACAAATGGATTTCTTATAACATTGTTTAAATGTTTTTAAGACAATACAATCGAATAATTTGATAAAACAATCACAAATGATCAATTTTATAAGCACAAAAATTTAACTACTTTAATACTCATTTAGTTGCTAGATCATTGGATTTTTCACATAAAGTGTAATTTAAAAATGATTTTACAAATCTATAATGAAAACACGTATAGATGAACAGAAGCGATATCGTGCCTAGATAGCTCAGTCGGTAGAGCATTGGACTTTTAATCCAAGGGTCCAGGGTTCAAGTCCCTGTTTGGGCGATTGAAATTCTTTTTCTTCCTTTTATGAACAATTAATTACAATACTGAATACGTTCTGTTATTGAAAAAATAACGTATAATGCACATTGATAGTATTAAGATTATTGACACATTTTAAATTTCTATTTTAAATATTTTAAAAAAATTGACAATTAACAATTGCTTCAAAATAATTCTTAAGATGGATTTTACTAAGTAGATTAATTCACTACTACTACTACTATGAGTTAGTAACTACTAATCTAATTAAAATAATGCAAAAAAAAAAACTAAATTCAGAAATCAAAGGAAAACTCTAATGTATTAAAATGAGTTTAAAGAAAATTTATAATCCTTATTTTGTTTTTATGCTATTCATATATTACCTGAAAAATTTTGTAAGGTGGACTTTTTAATTTATGTAGAAGAAATCTTCTTATTATGTGACGTCTAGATTTGTGTTTTATTGAAAAAAAAAGATGTGTATAGGGTAGTGTATAGGGAAACATGTGTATAGTTCCTTTTGTTTCTTAAAAACACAAATCTGGGCATCATAATTGAATGACCCTATATATTAGAATATATTTATATTTTATTAATTGGACAAAGATTTATATCTAATAAAATGCTAATGTTTTTTAATTATGATAAAATGCTAATGTATTTTGATTATGTTTAGTTTCTTTTTTAATTATTTAAAATATATTAACGTTCCACTTGTCCCATAACTTTTATCAGAAATGATTTTTGTCTCTAGTCACTCTGTATGTAAATATAAAAAAATCAAGCTACTAAATAAAACATTAAACTTTATATAGAATTTTGTATAACACAGTGATTTGAAATTAATTAAAATATTAATTATATACTGAACTGTTGTTATTTAGTTTCCATTACGATCTCTTTTATGAAATTTATATATATATATATATATATATATATATATATATATATATAGGGTGGTCCTAATAATACTGAAAGGTTTATATATACATTTACTTGTTTACTATCATTTATTATTCTTTACTATCCTTCTATCTCATTTGGGCCACCTTATAGAAATAAATAACAACGCGTTGAAATTGCAATCCTTTTAATTTGTGTAATAAATTATTCTGTTAACGAACTTTCCTTAAATTGTCACACTGTTATTGAGCAATTATATAAATTTATTTCAATTCCAGTATACAAAAATTATTATTGAACATATATATATATATAATCATAAACACTTATATCAATCCACTGTTGGGTGAAAGCCTTATCAAATATCACTATCCTTTTATGTTTTCCAAAGATTTTTCTAATATGGATATGTGTATGTATTGATTAATTTCACTTATTGTTAAAAAAAATGATCATATCAATGAATAATTTTTTTTCTTTATAATAAATTATTTTCAATGACAATACAAATATAAATAACGAATTGATGTAGAGATTTTATAAAGATTTTCGTTACACACTGCCTAAATTTTAACGAAATGTGAATGATGCAAAGGAAATTCGGGATAATAACCTTAAAACATTTTATATTCTTTTTAATTCACATCAATGAAAATTAATTCTCAAGGATAAACAAATCCAAAAGCGTCATATGTGTAATAAACTCGTTCCATTTCATAGATTTAGTATTGTGTCGTAAACGTAAAAAGTAATATATGTGTGTCTTATGTATATCAGAGCATAGCGGATAGCGAGAATAGAACGGAGGGCGCTGAGACAGACGTCTGTGTCTTGGATATAACGTGTAGGTTGATAAAGTGTTCAGACAGACGTATGTGTGGGAATGTTCTTTGGGGCGAATCGCGTTGCCACGTGAACTCCATGAGAACTTTCTTACACTGTATTCTATCATTAACCATGTATGACCAAAAGAATATATATACGCCGTACAAGTGTTATTAATAAATATAATATTTTATTTACTTACTGATAAAATAAACGTTTAGAATCGGTTTCGATTGCATATAAGGAAATTATGATGTTTTGTATATGGTTTTATAGATATATGTAATGATCGTTAAGGGCGTTCTTTGTGGATTGTTCGTAGGTGTTGTTGTTTTAATAAAAACATATTTAAAAGAAAAATATGGGACAGATCACCAAACTCTATATTTATATATAATCTACGTATTTTTATTACAAAGCCTTAAATAAACCAGAAACAGAGAAATGAACAAATCGTATATTTTTTTAAAATAAAAACGTCACGTATAAAATGTTCATTCAATCGAAATTATACTATTTACCTAAATCATATTCAGTATATAATTTATATAAATAAATAATAAATATATTTCAAGTAGAGACAATTTTATGACTTATACATATATTTTTTTATAATAAAGCTATTTGAATGAATTAGAATATAAACGGTTATTATTAAAAATCATACTGACGATTATATAAAAGATTCGATAATTGTTTCGTAGAACTGTTACATTAGTATACGGATATGTTTTCTTAAAAACGAACTTTGAAGAATCTTTTTTCAGGTATTTGTACATAACAAAGGAACAATATAATTACCTTTTATAATCTCAATATTTTTCAGCAGAATTATAAAACTATGATTTAAAAACCTTTGGGCATATCTTGTAATATTTAAGCTAATACATACATACATTTATATATATATATATATATATATATATATATGTATATATATGATTTTTTATATACATAAATTTTAAACATATGTGCAATAAATTAAAGTACGTGTAAAAATTGTTTTAAAAAATATTACCTAGCAAAAATAAATATAATAAATTATTTCAACACTTAAAATAAATACTATGTATGAAGTAATAGCTGAATTTTTACATTGCTTTAAAAAAATCATACCAATATTTTTATTTCTTCCATAAACAAACACAACAACATAGTCATACGTTTGTAAATTAACCTATAATTACTATATATATATATATATATATATATATATATATATATATATATATATATACTTTAACAATCGGTTCATATTTATTTATTACAGTCGTTTAGTTATATACAAATTATAATAAAAAATATACATATTTTAAATGCATGAAACTTTAGACTGAAATGTACTTTTTTATAAAAAGAGGTTTTTTTTAGAAGTATACAGTGATTAATCAGCTTGTTCTCTTTAATAAACCTTTCCAGTTTTATTGTACAAAAAAAATACTAGCATACATACATATATAAATATATATATATATATATATATATATATATATATATATATATATATATATATGTATATATGTATGTAAATACATATACACTTTCATTTTCATTCATTAAACTGGTATATAGAGTAAACAATGTTAATAAATATTAATAGAGTTTTTCTTTGAATCTTCATGTTTATGCGAGATATTTACAAAGCATATTGTTAATGTCTGAGGATACATATATGTTTATAAAATTATTTTTTTATTTATAAAATTAAAATATATATTAACTTTTTATACATATACAATTAGTATTAACATGTTCATTACCGTATGGGTTGTTATATATATATATATATATATATAATAAACGTGTATTGAACACATATTGAATTAAATTAGTTATGTATTCTGATTTATTCTAGATGAATAGATAAGTTCAAATTTTACAAAAGCTATGAGGGTAACTGAAATATAATGAACAATATATAAAATATAAAGTGATGTGGGAGCATTGTAAATATTTAAACTATACATGAATTAAAAATAATAATTATATATATATATATATATATATATATATATATATATATATATATATATATATATATATATATAAAATCTAATTCGAATAAAAGAAACAGGAAATTAAATAAAATTAACTGATCATAAAAAACGTAATTGTAACATGAATTAAATAATATAAAGATAAAATTTAATTCAAACAATTAACAGCAGTAATTTATATATTGTATAATGCTAAGAAATACTTATAACAATCTATTCATTACTATTTTATATAAAGATTTAATTACTTCTTTCAAACACAAATAATGACCTTATGTTGAAAGTAATATAAAAATATATTTCTATTTGATAAAATTTTTATACGTATTTTTGAAAATAAAATGGGATTATTTTTATACGAACATATTGATATCTTTGTAACTTTAAGAGTATCGACTTAATTTATATACAGATGGCCATAAAATATTATCTCACTGAATATACTTTTAAATAGGGTACAATGAAAAAGTTTATGTATTTAAAATCAATGTAGAAAAATTAGAATTACTTAAAAATATCATTTTATAACAAGATAAAACGAATCCAAGCATTATGCAATGACTATGAAAAAATGGATCCTGTATGCGCTTAAAAAATTAGAAAAATCACTGTAAATGTATCACTATATATATATATATATATATATATATATATATATATATGTATATAGTATTTGTGTGTATATAATAATTAAAATAAAAAAATAATCTAGAGTTATTAAATAGTAAATAAAATTGAATATATGTTTTTTGAAAAAATATACTTTTTAAAAGTTCTACAAAAAATTATGATAAGTGAAATAAAAAATATCTCTTTTCAAATATTTGGAAAAAAATATGGAACGACAAGAAAAAAGTATGTCGAAAGATTGAAAAATCTCTAAATACCGTATAAAAGAGATGTTGATAATAAAAAAGTATACATTTTATAAAAACTAGTTATACTATTGCTAAGATTAATATGAATCTTTAAAATAGAGCAGCATTTGAGATCTAAAGAAATCTGTTCGTGTTTCGTATTTCTTACCGTTCCATTTGATTTTCTTTTTTGTTATCTGGTGTTACGTTACGACACTGGCGATACTTAAAATTCTTGTACCTCATTACTTTGATGATGGAGGTATCCAATAATAATTTCTATTTACCACCGTGATATCGTAATCATGTAGAGGTATGTCCGTTTTTTATACCGTATTCAGTTGATAATTTATCCGAAGTTACAAGGTTATGTTCTTTTAGTTGTGTTTTCTTTTTATAAGTATTTTTTAATCACCATTGTTTTAAGACGTAACATTATTCTTATTACAATGAAAGTGATTATTTCAGAAATTAAATCCAGTATTCTAAGACTTAGTTTTTAAAAGCGTTTTAAATAAGCACATTCGCTTTTTATAAAAAAAACTCTTTATTTTCTTGAATTCGTACGTTTACTGTTATTTTATACAGTTAACATTTTATTATATAAAATTAATGTTTTACATATCATTTTTTTATAAGCTACCATTGTTTTCTTGATTAAGCTGTAAAATATTAGGTAGACTATACGAAAGGGACTCTAAGTTAAATTTAATCATTTTTAAATATGTTATGCAAAATGACACTATAATAACATTACCGTTCTTTTGGAAAACTAATTATCCCTTGATATATTTATATATTTTTTTAAAAAGATGTATACATACACAAACACATACATATATATATTGTCTATAAATTTAATCTCAAAATCCAAAACTTGAATCTAATCAAGAAATATTTTAGTTCGTTTTATGGAAATGCTATTTACAGAATGATAATTTTATAAATTTAAATATTATTTAATATAAATATTTATTTCATTAATTTTTAAAAAATAGATAGTTACCAGGTTGATATACAAGATTCATTTAAAAATATATAAATAAAAAAATCTATAGAAATCATAAATATATATGATCGTAATAAAAACAATACTTAATAATCAATACATCTGAAGTTTTAATAAAATTTTAACTTTAATTAGAAAAAAATATAAAACGGTGTTTTTCAGACATACTCTATCAGTTGAAATAAAAGAACGGAACTTGAAATAAGTGATTTTAGTTAGAAATTTCCCAAACATTGACTTTTTAAAACAAAGATTAAAATAGGGTAAAAATCAATTCAATTTTTCATTAAATTTGAATGAGTCTATTGTGAAATTACCTGACAAACACAATACATATTTTACAAAAAAAATGTAAAGTAAGACAATGGACAATGTTGAATAAATTGACGAATACAATGTCGTTACCCAATATTAAAATTCATTAAAATATGTACTTAAAAATTCAATTTTTATGGTTAAAAAGGAAACGAATTCAATGTACAGGTGTGTTAGAATTTAAACGAACAAGTTATAATTCATTCCGACATCAACTGATAAATCTAATAAATAATGATATACAAATTGAAACTGCTTTTTAATATTAGTCTCTAGCAACATGGAGATTATTTTTATGCTGTTTACGAACAATACTATTATTAATTCTGTATAGATCATATATTTTCATTGGCTATGAATTAAATACTTTGATTTATTTTTGAACGCAGCTTGAATGTCTGGTACTTGAATTTATGTATATGTACGAAAATATATTCTACACGTATATTTTATTCAATTTACGATTTAATAAATGTCTAATGATTTTAATAAAATATTTCAAATACGATTATTTCAATTCGTTGCTTGTTTCTAAATATAAAAGATGTATGTGATTTAACTTTACAACTATTGCTATTATGAAAAATTTGGCATGTCAATTTATATTTTCAAGAATATAAAATCAAGTATTATATATAGTCAAGAATACATATATATATTTTTTTTTAAAAAAAAACAGCATGTACGTATTTTATTAACAAACATGATAACAGACTATGTAATGATTGTAGTGTTTACAATTTAAATACCGTTATTTATGAGGCGGTGTTATTTTTTTTCAATTTGAAAAACTATTTATTCCGTAACTTAGCATCATTTTTAAATATAATATTTTGAATATTACGTCATTTTTGTCTAACAATTCTATATATACACACACACATACATTCATATACATATATGTAATTGAATGAACTTTACAGGTCAAGCTTTAATTTTTTGCAGTGATGTGGAAAATATAGAAACAACACTTTCAGGTATATCGTCATTTACTAATAGGCAAGTTATTTATAATTTTGAAAATTACAAACAAGTAATTTTAATAACATATATAAAAACTTGCACTTAGTAACGATTTATTTGTAAGGCATCATTCGTAGGTTAAAATGATATACGCTAGGATGAAATATGTTTTTATAATAATTTTCTGAACAATAATATCAATACACGATTTAGAATTTCAAAAATTAATTTTATAAACAGCAACTCTTATATGTACACACACACACATGTCTGTGTGTCATAAAAATAATCGTTCAGTCTGAAAATTCGAAAAGAACAAGTTAGAAAAACTATAAAATTAAAAAAATCTAATTTTATATATGATTATCTTTACGTATACTTAATAACTCTATGAAATAAAATTTCAATTTATTTATTTTAACACTATTAAAAAATTAAAAGAATAAAATTAAGATAAGAAAATATCTTACAAAAGTATTCGTACGACAAAGTAATAATTATTAATATTATTAGTAGACAATAAATTCATACTTTTTGGAATATTTTTTTGATTTAATAACAAAATCAATTTTAAGAAACATAGAATCGATATGAGGTTTATGGTATTTTCATCTTATTGCTGAAATTTATGAATACTTTTACAACATGCTTATTGTATATATATATAAAAGTTAAAAAAATTCAATTATCATTTAAGTTATAAAAGTAAATAAAATAAATCGAAATAAAAAACTTGGTTAAATTGATTCTAGAAAAAACTCGGTTCTGAAAAACAAACAAGTTCACTTTGATAAATCAGCAAATCAGTCTGAATTTCACTGACAACAGAAAAACATCATGTATATAAAAAAATCAATAAAATGAAACAGTAATATTTTATGCTGATTAAAAAATATTTCATGTAAAATTACAAATCGTTTCAAGTAAGCTACATACATATTTTTCAAACTATTATACATATCTAATTTCAGTTGCAAAATAATTTATATATTTTTTAATTCTAGCTATTACTGTGTGATTTTTTAATATTGTTGTTTGTGAAAATGTAAAAAATAAAATAAAAGAGATTATTTTTTTATAAACTGTAATATTATTGAATGTAATTAATTTGCAATATATTATGCAAACCCAGGTATATACATATAATAATTTTACATTTGTTATAATTTCTAAATTTGAAATTGGTTAAATGATTTTTTAGTATAAAAGTGTATAATACTTGTAATTTATTTTAACGATTTGCAAAAAATAATGTGTACGAGTGAAAAATTATAATTATATTTTTCATATATCTTTAAACATAATATTAAAAAAAATACATATAATTAAATAATTAATGTATCGAGTAAATACATACATAAATATAACAATTAAACTTACACTAAAAACATACGTATAAAAAATAATATTGAAAGTTACAAACAGGATAAAAAAATATAAAAGAATCATCCAATGTAAACATGTACAACAATTTCGAACCTTGATGTAAACGAAAAACCAATTAACTAGCTCCAATACTGGCTCTAAATATTTGTATTTATATAAACTTGTTATTTCAAAATATCCGTTTTTGAAAACGGTAGGGTTTAATTATATTGCCACCGATAAAAGACTATTATTTGTAGCTGATGGTCGGTTTTTAAAAGGCGTCTTATAATGAACAGATAAGTATAGGTATGGATTTAAAGATATGCGTGTTTTCGAGTGATTATTGACTCGATTTTCAGACGAATGTTACTGAAGAGTTTCTGTTCAGTGTTATTAATTTAATTTGTATCGATATATTTAATAATTATCGTATATTAATACAGAATTTCATATAATAATATGTAGAGATTTACTTTTTCATTTTTGATATAATAATTGGTTTGCAGATACTATTTTATGATTTTTTTAATTTGCAAATGAAATTATTCCATTGTGTCTTTATATGAAAACATCAAATCATAAATAATGAAGTGTTCAGTAATAAATAATATATATTTTTACTGATATATATATATATATATATATATATATATATATATATATATATATATATATATATATATATATGAAAGAGAGAGAAAATGAAAAAGACTTTTATGACCCAATAATTTCGCATGGATTTTATCGGCCTTCAATTTCACTGTTAATTTACTTCATTATTTATAGTCATTGGTGGCGAGTTGTTTACGTGTGGGTGCTATGTACATTCCAGGTGACTACATTAACAATAAAACTAGTTTAAACATTCGAAACGACAATTTCTACAAGCTATTGTTCAATAAGATAATAATAGGATGTCGAAAAAAAGCAATTAATTATTAAATAAACGAAATAACAATAAATGAATTGGTGTATTATTTATGAATATGATTTTCCGGCATTTTATGATTTATTACTTAAGTACTTAAGAAGTAAAAGTGTCAATTATTTTTTTGTATAATATTATGTAGATATATTTCAGAAATATTGTAATAAGTACATTTACGAAAGTAAAACAAAATACAGAAATTTGTATGAATAAAATATTGGTTAATCTCATTTTTTAATCAATGATTAATGTAAGAAAAAAACGAATTTGTAAGTTGACTTCGTAATATAGATTACGTTGTCACAGATTGAAAAAAAAAACGCAAACTAAAGAACGTTCCATGTAAATTTATTAATTACGTTAATGTACAGCAGATAAGTAATTAAAATTCGAAACGTATCTGAGTTTTTTTTTTGTGAATACGATGAACGGGTCAAACAAGTTCTGTTGCTGACAACCGACCGACCATTCAAAAACAATACGTGAGTTCGTCGCACGTGTGCACACAAACACCACACCAAAACCGCTGATTTCTTGAACGTCTGAGATTAAAGGTCCAATTATATCTACAAATAGTGTATCGATCGTGTTATTCGAACCTGAATTACATATGAAAGTATAAAATATGTGAAAGAGTGTTACAGAAATTGCGAATAGAATTCGCAAGCGTTTCCGTGGTGTAGCGGTTATCACATCTGCCTAACACGCAGAAGGCCCCCGGTTCGATCCCGGGCGGAAACAATTTTTTTAGTACTAAAAAATCATATTGTATTAAATATTAAATTATTGCATATAAAAAAGTAGTGTTACACAAATTGCGAATACAATTTGCAAGTGTTTCCGTGGTGTAGCGGTTATCACATCTGCCTAACACGCAGAAGGCCCCCGGTTCGATCCCGGGCGGAAACAATTTTTCTTTTGAATACTAAGAAATCATATATAAAAATAAAGGTCATCCAAATGTAACGCTCAGATTTGTGTTTTATTAAAAAGAAGCAAAAAAAACTATACACATGTTTCTCCATACACCCACCAGCCTATACACATGTTTCTTTTTAATAAAACACAAATCTAGGCGTTACATTTGGATGACCCTATATACAGTATAATAGATATTTGTACAGTTCTATTAATCTGAATAAATTATCTTTCATAAGAGAATATCTAAAAGTATATGTATGTTATTCATTATTTATTAGGTTAAAATTTGTAATGATCTCTCGAATAACCATCTAATATACTATTGTAAAATTTTGAGAAACGTTCAGTTATTCTATATAAAAAAAATAATATAAATAATTGTTAATAAGAAGAATATTTGTTCTATTAGGAAATATTGCATACTGGAGATAAATATACTTGTTAGAAATTTAAATTGTGAGTAAAATAATTTCTGATAAAGAATGAACGATTTATATGTTAGTCAATCAAACAATTTAACATATAATTAATTTCCAAAATACTCGAACCGAAACGATCTATAAAATAACATTACAACTACCTTTATTCAACAAGGTGGTTTAAACTTTAAATAATTCTAGTTATGTATTAATAATAGTCTAAATTAACTTTTGACACGTTTCGTACATAACAGACAGGTAAATGATTGAGTTGACTACAAGATCCTAGTTTATCATAGATATATGTATATTCCATTGTTCCATATTCTAATGAAGCATACAATATGTATCTTTCAGTATAATGAACATGTCTGGAAATAAAAAATAAATTTACGTCTCGCCCATGTTTCAGTGGAAACATACAAGACGTATTTTATATTCAAACAACTGATCTAATCGAAAAATAAAATTAAACAATTATACGCCCATCAATGTTCAACTCTCTATTGAATTATTGAATAGTACTTGTTATTGTGCAGTTATTAATTATCATAATATACAGAGAAGAATTTCTTAAATAAAATCTGTATAGTTAATAAAAATAATAGAAATTTACTTGGAAGATTATTTGTATTTCATGTATCTATAAGTAATTTAAAATAATATAATAAAACACTTATATAGTTAACTTCTGAAACATAATATGAATTTATAAAACATGTATTTTTAATTCAAGGAACAGGTTAAAAATTTCAAGCAATTGTAATTAAGTCAACATACTATAGTCATAACAAACGTGCTTGTTTAAAACATAATAGTCAAGTAATGATTTTTTTAACAGCTAAGAACAATAAGCAATTGTAACGATGTATGTATGTTACAAGGTTAAGTAAACCCTATTTTATAAGTGAAATAAAAACTGTAACGAATCCTGTCAGTTCAAAATAGAAAACATCTACTGTATGTTTGTTTATCTATGAAAGAATGATTAGTTATTTAAAAAAAGATAATTACACATCAGTATTGATGTTTCGTAAAATTGTCAAGTCATATCATTGTAATGAAATATTTGCTGTTACCTTTCTTATGAATAACATTTTTTTTTTTATGAATGATTAAACAATTAAACAATGCTTTCTTTATGTATTATTTTTTTATAAAAGTAGCATTCTTTTGCTTCAGAAAATATACATACCTTTATACGACAAGAATTATCGTAAAATTTATTAATAATAAATATTTTAATGAAATAAAAATTACAAATATATGTATAAACACTCTTGTTATTTATATGTTGTAAATAAATAAATAAAATACAATGTTCAACTTTCAGTACACATTTCAATTATTCATTCATTCAAGTGAATTTTAAAAAAGATAGCCCGCATATTTTTAATAAAATGTACCACGACTTTCTATTTCTTCTGAAAAATATTGAAACAATACTATTGTTCCTTATTTTTAAATAGCAAGTATGACAAGTCATCTTAATGACTGAAAGTGTTTACGAAATGAAAACTGAGAAATAGTATTTATTTTACTAAACAATAATATAAAAAAACTGTGAATATTTCTACAGACATAACAAATATATGAATAAAAATAAGTATCATACTTTATGATATCCTGTATTTGTTTTTAAATTTGAAATTAGATTTCTCGACAGAAATATACAAAAATATATTTAGTTATTCAAGCTCTAAGTCTTCGGTAGTATAGTGGTCAGTATCCCCGCCTGTCACGCGGGAGACCGGGGTTCGATTCCCCGCCGGAGAGAAGTTTTTGCTACAAATTAAAATTTTGCAAGGAATATAAATAAATTATAATACTTATTTGATAACCATTTACATTTTCACAAAACACATATAGAGATATTTAAGTAAATTGAGGAAAGAAAAAAAAACATAAATTAAATATATTTAGATCATTGTTTAAGTTCATAACCAGTTCGCTGGCAATTAATTAACATGCGCGCGTGGAAAACAATGAGGATGAAATAGAGAAAGAAGTAAATGAAATTGAATTTTTGAAAATTTTGAAATTTTGATTTACTCGTATATTAGGTTTTGTAATGTTTCCATTTTGGTCGGTATAATTTCTACATTTTTTCTTTTTTGTTGTAATCATTTCTGCTTTGGAATGTTTTGAAGAAAGCAAATATAATCTTTTTTGTCCTTCCATTTTACAGTTAAGATACCACTGCAAGATCTTAGCAATAACCAGATTTCGACTCACACAACTTATAATATTTTACACAGAAACGTGCCCGTTTTGACGGATTAAATTGTTTGTATTTATTGTGTTTTGTAGTTACTTGATTATTATTGAATTAAAATATGTAAAATTAATGAAGTTCTACAAAAACGCACTTGTATGCCTTCAAAACAGAAGTGTGACACTTGCTAATTGATGTTATTTTAATTTAGCGAAAATCATACGACGTGCTATGCACATTATATCGGCATTTGGTACAGATAGCAGTTGATTCCAGCGCAACTGGTTAAATCAAACGGATTCTCCGAAAATACAAAATATGATTAATATCCCAAGTATATCAATCAGACTCACGAAAACAATAGATTCTTCAAATATACCGACACAAAAGCATACAATTTACTAGAAAATCACTGTAGCAGTAAAAAAACGATTAATAATTATGTAGTGGTTGATCAATCACGAGATCATCGATCCATCAACAACGACACAAACATATATATCAATGTTTATAAACGCAAAGGGCAAACTATTAAACAAGAAAGGAAACTACGAGCACGAGAAATAATCTATAAGACACAATTACCACGAGTCATCCTGTTGTAATTTTCTTGTTACTTTTTTTTCTTGTACTTTATTTTAATCGATTCACTTCCACTGAATGTTTTTATAAGAAAAATGCACATAAGTTTGATGCGCTTGAAAAAACATACATCCGTTTCACGTTAAAAGGATTGTTGGAAAAATATATACCATATAATGAAGGGGCATTGTTAATATTTTTTGTAAATAATATATATATATATATATAAAATATTTTTTAATATTAAATAAAATGAATATTTTTTGACATTTTCTGTATTTTTCAAATGTATATTATATTTATAGTGTATTTTAGAAAAAAAAATTTGAAGTATATACATAAATAATCTTTAATTGCAACAAGATTTATTTTGAAAATGTTTTTATTATTATTATCTTACCATCTTTATAATCCAAAATTATAGAAAATCCGCTTACCTGGAAGAAAAAAAATATTTTAATTATGTCAATAAATTAAACACATTCAAATAAAATTTTCATTAACAGTTCATACAAAAATATAGGTGTATAGAGATAAGTAGATAGATAGATAATCTTATTTTAAAATTGATTTTTATCTACAAAAAAACACATAATTTCATGGTATGATAAGAGTGTGACTATATCTTCGGTAGTACTACTATAAATATATTTCGGTATACTATAAATTCAATAGTATTTTATTTATTTAACATGAATATTTATTTTTAAATATAAATGTCTAACATTTTTTTTCTACTTATCTTTATAACAATTAATTTAATTTTTGAATCAGACTAATTATTTATATCGTTAAAAGATTGCAAACTGTAATCTATATGTATGTATATGATCTACGAAAATTCCTGTAAAATGATTTACTGAAAATTCCTTTCATCATTTTTCTTAAGGATGTATTTGGAATAATTGTTCTGATTAAAATATTACCAAGTTGTCTAAATTGATAATTTTCAGTTACTCAGGAGAATCATTCATGTCTTCGGTAGTATAGTGGTGAGTATCCCCGCCTGTCACGCGGGAGACCGGGGTTCGATTCCCCGCCGGAGAGAATGTTTTTTTAAGAAACTATATAAATACAGTATTTAACTTCAGATATTTAATTTTAGCGTAAATTTTCAAATACCAGTTTAGTACAATTTTTATTTATTACAGTATTTTCTTGCTTTTGCTTATACAAATAACACTAATGATATTACTAAAAGTACTACTACTCAAATTTTATAGCATAATGCTTTGACGATGGTAAGATCGTACTATTATATCCTATAAATAACAAAGTAAATAAAAGAGATTATTGAACACTTTGATATCTTATAGTGTTGGGGATGATAATTCATTCGTGTGAAAGTAAATTTGCCAGAGTTTTAAAATAAAAAGTATTACTAGTGTTTTGTCACTTAAATTATATTATATTTTACAACTAATTGAAATATTAGTTAACTGATATATATTTAAATATGAATAAATTTACAACTTGTATAAATGATAAAATAATAAAAAATATTACAAATTAAAAAATTACATTGTAGTTAAAAACACAATAAATAATAATCTACTATTACAAAATATAAATATCAAAAGAACAATAAACACGAAACTGTTATGTATTCTTTAGAAAGACATACCATAAAAAAAGAAATAGTATTAAAATTACAGAATGTAAATTAATATATTTAATCTTATGTGTTTTTTCAATTACCTATCGGGTTATAATAAATAATTTGATAGAGTAATTAAAAAAATGAACTGTTACATAAATACAAACACAATTCTTTACTTATAACATTCAGTTCTAATGAAAGTATATATTTTTTTAAAAAAAATATATAAGAGCAATTTAAGATAATACATACATATATACACGTATTATAGTGTGACTCAAATGAGACTAAAAGATTTAGACCTACATTTACTAGCTTACTATCATTTACTATTTTTTATTCTCATTTAGATCCCTCTATATGTATA
Organism: Neoneuromus ignobilis; assembly: GCA_029203775.1. NCBI lineage: Eukaryota > Metazoa > Arthropoda > Insecta > Megaloptera > Corydalidae > Neoneuromus > Neoneuromus ignobilis. Next base: position 25,255,211 of record CP092096.1, read on the forward strand.
TGCATATTTTGTATACTTAGTTTTCTTTCATTTTAATTATATATTTAGAGGTACAAATTTTTATTCCATTATTGTTTTTGGTAATCAAAAAAAATTCCAAATACACATTACATGTTAATAACATTTGATAAAGTATTTATAAAAACATAAAATATCTACCTTGTTTTATACATTTTTATAAATATTATTTTATGTTTACTGGAGTTTATTAAATATTTTTCCACAATCACTATACAACAACTGAACATTTTAAATTTCATCACTAGAAAAAATTAATTTTAGTAAATCACTTGTTGATGCTTAATTTCTTTAAAAATGATTATTGAAATTTCATAATAAAAACTGAACACTCTATCTTCGAACACTGATCAAAAACAACTGGAAAAATATTTTAAAATATAAACACACCTAGAAATGCAGTAACATGTCAGGACACGTTTAGTATAGCCGCGTCTTCATGAAATGTGGTTTGGTCAGAGATTTCTGTTCTTATACTTTCTCATATATTTCAACTATACTGTGTACTATTTGTTAATGTCAATTGAAAATTCTTGGACACACACACACAAAAGAAACATGTGTATAGTTTCTTTTTAATAAAACACAAATCTAGGCGTCACATTTGAATGACCTTATATGAAAAAGATAAAAATTTGGTTACACACAACATTGTGGTTTTATATACAAAATGATAATTATCTAGTTATAAAACTCATGAACACGAAGTTGCTAAACGATTTATAATTAAATTAAAATAAAATGAAAAAATATAATAATTAAATAAATTTGACAAAAAATATTCTAAATTTTTTTAACAAATAATTATATACTTGTATATATACACATAAGAATATTATTACATCTAGTATAGATATCAAAAATTAGGATTGAAATACAGATCATTAGCACAAATATAGTGATGTTGCATTATTATTTTTAAATCTACGTCTAACAAAAAACTGTAAATTATAGAAAAAAATCTCTTAATGCCAATCATACGGAACCGAAAAAAAATCCGCTAATTATTAACATCAAACAGAATACCGCGTTTTTAATCATTCTTTTTTTATAAAGCAATATTTCAGAATATGTATTTTTTTATTAAAAAACTGTAAATTATTAACAATAACTGTCAGTTTAGACAGTCGGTGTTCTTTTCGACAAGTTAGTGAACAATATCACATTTATAACCAGACAATTTTATGATTCGGACATAATGGAACCACTTGTCATTTCCTAAATCCCAGTAGTGTAGTAATTGGCCTGGTGCTTACCTACCATGACCCTCATAATAGTACGCATAATGTATGACTGATAGACACCGTCTGGTATGTATACATTTCATGATTCATAGGTGCATTAGCAGGTGTATAAATTTGTTACATGTGCAACTACTAGATAATACTATCCAAAAAAATGTTAACGGTTTGCGATTATTATTTATATTTTTATCGTAACTATATCTTTTTCTATTATTTATACATCCAACTCAAAAACAATAACTGAATCAAAATAAACAAGATGTTTAATCGTTGAAACTTTATTAAATATAATTTTTAATGTATTTTATATACCATGGAATCCACCGATTCTTAACTATACAGATAACTTTATTTTTAGTCAAAAGTATTTCTAAAGTTAAAAGAAAACTTCTACAAAATATATTTTAAAAATAATGAAAATGATTTTTTCTACGATAAAGAAAATATCTTATTTAAAATCTCGTTTATATCCGAACACTATGTTAAAATTCCGGAGTTTTTTTTAACTACAAGGTCACATTTTTAATCAACATTATTTTCAGATAAATAAAGTCTTCTACTCCATACCTGAGCAATATAGATGCAAAAAAATACAAAACAATCAACAGCATATTCTTCATTCCTTGTCAAATTAATTATTTTAGTTACAAGTATATAACGAGCAGATGAATTTCAAATGAACTAAGAAGCGATATGAATTTTTAATTTAAAACTAGAGCAAAAAACGTACTACCAATAAGGTAATGATAAAAGTTGAATTCCGTACCTTAAAAATAATATATTAAAAAAACCGTTAGTGTGAGATTCAGAGGTATTGCCTTCTGGCTAACAATTATTTTTAATCGACATAATGTCTAGAAATCATATTATGCAAAAATATCGTAGAAAAAATATATCAATGCGTCAAAACTATCCATTATAGATTTAATTTGAATATAAAATGTATTTTTTATGTCAATTATTAAAATATTCCCTACTGATATGATATATAGCAATAATATTATATAAAACTAGAATTCAGTTGACACATGCTGGTTATAAAATATTAAATTACAATCTAAGAAATGTTTCCAGGTATATATTTTGTGAATATTTAATACGAATTTATTTCTATTAATTAAGTTCTTCATTTAATACATCATTGATATGATTTTTTTTTAAGTAATATAAATATTTGATATGGGACAAATAATGGAAATATAATGTTAAAAATGTCATTATAAATGATAAATCAAAACAGTTATTTAAAGATATTATTAAATTTAATACTGATTGAAAACATACAAAAGCAAAATCTCTCCGGCGGGGAATCGAACCCCGGTCTCCCGCGTGACAGGCGGGGATACTGACCACTATACTACCGAAGACTCGATGTACAATGAAATTATTTTAAAAATTTATTAATTTATACTTTAATTTGTTTTTATTATTTCATTTGTACAATAATGGTTTTGTATGCCATATTTCATTTAATCTTTCAATTTGCAAATAATTTTAATTTATTTTATTATTATCTTGTATACAATGAAATAATAATAATATTTACAATAAATTGTATTGAAATTTAAATATTTATACCTAGCACATGTTTTCAAATAAATGTAAAAAAAAATGTAATGTGATGTTTTAATTACATACACAATCTGTATGAGATGTTTTCCAATATTTCAAATATGTACATTGTTTATTTGAAAGAAAATGCATTTTTCTTCATTGAAGTTATTGTTTGATTTAATTTTTATTGAATATTTTTATACCAGTTTTCATACATGTTATTAAAATATAATTAAACCTTGATATTACTATCAACATCTTGTTTTTGAATATACTTTTGATTTTAGTATGAAAATCTGTGCATTCTCCATTAAGTTGGCATCCGTTCAATATGTCTTCTGTCGTGACTAATATACATTATGACTAAATTTTATTCTATTTTTGTTTTTATACTATTTATGTGTCGTTCGACCAAGGTCTGACCGACCGCCTTAACATACAATTTATTATTCATTCTGTTCTCATTTCAGGGCGTAGTTATTTATGGATTTTTAGAGCATTTTCGTTCCGAGTTTGTAGGGGAATGTCGTTATATTTTGCGTATTCAATTTCTTTTCATGTAGATTGTTTATTAATTGAACATATAATTAACACTTAATTTAAATAGTACTGAACCTTTCTAATATTTTATTCGATATTTATTTTGATTATTATTTAATATATAATTGTATATATTGATAATATATTTAAGATGTTTATCATTTTTTAAAAAAACTATCAATGTCTATTTTTTAAAAAAATATTTCCAAATGTCTTCTTAAAAATATCAAAAATAAAATTAATATTGTTAAATTATGCAGTGTTTTAAAATATCTAATATAAATTTTATCTATATGAATTATATCTACTGTATATTTTCAATTGAAGTAACTTAAGTACAATATATTAGTCTAATATGTAGGTACTTAACTCAAGTCTTCGGTAGTATAGTGGTAAGTATCCCCGCCTGTCACGCGGGAGACCGGGGTTCGATTCCCCGCCGGAGAGGTTGTTTTTTTTTAAAAAAATTAATTATAGAATAAATATAAAAAATTTTACTTTAACATAAACAATGTTTATTTTTGAACACAATTTTGAGTACGATTTATATCTACTTTCCTTTATGATATTTAATTCAATTTTTGAATCAGCCAAATTATTTATATCATTTTAAAGATTATGGTCTGGATTAATAGTCATTTTTTATATTTATGAAATATATGATTAACAAAAAATCCTTTAATAATAAAAATATTTCAGATATTTGTTTTTAATTAAAATATTAAAAAATAGTATACATTGATAATTATAAATTGCTCAAGTGAAGAATATGTCTTCGGTAGTATAGTGGTAAGTATCCCCGCCTGTCACGCGGGAGACCGGGGTTCGATTCCCCGCCGGAGAGATCGTTTTTTTGAAAAACTATGTAAGTATAGTATGTAACTTCAGATATTTAATTTCAGCAGTGTAAATGTATGTTTATTTTAAAATATTAGTAGAATACAATGTTTGTCAATTAACTGTATTTATTTTCCTTAATGATATTTAATTCAGTTTTCAAATTAAATCAATGATTTACATCATTGAAATTCTATAATCTTTCTAATATTTATATAAATTATGCTTTATGAAAATATTTTTAACTAAAAATGTATTTAAAACAATCATATTTCAATTAAAATATTAACAAGTATTCTAACTTAATTACTAAAGTTACTGAGTCAAAAGTCAAGTCTTCGGTAGTATAGTGGTAAGTATCCCCGCCTGTCACGCGGGAGACCGGGGTTCGATTCCCCGCCGGAGAGATGTAATTTTTTTTTTAAAGAATTGAAATAATAAAAATTTGAATATAAAGTTGAACTTTTGAATCTGTTGGATCACTATAGAGAATTATTTTCTTATGACTATAAATAATATTATTCATGAAATATTTATTTAATATATTATAATTTAGTTCAAATATTATTCATTATATTGTATTAAAATGAATTGTTCGATTAGGATTTTATAGTCTGGCAGACTATATACGATATGAAATCTCAAGATTGGATATAAATATTTATTACGAAAAAAATCTACAGTTGATATATTCTGAATTTATCAATTGAACATCTTAAACGCGATAAAAAAAATATTATTACGTACAAACCGAAATAATAATTTCAAATCACGTCGACTTTTGTGTAATCAATTACAATAAATTCCATGCACAGAAGATTTTTTATTGAGAACATGTTTCGCATATTTTCAGTTAGCATAATCTTACTGAATGGATTCGGTGAAGCGAGCACGTTGAGAGTAGGGCTGTGCCCCATCGTATGGAATGCGTGTATGGCGGCTATGCCTGAGGCGCCCATCGCCACACATGTGTGCGCTACATATTTATAAACACCACAGTGAGACGCGAGTAAACTTGTTCCCAATATACTTGTGATTTGATTCATCTATCATCATCGCCGTAGCCACAGAACACGCTTTTAAAACACTCGAAGATTGCTGTTCTCTGGCGAATTTAAATTTCTATTTGCTATGTATGACGTAACACGGTTTTTATATCTTGTTATTTAAATTGTTGCGAACAATTTAAGATTCTAGTTTGGGACTACACATGAATTCAAAATATTAACAATGTTTGGTTTTGATTTTTTTTTATTATTATTTATTCGAATGTCACGTTTTTTGATTACCATAAAACGGATTATGGTTATCAAAGAAATATTAATTCAAATTAGTCTAGACTTTTTTATATATGTATGTATTTATTAAACAACCGCTAGTTGTTAAAAATAGAACCACAAACATAGTCGAGATTTATCAAAAAAATAATTAAGCTTGATTTAAATAAATTACAATGTGAATAAAATTTCACTTCAGAAAATAGTATTTGATCAAATATTAATAATTCTCAAATATATAAAAAGTATCTGTTAAGCATGACGTTATTTTTTCAAAAAAACATAGAATCTAAAAAAAAGAATCTCTTTGCTGGATAATCGAATACCACTGAAGGGTGGGTGAGTATTGAGATAACCAATATTTTAATTAGAATACTTTTCTTAGATTATTGAGAACATATTCTTATTTAAATAATTTTTCCTAAATCATATAGATCATACATTTAATTAAATGTTATATTTTTTTAAAAAATATAATTAATTCAACTGATTAAAAAATTGAATTTAATTTCATAAATATCATTTAGTATAAATTATCCTTAATTGGCATTGAACAGTTAGAAATTCATTATGTTTAAGTTATAATGGGGATTCAATAAAAAGTTCTGTCACATTTAAAAAGCAGCTTTATATTATAAAGAGATATTTTTAAAAATGAATCTCTCCCAAGTGACAGGCAGGGATACTCACCACCATATTACCGAAGAATTGGTATATATATCAGTAACTTATAATTATCAAGTTCGAATAATTATTCATATTTTAATTGAATATATGATTGTTTGAAATACATTTTTAATTAAAAAAAATCATGGAGTATAATTTATATAAATATAAGAAAGATTATACAATTTCAATGATGTAAATCACTGAATTAATTTGAAAACGGAATTAAATGTCATTAAGAAAAGTAAATCCAAACAGTAGACAAAAATTGTATTTGAAAATAAACATTATTTACGCTGAAATTAAATATCTGAAGTTACCACTGTACTTACATAATATTTTATTAAAAAATAATCTCTCCGGCGGGGAATCGAACCCCGGTCTCCCGCGTGACAGGCGGGGATACTCACCACTATACTACCGAAGATATGATTGATGCTGCTGAGTAACTGAAAATTATCAATTTAGACAACTTGATAATATTTTAATCAGAACAATTATTCCAAATACATCCTTAAGAAAAATAATGAATTAAATTTTCAGTAAATCATATACATACATATAGATTACAGTTTGCAATCTTTTAACGATATAAATAATTAGTCTGATTCAAAAATTAAATTAATTGTTATAAAGGTAAGTAGAAAAAAAATGTTAGACATTTATATTTAAAAATAAATATTCGTGTTAAATAAATAAAATACTATTGAATTTATAGAGAGATGACATATCCTAAAAAATAAATCTCTCCGGCGGGGAATCGAACCCCGGTCTCCCGCGTGACAGGCGGGGATACTCACCACTATACTACCGAAGATATGACACTTTTTTGGTGAATTTAGGACACTTGCCAATATTTTAATTAGAATACATTTTTAGACCGTTGAAAATAATTCTTAGCTACATATATTTTCGTCAATCATACATTTCAAAAATATAATAAAATATTATAATTCATAATTGTTTAAATGATGTAATTCACTTAATTTCAAAAAAATAAATATTGTCTCTAAAGGTTGTACTTAAAAAGATATTTATTAATAAACATTTCATTACGTTCAAAAAAAGTTATTGAAGTTATATTCTTTTCTTACATTTTTTTTAAAAAAAAGACCTCTCCGGCGGGGAATCGAACCCCGGTCTCCCGCGTGACAGGCGGGGATACTCACCACTATACTACCGAAGACATAGTACGATGCTCAGTAACAATCGATTAAGAATTTAGGATATTTGCTAATATTTTAATTAAAATACATTTTGAAATGGTTCAAAATACAATCTTAGTTAAATATACTTTTTTAAAATATGTATTTCATAAATATAAATAAATATTATACCAATAACCTTTTTAAGCAATATAAATAATTCGACAATTCCAATCGATGTCATAAACATGAATAAATATAAATTATACCTAAAATGTTAATTGAAAATAAACATTTTACTATGTTGAAATAAGATGTTATTAAATATATATATAATAATTAAAGGGTTGAAAAAAATTTACCTCTCCGGCGGGGAATCGAACCCCGGTCTCCCGCGTGACAGGCGGGGATACTTACCACTATACTACCGAAGACTTGTAAAGTGATTGTTATGTAGAGTTTAAATATCGAATAAAAATATACTTAAGTATACAAATACCTAAGTATTATAACTGATAATTCTAAGATAAAAATATTTTTATACAATCTAATATTTCTTATTTAGTATCTATATTTAAATAATCTATTAAATAAACAAAAATTATCAATAAAAATATTATTCATGAATCATTAATTTGATATCATAATCATAGGAGATAAATACGAAAATAAATTATTTGATAAAGATATTAAAAACATGCTTGGTACTAAATACAATATATGAATATAATAAAAAAATAATTATCACTTTTATGTCTTTTTCTATTACTATACTTGTTTATTAATTTTATTTTTTTAACGATAAACAAAATGATTCTTACAATAAATACATTTCTTTATATTCTTTGGTGAATTTTTACTATTTTTATAAGAACTGAACCTGGCAACAAATATAAAAAAATCTACTAATTGTTTTTGTAAAATATACTTCGTACTAAGTGAAATTTAAATCAATAAATTTGTAATATTTATTGACTTGAAAAGGTTAATAAATTACAAAAATGTAAATTATATACACGTGCTTGATATTATGCATGAACTATTCTTAATCAGTTTCTTTCTAATCACTTTATATCTTATTCTATGTGCAATTATTTATATATATATATATATATATATATATATATATATATATATATATATATATATATATATATTATACATGTGTGTGTGTGTACCCATAATCTCGTCTTACTAAAATCATTGCATATGAAAACACCTGTACATTACCTGAGGGCACCAACAACAGGTTAAGTAATACATGCAAAGATCGAAGCGGAATAAGTATCTTAAAAAGTACTCATCAACAAAACTAAATATCGTAAGTAGTATGTTTAGCAAGAAAGAGATATATAAGAAATCTTGTATGCGATCTTTATCGTCATAATGTGCAGACATGATAAATAAATAAAACATCTATATGCACCTGAGGATCTACTGAGCCGATGTAAGCCGACGTGCCCATGAATATATTATAATGTTGGTTAAAGGGTGAAGTTTATTTATATGAAAAAACTGGTTAGAGTTCAATTTCAATGACTTGTTTGTTTTATGACTTTAAGTGATGGCTATGTTTATTTTTTTTTCTAATTTTACTATTTCCAAAATTTACATAAATTGTGTAGTTTATGTCTCCTTTAAAATGTGTTTTATGTACAATATATATATATATATATATATATATATATATATATATATATATATATATATATATATATACATGCACTCTTATGTATATATGTATGTGTGTAATGTATATTACTAACAGAAGTTATTAGTCGATGCAACGAGTATCAAATACTACTCTACTTTGTTTTTATAGATTATGAATAAGTCCTCGACTTATTTAAAAATTAAAGAAATATTCTAGTTTAGAATTTTGAAAAAATCGATTTTTTGTATATTTTCAAAGTTTTGACCTTTAAGAATATGCTCTTAAGAGGATTTTTCGAAATTCGATTTATTTTCGGAGTTATAGCTATTTTTGTGACGCGCCAACAAATCCGGTCTGGCCGGAACGAATCAATTTTAAATGCGTTTTTCTCGAAACTATTTTTTTCGACACGGTTGACGTGATATCTAAAGTTTGAATGGACCGATTTACTTGAAATTTGGTACAGAGCTTCTCAATGTAACAGTGATTGCCTCCGCCTAGGATTTTTTGAAAATTTTGTTTTTTACTATTTTTAAAAAATTCCGAAAGTTGAAAAATAGGGTAAAAAATGACTGTTTTTTCACACTGCCGCCATTTTGCGAAAATGTTTTTTTTAAAATTTCCCTAGGCGGGGATACTACTACAACCTTCTTTTTCAATAATTTCAAAAAAAAAATTTGTTTCAGATGACCGGAAGGGTAGGAACCACGTCAACCAGGAGATACCTTTTTTTCGAGCCTGTACCTTTTTCAATTTTGAATTTTTTGTTTTTAATAATACTTTTTTATACTCTTAAAATGTCAATAAATAACTGATAAAAATGGATAGTAAAAATATTTGTTGATTTTTTTATAGCGCCCGAAAAAACACCTAAAATTCGTGTCATTTAAAATTTGTTGATGACATTATTTCTTGGCAAATCCTAATGAATTCGAAAAAAGAACAGAAGAACTGGATAAGGAAAACAAAAAAAATAGTTTTATGATAAACGTCAACACAAAAGTAATATTTAATGAATTTGCAGATTAGAGAAAAATCTTACTAAAAGGAAGAAAAATATAGTTGAAAACTATGTATATCTGGACACTAAAAGAACATTTACAAATAAAGTACACAGATGAGTTAAAATTAGTTAATGTTAATATGAAATAAATTCGCATATTATGAAAAAAATATTCCTCTATGTATAAAAAGAAAATTTTTGATCAGTACATTCTACCAATTCTCACCTAAGACAGTGAAACATGGGTCTTAAGTATCAGAATTCAGTGTTTCCAGACAACAGAAAGAAGCATAGAGAGATGTATGTTAGGAATAATACGAACCGATAGAATTAGAAAAAAAATTATGGATGTTATGGCAAAAGTGGGAAGTTTGAAATAAAAATAGGCAGGTCATATAGCAACAAGAGGAGACAACTAATGGACAAGGGAAGTTATTGATTGGGTACTTAGATATATAACAAGACTTTAGAAGAGAATCATGGATAGTTGGGACAGAGATATAAAAATTTTCGTCGAAATGGATTGGAAAAAAGCATTGGATCGATTGAAGTGGAAATGTTTGAGAGGTCTTCATCAAGCAATGGATAGAAAGAGATTGATGATAATGGCGATTATATATATATATATATATATATATATATATATATATATATATATATATATATATAATATGTGTGTGTTTATGTTCATTTGTAAAAACAAGTCATATTTTATAAAACTGTAAATAGAAAACAATTTAATAATAAACAATAAAATTGCATTTTTAATTAATTATAACACATTAAATTGATTAATCATCAGTTTTCATAATAAAATATTTAAAAAATAAACATCTATTGTATTTGTGTAAGATAAATAGTAATTTCATTCGTATCTTTCTAACTGGAATTATAACAGTTAAGAATTATATTAAGTTAGTATTCTTGCTTGAATGTGCAGCTGTTCTTTTACGGTTTTATTTTGAGTGTTTCAGAAATAAATACAAAGCAAAAAATGTTATAAATGAGAAGATGAAAGTAAAATTACTTCTTTAATTTTCAAAGAAGAAATTACATTTATTTATATTAATTTTAAACAATTGTGAAAGTGAATATATTTCAAAAATATACAATTATTTTTAGAATGTATGTTAAAATCTTTCACAGACGATGGAGTGTTCAATCCGGTATGGTCTAGTGGCTAGGATACCTGGCTTTCACCCAGGAGGCTCGGGTTCGATTCCCGGTACCGGAATAGTTTTTTGAAATAATTTCAAAAATATTTTTTAAAATATATTCACATCTTATAGAAATCAATAAATGATGTCAAGATCGACTCATTATAAACCAATTTAATAAAAATATTTACACAACACTAAAATACTGATGTCATATCATTTTATAAAGTAAATGAGGGAATAAAATTAAATTTATTATTTACTTTATTGCTAATGTTTGTATGTGAACATTTTTTGGTTATTTTTTATCATAACATTTCAATCAGTATTCTATATTACAAAATGGATATAAAAGTTGATTAACGTTAAAGTTTGAAAATAAAAATGATGAATATAAAGAAAAATTACAAATCACCTATGACTTCATAACTACATCAACATCTTCGGTAGTATAGTGGTCAGTATCCCCGCCTGTCACGCGGGAGACCGGGGTTCGATTCCCCGCCGGAGAGAAAACATTTTATTACAAATTGATGTTAAAGTTATTTATTTGCTTTCATTGACAAAAATATATATGCATAAATTTAATAAAAGCTGAGTGCTCTTTTTAAAATAGTATAGCATAAATATTTTAACACATGCATCTTTAAGCGCAATGAAATATCTAATATACATTGTTTGGTTTATTTTCATACTGTCCTTCAATGACTTGTATGAAACGTGGAAGAATGTATTGTTGTGATATGTTTTGTAAATTATTCTTCAATTACAACATAGTCTTAACTCAGCATTGTATGGAAGGTATTCAAATTTTTCCTCGTGTTGCACGGAATGCTTGCACAGGCAAATTAAATGTTATTATATGCTATTGTTTATGTGTATAGATATGTGTAATAGGCATATATATATATATATATATATATATATATATATATATATATATATATATATACATATACAGTGGGTCCAAGTGAAACTCATACATAGTTATGTTTCCAATAATTTAACACATATATTTTAATATAATACCAATTTTCTTTATTTTTTTTGCTTAATTTCTTTATTAAAGTTACTTTTATTATATTTGAAAATTTCAATCGTAAATTAATACTTTTACTCCACAAAAAGTAACCATTTCTGAAAAATGAACAAAAAATATATCAAAATGAAACTCATACAACGAATTATTCTCGCTTGAAAACTGCTGTATTAAGAAAGTATACTCTTCAAATATGTGTTTGGTCACTTTGGTTATAAGAAAGAACCTATTGTTAAGTCGTTTATAATCATTTTGTAAAAAATATAATTTGGATTTTCACTTTGAGTAGACAAAGGGGACAATCATTGACGTACAAGCGAAAACTAATGATTTTTCATTACAAAAATGGAAAAACTCTACGGGAAATTGAGAAAACAGTTAATAGAAGCTACTACAGTGCAATCTGTAATAAAAAGATTTAAAAACAGACAAAGTGTTGATAATAAAATCAGAAAGAGTCTCCGCAAGATTTTTAATGACCATGACGAGAGTTGGATTCTACGAAAAATTAAAGAAAATTCGAAAATTAGCGCACCCAAATTGACTTTAGAAGTAGAAAAGTATCTCAATAAAAAAGTAATCCCCTAAACAATTCGCAATATACTAAATAAAAATGGGTTTCATGCTCCTATTGCCAGGAAGAAACATTTCATAAATCTAGCTAATCGCAACAAAAGGTTAAGCTTCGTTTGGGAACATATTAATAAGAGTTTTAATTATTGGAAAGATGTTTTATTTACGGACGAAAGCAAATATAATTTATTTGGGTCCAGTAGGAGAATTAATGTATGGCAGAAACCAAATACAGAAATGTCTTTAAAACACTTACGTCCTACAGTCAAACATGGGAGCGATCATGTTATAATATGGGGGTGTATGTCTACGAGAGGGGTTGGAAATTTAATTGTATAGATGGCATTATGAAGTAAAATGTTTATATTGTTCTATTAAGAAAAAATTTGAAAGCCAGTGCTCAAAAACTTAGGATTTTACAAACATTTAATTTTTATTAAGACAACGACCCCAAGAGCACAAAGCTTATAAAACACGTAGTTGGTTGTTAAATAATTGCCCCAAAGTACTAAAAACACCACTATAATCACCTGATATAAGTGTGATTGAAAATCTATGGAATCACTTAAAAGTTTCCATTAGAACACACACTATTATTAATAACAATGATTTAAAAAAGCGTTATTAGAAGAATGAGGAAAAATTGATCTAGCTTATTGTGAAAAATTAATTAAATCCATCCAGAATTGTTTAAAGGCTATAACAATTAATAAAGGCTACTCTATCAAGTAATAAAATAATTCAATCGGTTGTAAATTTTAATTTAATAAATAATTTGTTCGTTGTATGAGTTTCATTTTAATATATTTTTTGTTCATTTTTCAGAAATTGTTACTTTTTCTGGAGTAAAAATATTAATTTACGATTGAAATTTTCAAATATAATAAAAATAACCTTAATAAAGAAATTAAGCAAAAAAAAATAAAGAAAATTGTTATTATATTAAAATATGTGTAAAATTATTGGAAACATAACTCTGTATGAGTTTCACTTGGACCCACTGTAAATATATATATATAAAATAAGATCTACATAATCAAAATATATTGTGATAAAATCCTATAAACTTTTTTACATATAACTCGAGATTAATGTTCTTTTAAACATATTCCGTTTAAGTATATTAAATTACATTTTCTTTTAATCATCTTATACAGAATAAATTCGTCCATGTTGCAATCATACAAAAATTAATCCGTTTGTCCAGAGCTCATATTTCTACCATAAACCTTTCTTAATCACGGCGAACAAATCACCCATTTACATTTTTCTCTAACATTATTTATACCACAAAATATATAGTGGTATCGTTCATTCGTTTCAAATATATTTTTTACCATTTAACGAAGTCAAAATCGTACTAATCCAATTAATGTAAATAGATCAGTGTCAATATATATATATATACATATACATATATATATATATATATATATATATATATATATATATATTATTTGTATTTTGACAAAGTATATTTCTCATCAGATTATATTAAGATAAATTTATACGTCAGAAAACATAAACATTAATTTTGAAAAGATTTAATTTGCATTTTTAAATTTGTAATTAGCGATGGAAAATATGTACGCGTGCACATTAAAATAATTATATATATATATATATATATATATATATATATATAATATGAATGTATAAATACGAAATTGATTTTTTAACCGGAACGTTTTTATACAACATTCCAGTAAACAGATAAACGGTCATTTGCGACTGGTTTCGTATAAAAAAGATTACGTTAGACGCCATTCCATCAATTTATATGTAAAATACTCAGTTTTTAATTTCAATTCGAAGAGAGTACATTTAAAATAATCATTGTATAAATAATAATTTTACGAAATAAGAAAATTAAAGCTTGTATTACTCTACACATGTTTATATGATAATATTTTAACATAAATTAAATCAATAAGACATTTATACAGTAATAAAATGAAATATTTCGTATTTTATTTCGTGTGGGTTAAGGAACAATACGAGCAATGAAAGGTAATCCTACAAGTTTTCTTTTTTTAAAGAATAATCTCTTAATCTAGTAGATTCTTGGTCGTATTTTATTTTATTTTTTTCTTAAGTTGATTTTGAGGAAAAAATCAATTTAAAGAATTTTTTCAATATTAAACTTTCTTGATGGTTGATTATTAATATGGTTATTATGATAATTGTACATCTTCGGTAGTATAGTGGTCAGTATCCCCGCCTGTCACGCGGGAGACCGGGGTTCGATTCCCCGCCGAAGAGATTTTTTAGCATCTTTTATACACAGAACAGAATAATTCTTTAAATCAAAGAATTGTAAATATCTTAAGAGAAAAAACTCAATATATCAAACATAGAATTAAAGTATTGATAAAATAAATATAAACAGTTCAAGAGTAATTATGAGATTTATTATAAATAAAATAACATCAAAATCACTATTTAAACGATTATTTGTACATACCTGTACAGCACTGTTTAAAAAACAGTTATTTTGTCCTGGGGCATTTAGAAGTCCTTTTGTACTTGTAAAATTCCCTGAATCACGTGACGGAGCCATTGTGTATATCCTGAATTGTTGGCGTAAGACCTTTCAATTAAGTACGCTTGAACCTCATTGTATTATCTGAAAAAGAAATAAATTCTATTATCTTCTATATTTTATTTTTTGCATATTCTTATAATCAATATTTGTTTAAAAAAGTCAATATTTTAAATATAAACTCAAATATGATTATTAAAAATTTAATCTAATTTTCTAGAAATACTAAATTTTTTAGAACGAAATTTCAATTTACCGAAGAGATACACACAAACACACATGTATATATATATATATATATATATGTATGTATGTATGTATGTATAAAGTATGTGTATATATTTTTTTCTTTCTCCAATATTATCTTTTCGATTAAAGCACAATTTTATAGATATTTTTATCATTACCAAGAATGATAAAAATATCTACAAAATTGTGCTTACTCATAATTCTATACAATATCCTATACAATATGAAAACAATAAAAATTGTTCAAAGTAAAATACCATAACGTGTTCGAATAAATGTCTGTTACAAATTCAATAAACTGAAAATGGTGAGACATGAAAACAAATAACAGTATTAAAAATTATTCTTGGCGCAGAAATAATGTAATATAATGGACATGTGTAAACAAGCGAATACAATCGATTTATTGAATATTTTTTGGCATAAGTATAGAGTTGGTATAATATAAACATATATCAAACCATATGTTAAAAGAAAACATTTTAAATAATAAACTATTAAACAAATATTTGAAAATCTCAACTTCGAAATTATAAAGAAGTATAATTTTTAATGTATTTTTTATTTCTCACAATTAAAACTAATTACAATTTTATAGTTAATTACATTCAGTATTTTTCAGATAATATCTTCTATTTTTACATTACCATAATATTTTCTTTAATTTATTATTTTGATTTATATAGCTTTTAAATATATACTCAATATTAAACTAAAACTACAATTAAAAATATTTCAATAATTAATGATTATAAATTAAATAATAGAAATGTATTATAAAATTGATAATAAATGGTACTTGTATTTAAATAATTCATTAAATTTTATATCAACTGACAAAAACCGTAAAAAAAACTCTTCGGCGGGGAATTGAACCCCGGTCTCCCACGTGACAGGCGGGGATACTAACCACTATACTACCGAAGACTTGCTACAAGAGTTTTACCTTGTTATAAAATTTTTTTTTTATAAAAAATATGAAGCATTAGATTTCTCTATTATTGTATAAAGACCGATCGTTTTGCCTAGCGTGATTAAATTTAAAATAATCGTTGCATATACAGAGATTTAAGGGTAAAAAAATCACTGGGAAAACAAATACAAACACAGTTCTCAACCTCGATACAACTAATATGTGTCAGACATGTCATATATGTAATGAGTTAAAATTATATAGACAAAGGTTTATTGTTGTTCACGATGAAATTAAAAACACATTAACATTGACGGCGTGTGACGTGTAAAGGGTGTAAATGACTGAGATATATTTATCTATACGTTTATCTGTCAAATGTGTTATGGTAAGAATGTGACCTCAGTCAAATAACTCCCCCGAAAACACCTCGAAGCGTTTGTCAAAAGAAATTAAATGTTCAATGTTACAGTTCGAATAGCATGGAACGCGTGCGGTCGGCTCGTACCTTTTGTGGTGAGAAAAAAGTATCCCATTTCGAGAAATATTATCATGTTACATACATATTTAAGGTTTTTAATCATTAAGTATGAAAGATTAATTGAGTTTATTGACATAATATTCGAGAATGTTACATGCAGTAGCTATATGTCTTCTTTTTTTCTAGTTATCAATTTACGATGTAAACTTAACTATTTCGAAGAACCGTAATTACTCGTGTTACTTTTTTTTTCGTTTAGTACAGTTTAAATCAATTTTGAAACGAAATTTAAATTAATTTTCAAACAAAATAAACATAAAAAGATTATTCTGAGAACTATCTTCTTAGAAAATTCAAATTAATAATTTGGGATTATTTTAAAATTGTAATAGATTTTATAAATAACCATAATTATGTAAACGTAATTTTTCCTATTTTTTTTAAATACAAATAAAAATCATATACATTCATACGCCTATTATTATACACATATGTTAAATTTCAGTGTTCACTTTATAAATAAATACAAGTTAGAGTATCAATCATCAAAGTACAATGTATGTTGTAAAATACCAACAAATAATTCATTTTTTACTATCATAAAAGTATAGGAATTTATCAAGTGAAATATATATGTAGTCAGATACAAAAGAATCCATTCATTTTTTCATTATTTTACAAATGAATAACATGTACGAGGGTTGTTTGATAAGTATAGTAAATTTATTTATTGTTTAATTTAATCACTTAATTAAATTTTTCAATTTAGTTTTTCTTACTTTTTTACCATACTTATCAAACAATCCTCATATATATAGGATCATCCAAATGTGACGCCTAGATTTGTGTTTTTTTAACAAGAAACATGGGTGTATTGTTTCTCGTTAATAAAACACAAATCTAGGCATCACATTTGGATGACCCTATATATATATATATATATATATATATATATATATATATATATATATATTTATATATATATATATATATATATACACCGATAAAGTATATTTTTTTTATTAATTGTAA
Organism: Neoneuromus ignobilis; assembly: GCA_029203775.1. Taxonomy (NCBI): domain Eukaryota; kingdom Metazoa; phylum Arthropoda; class Insecta; order Megaloptera; family Corydalidae; genus Neoneuromus; species Neoneuromus ignobilis. The sequence goes on from CP092096.1 coordinate 25,273,135, forward strand.
AGTCAAGAAAAAAATATGAATTGACAATTTTCAGTTATATTATCTAAAATAAATATTTAATTTAACACAAATGATTTTTTATCCCCAACACTACGATGGTTATAAAATGTTCAATAATCACCTTTTTAACAAAAAGACTGTGCCGATAACGACATTGCCATCGAAATGTGCATCAACCGACATTGTTATAAACAATAAATGATTATTAAACATTTTATAGCCATTGTGTTGGGGATAAAAATTCATTTGTGTTAAAGTAAATCCGCCACAGTTCCAAAACAAATAATTATTTTTATTAAAAAAAATCTCTTTATACTACAAACTATTCTAAGACCGATATTTTAAAATTATAAATAAGTCAATTTATTTCAACAGCGTTTTATTGCTAAACTATAACAAAGCAGATTGTACACTTCTACATGATGTATCTACAATTTTAATTATTCCTATTCTCTGCTTATAAAAATCAAAATATTTTATAGAAACGAATTTAAAATTAGAAAAAGTTTTATATAAGTGTATTTAAATTTATAAGATTTGTTATCTTTTAATTTCATTTATATCAGATTAGAGGAAATATATTTTTGAATTACAAATACAATATATATATGTATCAAGATATTTAATAAAATATATAAAAAATACTTCAACACGAACCAAATGTCGATTACGTAATGCAACTCAATAAAATACAACCTGTGTTTTTAGTCTTTCGGGAAAGAACAGCATATGGCACGGTGCATTTCAGTTTGCCACATGCCAATAATTATTTTAACTGCTGTCAAAATACACCTTTCCACCATGTGTTTTCGTTCTCATCGATGACATGTGGGGATCATATCGAGCGAACACATTAACATTACATGAATTCGATTCAATAGAATTGAACTGCATACGAACGCGTGCCATAAACTCTATCTTTATTTAGCATTCAACATTTGTGTGTTCAATTCTTAATTGACATAATAAAGCTACATCGATGTTAGAACAAGTCTTGTTTTTAGTCGATACTTTTATTGGTATTTAAATTGCACAGATTAATATGTAAGATAACATATTTGCGACTTAACTCGAGATAATTTTATAAAAAAATAACAAGATTTATTTGTATACTTTTCTATGTGGTGGGTCTGATTATAAACGATTTATATTTTTTTAGTAACAAATGATTTCATTGTGAACAGGACATAAAAGTTATTGTAACTTTTAGTATGGTACATAATTATATTATAAAATAAAAATTAAATTAATCAAGCATGAAATTTCCAAACATGATTAAAATCAATGTAACTTAATAATATTGAAAACATTACTTTATATATACATAAACATTAGATTTTTTCTAGCCATTGTTGAATGAAAGCTTCTTCCAAAACTCCTACTTGTTCGATCCATTACCTTTTTCTTCTAGTCTATTTTGACGAATTTTCTTATATCTTTATCTCATTTACCTATGAGTTTCTTTCTGGCCATTTTTTAAAATGTATTCATTCAATAACTTCTCTTGTCCATCGGTAATCACCTTTTCTTGATAAATGATTTAACAATATATACCAATTATTAATTCACATACTGTTTTAATATAATAAGCATATTTTGTTTATAGTTATAAATAATTAGATGAATCCTGACAGTGTGAATTCTAACTGAATCTTCTATGAGATGCTTAGGATTTTTTCCTATAAAAATAATTTATAATTTCAAATATATTATTATGAAGAAATAAACAAATTAACAACCGCATGTATCTAAAAGAAGATACAAAAAACTAAACATTCCGGTACCGGGAATCGAACCCGAGCCTCCTGGGTGAGAGCCAGGTATCCTAGCCACTAGACCATACCGGATTGTTGAAACGTTCTTAGACTATTTATTTTGTAGCTCGAAAATATAATAAGTACATTAATATACAGAAACATTTTATCTGAAAAGACAGAGTTAATTAACTAGTTACAACATAAACTAATCAAGTAAACCCATTATTTCTTAATAAATCGTATATATGTATACAACATTAAAATACAGTTACCTATTAATTTAAAATACGAATGAATCTTAATTAAAAAAAGGTCCATGAATTACTATATTGGAAAAGAAGTAAATCATTTTAATTAATATATTTAAATATTATGCAAAGACTAAAATAAAAATAAATCAATGATAACAAATACCGTTATACTAAAATCAGACCAATTACCATATATACAGATAACACGACTTAACGACGTTATAATGAAAAGGAGAAAGAGAGAAATAGATCTAATTTTTTATGTAAAAAATACTTAAACATCAAAATCAAAAATACAAAAATACAAAATGAATGTATGAAAAAGTTCAACGAATTTCATACAAGCTGTATAGAAATGTAAAAGTACATTAATGGTATGAACTCAGATGGTATTGTACATCAAAGAAACAACGTTCATTCAATTTTGACATGCTTCTTTTAATAATGAATTGAAACGATGACATGTACGAAATATGTACATTTTTTTGTATGGTTTCAACATATCGAATTGCAAACGTCATTTGGCATTATATGGCATTGTAGCAAAAATCAATTAAGAATAGTTTATCAAAAGTACATAACACGTTCCTTGTATATCGTTTTTAAGTGACAGGTGTGTAACAGACACGATGTTTATAATGATATGGACACGAAATTATTATTAGTTGTATGATGGACAGTGTTTACCTAGTTTGAAAGTTTTTTTGAAATGCATTTATATGAAAAACATTTATTTTAATTTATTTTAATATTTTTTAAACAAGTTACTTTTCCTGTTTCCTTAAGTTGTGATATAAAAAAATTCCCAGAATTTTTATAAAACAATAAAAATATTTTCGTGAAGACATCTAAAATCAAAAATGCTTGTAAGTCGATAGTCTTGATATAAATTGTTATTTGATATAAATTTATATTGGTATAGTCAACAACCATAAAAGGCTTCACGAGGATAATAAGGTCGTTCATGGACATAAGAAGACCTTAATAAAAAATATATATAAATTGAATGTATACATTTAATGCATTTTAATCTCTATTCTATTCAATAATAAAAATAAGGAAATCCTGTTTTATATTTCAAACGATTTATTTCTTATTGAATTATTGTTAAAAACATATTACTCCGAAATAATAATTAATAGAAAAATAGAAAAATTACAAAATTTAATCAAAAAATAATAATAATCTAATAAAAAAATATATAATTATTTTTTTTAAATAATTTAATCTAATAAAAAATGAAAATGTGAATTAATGTTGTATATATATTTTCTCATTAATGATCTTTTAAATATTTATGATCTTTAATGATTCATTGTCATTATTTTAAAAAAATATTTGAGTTATTTCCTCTCTCTTTCTCTCTCTCTCTCTCTATATATATATACATGTTTATAAATAAAAATGTAATATATTAATTTAAATGAGTTTAATTAATCGAAAATGTTTATTTTCGTAATTTTATATTTTTTATATTATGATATTTGAGTGATCACTTTTAGAACACCCATAATGTATTTTATTACAGTATTAGTCAATATATAACGACTTTCCAATACTAAACAATAATAATGAATTAATTAATAAAAAATGTGACTAATTAAAACTACATATTTTATTTAAAATATTATCAAATAAAAAAAGAATAAACTTTTAAGATATTTTATTATTCTATTTTTATATAAGTATAGAATGGCATAAATAAATATTTACAAGGTATAAATTCAAACGAAACCATCTGCAATTCGTTTCCATGAATCGTGTTTTTCGGACACAATTTTCGATTTAGAAACTGGTTTTCCAATAAATAAGATTGATTTCAATGCCAAACGAGTATTTTCAACCGTACGTTATTATAAAAAAACCTTGTCTTAAACCATAACACAGGTACCATTAGTAGAAAAAAACCCTTCCCATTGTATATATTTATTTCTGATCAGTATTCAGTGATAGTACCCGGTAACCATGTGGTTACTCTGTTGCACTTTTAGGCGGCTCGTCGCGGGGTAATTAGTTAGGATTAGTGCACCTGCTGAGAGGTTTAAGAGCAGATGTGTAGACGATTGCGTGAGTCACGTGCGTAAAATTAATAGTTAATATAAAATTATGACATTGAAAGGTGCATAGTTAATTGATTATTTGGTTTTCGCTTTGATTCTTCAAGGTTTTTTTTATATACACACACATATCTGGCACATATATCTAGCCCATGTTTGAATACAATACAAATAAAGGATTTAATATTTGAAGTAGTCGATTTTTCAAGGTATTGTATAAATATTAACATCATGTAATAAGTTATCGTTAACTTAAATTTATATCAAAAATATAAATTTGAAGATGTTAACCAAAACTAAAATAAACATTTACATGATGAGTAAATTTTCTTTTTTAGATTTTAAAAAAATATTGCGATATTATGAAATATTTCAGAGAATAATTAGCACAAATAAAAGCATTTATATATATATATATATATATATATATATATATATATATATATATATATTATTAATTAATTTTAGAAGCAAATTATTTCTATTTACAAATAAATCAAACGTAAACACATACTAAAAAAGAGTCAAGGTATTTTAAACAACAATTAATTTAATAATACAAATCCAAACTACTAATTACCGTACATAAATTACTTAAATATGCATGACACAACCTTATGTAAAATTTAAAACAGTAATATACTAATATGGAACATATTCCATTTATCTACATTACAGCTGAACTACTTTCAAGGATTTGAACAGCTTTCCTCTACTGATTTCTTTCATCTGTGAACTGATCGACAAACTAACCTTACATAAGAACGATATGAAAAAGGTCGACGGGGTAGTAATTTGTTTTAAGTAAAGGTCTCTAATGTGTTTTCAAGTTTGACATTTGATGATGACGCCTACAGGCGCTTTCATACATAAACCATTCGGTAAATGTCAGAAAATTGATAGTTTATGAAGTGTTTTAAGAATTATGGCGACAGTGAAGTTTTAAAAGCACGGCTGGAGTGTTTTTCTCGAATCGTTATTATTTTACAATTATGTAAATATGTAGAGAAGTAAAACAAGAATAATGTAACGAAATTAATATCTTCGGCTTAAATTCAAAACATGGTCAATACTAGTTTTTGTGCTGTGATAAAAATCATTAAAACCAAATGATTCATTCATCTCAACACTATACAATTTTATAAAAGTGTTCAATAATTACTTGATATTAAAATCATTTAGTGATCCTTATTTCGACACTCATGCTATTATTATTAAAGTGTTGTATTATAAAATCTAAGTTTTATAATGCAACTATTTTTTAGATTAATTTGTAGTAATTCTTTTCTTTCGTTTATCTCTACTCTCCATCAAACTCTTCATAACAACATAAACCAGTAACATGATGTTGTCTAGGTCTTCTTCTTCTCTTATCCTCAATTTTTTCTTTAAGAATATTCACCATGAATGTCTTATCTTTTCATTCTAATTTTTCATAAACTTAATTTAGCAATATTAGATTTTAAAATGCAGTTCTCAATTAGAGTTTTAATATACTAGATGCTATGACGATGATGGCATTAAAATGCATATCAGCAAATAAAATAAACAATAAGTAATTTAAAGTGTAGATAAAAAATATATTTGTATACTCAAATTAGAAATGAGTAATTAATATTTTTTATTGACCATAAAATAAATTTAATGAAATGAAATTGTACATTTTTTTATTTTTACAAACTAATTTCAAAACTAAATATAAACGTTAAAAAATTGCATTATATATATATATATATATATATATATATATATATATATATATATAATAATGTGTGTGTGTATGGTGTTCATTGTCATAAACTACAATTTTAACCTTGATCTTAGACTTTAAAACAGTAACTTTGCATTTACATAGAATGTACAAAGATCAATATTCTGTTCAGTAAACAAATTCGTGAACTTTCTAAAAACAGCAACCAGATTTTTATATATATATATATATATATATATATATATATATATATATATATATATATATATAGCATTCTATAATTTTATAAATTATTGTAGAATTAATGATATCTTAATATATGAATAATTTTCCAATTATAAATACCTTGAAATACTATGGACTTGTGAAAGAAGACTGAATTAATTCTGCAATAATTTATTAAAACAACATATTTCAATATATACGTTTAATACATTTATTGCAAATAAACTAAACGAATAAATTTAAAAGAACTGTTGCAACAACTGTTTCTTTGAAACATGTCTTTTAAAATAATTTGCATTGGAAATATATTTGAGTTTCAATGAGTCACCTGAGGAAGCAAAAAAGGAAACAAAAGCGTCAACTTCCTACATGCTCTGTTTATTTGATGTTTATACAGGTGTGTCTGGTTTCATGACGAATTACTTGTTTAAATTTTTTTTTATGTTCAAGAACACTCAAGTCACCCAAATTTTTTCTATGTTATATATATATATATATATATATATATATATATATATATATAATATTTGTTTTCATTTTTTTATGTTTAAAAAGCTATTAAGATATTTAAATATACTAATGGATTCGTTAAAATTTAATTTTGTAAAAACATGGATTTCGTTTCTATAATTCAATCTTGTAAATGAAATGACAAATTATTTAAATACCTTTTACTTTTATATATATATATATATATATATATATATATATATATATATATATATATATATATATACACACATAGTTAGAGATATTAAAATAAAGAAATATTTAATATAAAACCATTAACTGCAACGACAAAAAACATTGCCTATTATTTAATACCGTTATGTATTTACTATAAAAACGAAACTCTTTTACTAGGTTATCACTTTTAAACATTTCGGTAAATCGCATATACTGTATCAAAATGATCTTAATTTTGGCCATTAAAATACAATGAAAATTACTTATGTGTTTATTGGAAAATTTTATGTAAAAAATAGCAATTAACATAAATGAATTATCTTTTAACTTGATAAAATTTTATTAACTTTTTTAGGATGACCTAAAAAGTTTATTAATTGACACCATACTAAAAACTAATGCGAATTGTGAAAAATATTTTTAAAGAAGAGAATGGCCTATCTATTAATCAATTCTGCCAATTAGTTAACTCAATGCCAAATAGATTACAAACAGTTATTAAAAGCAAAAATCACATAATGAAATATTGATTATTTTAAATTATTATTACTAAAAAATTTTAAATTGTTGAATTTGTAAAGTGTTATATATATATATATATATATATATATATATATATATATATATATATATATATATATATATATATATAGTTTAAAAACATGCACGTCATAAAACATGTTTTATTTACATTTTCCTTATTTTAACTTGTTTAAATTTCCATTTTTGTTTTATGCTTAAAAATTATAATTTCAATATACTGATAGCATATTTACACATCAGAGGTTTAAATAATGAAAATGTCAATATATATATATATATATATATATATATATGTATGTATGTATGTATTATGTACTTATATTGAAAACCCACAAGAGTACATTGCACTTATGAAGAGACATAAATAATATATATGGTGATCATTCAAACGTGCAATGTTGGTGCTATTTTTGACTAACTAATTGAATAATGTCAACATTCATTCCAATACACTCAATGCCACAATTGTACGTAGCTCAGATTCATCATAACAATAAAATGAAATAATTTCATCGGTCCAGATAAACAACTTGAAATGAAAACATTGACCACAAGCCAATTTTCTAAATATAATTAGAATTATTATCCAAAATAAAAACAACGCGGAAATAAACAAGAAAAAAAATCGTATACGTTTCGGCCGACACATAAAAAATAAGTTTTATATCTCTATAGTCAACGTACGGCAACCGTGTAGTAAAATAAAACTGTTTTATTATATTTCGAGCGAGTAAAAAATCTTCTAGTTTAAGATCCAGACGTGTTTTTAAGACCTGTTTGAATATTCCATGCGACCACCTGCCCTTGAACTAACCACCAGTTGCACGAAATCAAAAATAAGGGGGAGAAAAGGTACACATGAAGCTACTTTAATATTTTTTTTTCTTGTAGGTAAACACAAGGTGCAAGTTTATGTAGCAGGTTAAACGTCACGCATGGCTAAAGTTGTTAAGAGTTAACTGTCACGTTAAGTTCTTCTAATAATAGATGTGTAGGTTATTCTATTGTGCACCGATATACAAGAATCAATGTATACACATAAAAAATATAAGGCTGAAGGGATGAGTTGATGAAATATCGTGTGTCTGATCATTTTAGAAAAAAATTAAACCGGTTTTAAATGCTCATTACAGAAGATAAAATTATGAACGTGATGACACTGATATATTTAGAACATTTTTTTTGTCATCGCTCTAAAATTAAAATCAAATCATATTTTTTAATTATTTTTTTTAACTTACTAAAATACTTACAGTAATTATATGAGAAAACCTGTAATAAAAAATAAATCAATTATGTATTATACAGACATATGTCTACTAAATTATTCATTATTTAAAGAAATTTATCTTGAAAAATTAAAAATAATTTGGTATTGTCTTTATTGTTATATTAGGTGTTAATCAACGATCTATAATTACTTCAATATACATTTCTAGGAAATTAAAGTGTGAACTTATTTTTAATTATAAGATACAAGATTATTAATAACATCTTTAAGACGGAAGGAAAAAATATCTTAAAAATATCTTCTTTTGTACTTATTTAGCTATATTTATCATCGTTTGAGAATCATCTAATAAATGTTTAAAAGTAGCAAAAAACCATATCAAATTTATATTCGCTATTTAAAAATAACTAGGTTTCTATTTCAATAAAAAAAACTGTTCATACAGATTTAGTAATCGTTTATTTACTTTATCTGATATTTAAATATGTCTTCCAAACTGAATAGTTTATTGTTGATCATTTATATATAGTTAGAATTGTTTCACTAAATTAATATAAAATGAGAAAATACAATTTTCTAAAAATCAATTTAAATTCATGTAATGCGAATCGAATTATTTAATCATGATTTCATTTTTACGGCTGTCTTAAGATTTAATTCGATTCGATAAATTGTTCATTACTTTATGCTTTTTCACTTTTTATGAGTTTTTTTAATCAATATAGTATTGTTTTCTGTATGATACCAAAATAATTTCGCATTTTATTGTTTCTATTTATGAAAATCCATAATTACCTAAATTAATTTCATTCGATTATTATTCGACAATATATAATGAACAAATATTTTCGATAAATTCATAACGAAATATAAAATGAAAACATTTTCAAATATAATACATCAAATTATTAATTACATTTTCCAAAAATATGTCTTTAATTAAAGAACATTGATTTTATCTTTACATCTCATAATATGATACATTGAAAATATTCAAACAATTTTTATACAATTACATAATTTCATACAGAATATAAAACATAAATAATTAAAAGTATATTCCATGATACACATACATATGTATCATATAACATCAAAAACCACACAATCTCATTAAAATCATTATTGGCAACGAAACTTGCATGTTTCAATTTATTTCTAAGTTTTAGTGCCTTCACTAAAAATAAAATCATTTAAATTACAACACTAAACTATTTTCTAAAACAAAGAGACTACTTTAAACACATTTTTCTGTAGATTCAATTACTATTTTACGCAACATTCATCAACGTTGTACAAAAATAAACATTTCTGAAATATCCTTAAAACGTCAACAAATTCTTACAAATTGAATTGTTGGCATATGTACAAATGAAGTACGCATATATATATATATATATATATATATATATATATATATTTATATGTAGGTATGTATATTAAAAATAATATATAGAAACAGAAAAAGAAAGGAACGGATCAGAAAGAAAACATAAACATCATAACAAAAGTGAAAAGTTTTATTTAAATGAATATCACTTCAACATCACAAGATATTAAAAAAGTGTTTAATCTCTGACAATGATGGCATAGCCATCGAAATGTACATTAACTTATAAACAAATAAAGTAAACAATAAATAAATATTGAACATTTTTCCATGGATGTGGGAGTAATAATTTATTTTTGTGAAAGTAATTCGTCAGTTTCAAAATTGAAAAATTTTAAATGAATCGATCATATAATAAGAAAAAAGACCACTGATAGGTAGAGTAGAAAATATTGATTAGAAATACAGAGATATAACAAGTTTAAAAAAGATCCATGGACTGATGAGATGGAAAAATAAGAAAATTATTCGGAGTAAAATGAAAGAGACAGATATTGGATGGCTTGAAATGGAAAGTTTTAGAAGACGTCTTCATCCAGTAAGAACAGAATGACGTTGATTATAAATATATTGAAATTAGGATTATTAATTACTATAAAATGAACTTTTCGAGATGAAATTGGCAGAAGAATAAAAAAGTATGGTGTCAATTTCGAAGAATTGTTCACATTATGGAATTAGATTTTTCACTATGTTTAAAGAAAAAAGTTTTGATCAGTGCATGGACAAAACCAAGAAAGGCAAAAAGATGAATGTAAGAAAGTAATACATAAATATAAAAAGAGAAACGATTGAATGTGAGATCCATTGATAGACGGAATCTATTGGTGTGAAATGGAACAGAAAAGCCCTGGTTCACGGGAAGTAGAATATTCTTGAGACGCCTATGTGTAGTAATAGATAGAAAGAAGCTGGTACTGTTGATATATAAAAATATGTAACATACACGCACAATATGCATACATATGTTATAAATGTATAACATTTAATTATATATTGGCAAGTAAGGTCAAGTTTACAAACGTTAAATGTAACAAATGTTTCAGTTTATTTTCCTATACTGATTGAAGACAATTATCAAACCGTGAAATCTAAATATTAATAATTCAGTTAAAGATAGGCGTACTTGAAATCAAATCAAAATAAATCAAACTGGTTTTATGTTTGAACTATCAAATACGAACGAATATATTATAAATATATTGAATCGTTTCATTCGGAGATCATCAAAGTAGTCTAATCAATATTAAATTGGTTTACAAACATACATTTTTATATTTATATAAATAATTAATTAAAATGAAATACATTTTGTTAATAATAAACTGACCGAGACAATATTTATATAACTTGCTGAATGACTAATTATTTGTCAAACTTGTTTAAATCTATTTACTTAGCTGTCAACGTTTTGACTTGCATTAATAGATTTCAAACCACTAAATAAACTTGTAAGACACTGACAGTTGGGACTTCAAAGGAATAATGCTATCTATAATTAATTTTTGAAACAAAGGTACATATTTGTATACATGTAGACACATACATTCATATATATGTTGCAAAAAAAGTCATTTAAATTGTTTACTAAAAATTCAGAGACATAAATATTAAAATTAACTTTTTCAAAATTTTGGTATAGAGTATTCTACTAAATGGAGATGAAAGATCATAGAGCAAGACAGAGAATATCTAAAAATAATAGAAATATATAAATACTCTTTCACCAATCCACCTAGTCAGCGTGGTTTAATCAGTACCAGTAAATGGTAATATTTAACCAGGCTTTCGTCCAGCAATGGACTAATATAAAAATTGATAAAATCACATATATATATATATATATATATATATATATATATATATAAAGAGAGAGAGAGAGAGAAATATTATGATTATAACCTGTTTGGTAAACAGAATATCCAAATAAAATGTCATAAACAGAGCAATGGACAAAGACACTATCAGTCAACATAAAAAGAATAAAAAAATAAATAATTTCCAATAAATATTTGAAATAAATAAACATTACAAAATCAAAACTGAAATGTAACAAAGAAAATAAATTTTAGGAAATAAAAAGAAACTGAAAACTATAAAAATAAATTCATAGACAAAATAAAGACTTTAGAGTGTATAAACATATATTTCTATTAGAATAATATTTAAAAATATACTAATAAATGACATTAAAATATTGTGGTTAATAAACCTTCGAAAGAGATAAAACTGTGGTAAAAAAACCTTTCTATTATGAAATTACAAAGAACTGAAACATACACAAAAAAATACGATTGTTCACCTCGTCTACGTTTATATACAGAAAACTGTGTTGAATTAAATATATTACAATTAGGAAGTGCACATACAGCTGTGAAAAATAGCACCATAATTCTGCTAAAAACCATTTTAGATTACATGAAGTTGTTAACAAACTTTTCCCTGGCGAAGAGCAGAGCGTGAAATTATCCTACAAGGAAAATGTATACTGTTATGCTATACACATAGGCATATATATATATATATATATATATATATATATATATATATATATATATTTATAAGAAAAAAAAATATTGCATCACTCGAGGTGAAAACTTTTAAAAGAAGTCTATCCAGAAGTATAGGCTATAAAAGGATGTTAATGATAACGATGATATACGAGGGTCGTTTGATAAGTATGATAAAAAAGTAAGAAAAACTAAATTGAAAAATTTAATTAAATTGATCAATTAATTAAATTAAATAATAAATAAATTTACCATACTTATCAAACGACCATCGTATGTATATTTGTGTGGTGAATACAATTAAGTACCATTGAATTCAATCACAAAAAATAAATATAAATTATTAGTAATAGTAATATTTTCTAAAAAACGTATGATAAAACGATATTGTAAATAATGCGAATAAGAAAAAAAACCTACAATTATATTGACACACTTATAATAAGGAAATTAATGATAAAATCTGATTTGAATGTTGATAATATATCACTAGTGCAGAGTTATGTGAATAATGTAATGAATAGATATTAAAAATAAATTATTTTAAATTAATTTCAAGTTATAATTGTTTCACATTGTGAAATTTAATTCAGTTCATTTTACATACAGATTTTGTTCTTCAGTAACCGTTAAATGAATGATTCATTTCGCACGTTGAATTTTAATAGAGTTACAAAGAGTGTTACTTGAAATAATAATCCCTCTTAAACGTTGTGCCGTTTTTATTAATTTATTTCGACAATAAAAATTAATTAAACGAATGATTTTTGAATGAGTTTCACAAGACCCAAATCCAAAATTGCCTATACATCTTTCACACAAGAACAGCTAGAAACGGATTCGAATTCAAATCAAAACTGCACCAACCGGTGAATTATTAAATTGTATCTTAATGTATCTTTCTTATCTTATGCGACACGGGTCTTTAATCGGTACCGATTGAAACGCATTTGTATTTTATCTCAATCATTTAGTAACGTAGACTGACCTTTTCATAGATCGTTAAGTTTTCTAAAGCGACTGTTTGAGACAGTAATCGTTATATCCAGAAGCCTAGGTCCGGTCACGATCTGGTCCAGTCAGTTTGCCGACCGGGTGAGTAGTTCAACACTGTCGCCGCTATATATTCTTTACGTCGGTGATGTCAGACTTTAAGTTCTTGTTTTCGCTATCGAGATCATAAACCATTTCTTGCTATGCACGACCGCAGACAAAGATTTGTATAAGTGAACTTATTTAGTCGATGCTTTATGTTTCGTACTTAGAGCATAGCGAAAAACTCGTGTTCGAATATGTTTCAATGTCTGACACTAGTAAAGATTGTGTTACGATAATTATCACTCTTGTCTAAAAAATATTAATCATCTGACACAAATGTTTGAATTTTATTATTTCGTCGCCAACGATCGACATCCATGTACATGAAATGTCACTTAAAATATTTAAAATTCATTTAATATAAGTTATGAAAGTATTTCCGAGTTATTAAGTTATTTGAAAAATATATAATTATTTTTTTACGACCGTTATAAACTACACTTTTCATTTTAAAACTATTTATTGCCTCAGCTGTTTTACAGCATGTAAATTAATTCCATTATATATTGTTTTAAATTTAAACAGAATACAAAACAAAGAGAAAAGCTACATATACTTACATATATCTTTTTATATCTATAACATTTTATTCATATGAAAATATTTCACATATAAAATTGGTTGACTTTTATTAATATCGAAAATATTTATTAAAAAAATTATCAACAAAATCTTTCATAACAAACAGCTGACAAATTCGATTATTTAAATGAAATCCGAGTTGAAATTTGATTCATTCGGTTAGTACGAATGTATTCATACGTAGATTAAATTAAGATTATAGAGAAATTATTATCAGCATCAAATGATTGTTAAATGTTTCAGTCAGTAGTCGCTTGTAATAAGTGGGCGAAATATTTATCTTTATTGTTTGAAACGTTGATGTGTAGGTAATAGATATACTCATATACTTGGAAGTGGGCGTAAAGATCTAAAATTACAATCGTTCCATGAACAATATATTCAAAGTTAAATATGTGTGTGAAAACATTTATTGAATAATGTCCAATCTATTAGTTTGTAATAAAAATTAGTTATCAAAATTATAATCAAATAAATAAAATAAAAATAATTGCTTATTAAAATAATTAAATATATAATGTAAGCAACAACCCTTTTTTTCTCTCAACATTTTCCATTTTTAACAATTCAATACTTTTCTCTTTCATTCCACACAAATTTTCTTGTCCTTATTTCATCTATCAATAGGTCTCTTTCAGAAAAAAAATTATATTTTGAGTTCTCAATCAATATTTCTGCCATCCATCAATGATTTTTTCTTTTTACTTTATGAACTCAAACAGTCCATTTCCATTTTACATCTTTTACTCGTCTGTAACTTCTGTTTGTTGTCAAATCCACTTATTTCTCTCATTGTCTCTATATATTATTCCTAATATAGAGATCATTTCATGCTTCTTTGTATTATCTGGAGTCACTAAATTATTCTAGCATTTAACATCTATATTTTACTACCATATCAGACTAAACGAGATACATTGATCTATTTTTTTTCTTCAAACAAGGAAATATTAAACTTTAACCACAGATGAATTTGTTACAATATCATACACATATACATATATAACCATAATTAAATTAAATATATGTATTTACAATAAAAATATTTTTGATATTAAACAATGATAGAAACATTTATTTTTATATTTATGTTAAATGCAGTCTAATTTTAAAAATATTCATAAGAAAATGAGTTTTACAATTTAAACATTTAAATTGATAGAAAATATTTATATAACATTTCAACTATTGTAGTTTAAAGCAGTGAACGTATTTTATAAAAAAAACATTTTAGCTAGTAAAAATTGTGCATGCATATACATATATATATATATATATATATATATATATATATATATATATATATATATATATATATATATATATATACATACACACAATATAACAACCATTGTTTAAGAACTTAAATTGTCTTGATTGTCGTTAAGAGAAACGTGATTCGTGTTGTTTCATGCAATGTTGTGTCTCGACAGTGGTTTCATGACGTAAACAATTTTTGTTGTTACAAAATGTCACTTGTGTCCTTTGTTGTTGTTACCAGTTATAGTTCTTCGTTACAAATTGAAGAAATAAATATTTATTTTATATACATTCAACATTTCTTTGTTTTAATTTTTAATTTAAAATGTAAATACTTTTGTACGGATCAGTATAACAAAAATAAAAAATAAAACGTTTCTGTTCAAATCTCAAAGAGATTTTAGTTAGTTTGAAAATAATTGGATTGGATGTTATTATACATTGCAATTTAAAGTTAATTACAAATCTATCAACAAATCAAATCAAGGATGGAAACGCAAAAAAGTACAATTGTGTTCAAATAAAAAAAATAATTACATTATTCATTTGTGTAATGTAATTAAATCTGCAACTCGATGAAACAAAAACAATTATTATTATAAAAGAATCGGAATTTATCTTTTAATCAAAAATGATTAAATAAATTTTGATAAAATCTACGTACTATAAAAACAGCACATAAACTTATAGGAGATAAAATTAACTTTTATTATCTAGATCATTAATACACATTGCGTCAATGCGTAGGAGATAAACGACGTTTTTTAAGTACTGTGCTAGTTTTACAACTTTCTTTAAACTATTATAGAAGAAATATATCCAGGTGTTTTAAACACTTCATTATATATAGATATTTTCTTAAATAATATTATAAATCGTAAAAAGTTCACCATTTTGAAATTTTCACAACTTTCTTTTTTAACAAAATATGAATTATCTTTCATAAAAATGTGAACAAATATGTAAATAAACATATTGTATTGTTTACAGTCTATTTAAATTGGTATAATTGATATTTTTTTAAAAAAAATAAATCCTTAAATCAAATCTATCAAAAGCACGACATTTATTTCAATAAGGTCAGAAATCTCATTACTGTTATGAACATCCATCAATAACTTAAATGTAATTTTATAAAACAAGTTTTCGATGAGACTGAAGTAGCAAGAGAAGTGTGTTCAATATGGTAATTCGTTTTTTTTATACGATAGTAGAATACAAACATTAAACTTAAGTATTTGAAATCTAACTCGACGAGAGATACGTCTTTATGCGGCATGAATAAGTAATTAGTTTCTTTTACAGACGCTATTGTACGACATTTTCCCGCCATTTTTATTCACTTACACAATCATTAGATTTTATCTTAGTTTCAAGTGCTTAGATTTCATGTTAGCAACTGACAAACGACAAATGAAATTATGGGTTTTTAAACAATTCCGTATATAAAAAAATACGAAAAAGAATTAAATTCGTACTATGTTAGAAATACAGCACATGAACAATTGTAACTATAGATTATTTTTTCAGATAACATTATTGTTTTTCATATTTCATTAGTTTTTATTGACGATTGCAATTTTTACATTATGAAATATTTTATTACTCTTTTTATTTTATTTCACTGTAAAGTATTTTATTGAATGTTCGTACAATATTATATATATATATATATATATATATATATATATATATATATATGGATTTTTCAAATCAGATATTTTACAACAAAAATTTGTTTTGAAAATGATTATTCAAAATCTGCTAAAATACATTTAAAAATTAAGTAAATAATTATGTATATAGTAACCACTCAAAGTACATACATATATTGACTAAATATAAATATTTCAAATTTATATTAAAAATAAATATTTGTATAACTTTCACACTAATAATTTTTATAAAAAACAAATACACATATAAAATATTAATAGTAATCCAAAAAGATTTTCAATAACAATTTAAAAATAAAAATGTTATGAACAAACTTTATATATATATATATATATATATATATATATATATATATATATATATTGTTACAATAATTATACCAAATTACGTTATTTAAGAAATTATATTCAACATTGTAATTTTGTAATTAAACATCATAAAGTACAACTCTAATTATAATTATAAAACTTAAACGTGCTATACGTATCTTAAATATAACAGTTTATATTATTATATTCTACATAATGTAATCAATAAAAGTCGTTATCATAAAATTTCCAATTGAATTAATTGTTACAAATGTGTTATAACTTCTTAAGTACCACATACAAATTAAATAAACGCATATAGAGAATATCTCAACACTGACTGTATATACATATATATTCAGTAGTGGATAGAAACAGACTGATAATTAAATAAGGACATAATATATATATATATATATATATATATATATATATATATATATATATAAAGTAAATTGGGTATGTGAGTGAGTAGAATAAACAATCCCAAAATAATAAAAAAATCGAAAAATATGAATCTTATATATTTAATATTAATACAGTTATGCGTTTCTGATTAAATTTAATAAAATTGTACATTTCTATATCAAATAAACAGGAAAGAGTTACGACCCAATTCTCAGGCGTCACAAACATTACAATTGTGTTGAACGACGGTTGCAATTATCGGCAAAAAAGTACATAAAACACAACATTGTACGAGTGTTGCAATACATCACGTTGTTTAAAATGCCATACATGCTATACGTTTCTCTTCATTCATAGTTAAAATATAACACAATTATCAGAACTGTTTCAAAATGGTAATTTACAATCTGGTTACAAATTTAATTCATTGCGAACTTCAATTTGAGATTCTTCAAAATGATATTCCATAATGTTTGATTCAAACCATTAAATTTGATATACATGCTAGTTATGAATTCATATGTAAATGTTAATATTCTCCATCTATCAATATTCGCACAAAAGATAACTAATTATATGGTTTGCCTGTGTTTAATTAAATGCACAGCTTTGTTTATACACAGTTGTTTCCAGTAGCGACTTTAAAAAGGAAACAATGAAATTTAAAACATCAATTATTAAAAAATAGTTACGCCCACATAAAAAAATAAATTATGTTTAGAAACTTGTAATTTGACTTAAATTGTATCATATAATTAAAAAAATAAAACGTTATTTTCTTCAAAAAATAAGTGTTAAAAGATGAGATAGACATTTTTAAAATACTTTCCGGTGACTATGAAATGTGTGAAAGTGGCCGCCAAGCATTAACCCAATTAGTCATATCAAATGAATAACTAATTATCTTGCTTATAAATACAATAATAAGAAATCTCCTGAGAATATAATTTTCTCACATATAGTTTAGCGACTGCATCTAGTAATAATTTAAAATATGTAAATAGATTACGAAATTCATACATGAGAAATGAAAATAATTATAAATTTGAATTAAATAATTTTACGTTTTACTGATTTCCTATTGATATATTTATAAAATGGAAAAATCATAATTATCTGTTCAAGTGATACTGCCATTATACACTTTTAATAATTATTTTGTGTTCGTATACAAAAAAAAATTAAAAATATTTTGCTGTCTATTTAACACATAAATATGAAAATTTAATTTAATAATAAAAATCCCACTCAAAATATTTCCTGAAAATACAATGCATTTGATATACTTCAATTTTAATTCTATTTACAAAAATATTTAACACATATTTAACGTTTCTTTAAAATATGTCACACTCTTCATACATTTTTTAATTTTTTTTTTATTAATTTATAATGACATTATGATGACAATTATTTTTTTATATAAAAAATAATATTAGATTCGTATAAAAAAATACAAATTCATTTAAAAAATTTGAATGTTTTCAGATTACATGGTGTTTTCATAAAAATATATCCAATTTATATATATATATATATATATATTTATATATATATATATATATATATATATATATATATATATATATATATGAAAGTGTGTAAGAATGCACAAGTAAATATTTTCGAAGAAAGTATGATTTGAAATGTGTGGCATTAATAACATATTTTTTTTATTTTCTCAGTGCATAAATTAACAAAAAAAATCAGTTTAATTCTGCAGCGGATGTAGCTGTATATCGTTATGAATGAACGTATAATTTGAGTTTATATATAAGACAGGAAATGGACAGAAATGTGAGTATTGAAAACAATATCGTACATTAAATTTTCTTATAATCACCACACAACTAAGCAAATGATGCAATGGACCACTCTTGTAAATTATCTTTCGGTATACAAAAATCGATAATTCGCATTTTTACAATAGAATTGATTTAAGAGCAATTTGAATTTATGAAAACTGGGTTTTAAATTTTAAATAGTAGAATTATTCTTATAAAATAAAATTTAATTATACACACAGGCTTATAGAAATGCATATATATATATATATATATATATATATATATATATATATATATATATATATATATATATATATATAAATTAGTATGTTTGCATTATATGTATGTATAACAATAAACTGTTAAACAAATTTAATTAACATTATAAACTCAATTATTTGTTAAATGTAACTGGACTGGACAAACAGAACAATTTAGTATGTATATATATATATATATATATATATATATATATATATATATATATATATATATATATATATATATATGTTTGTATAATAATTGTATTTTATTTTTTTTTTTTGCAACATATGGACGAATATAAATTTCCATTATTTAAAACTACTCTGAGAATTTCAACTATTATCATGACTTTATAAGAAAAATCATTCCAATAACTCTAATGAAAAAACTATAGTACTTTTTTACAAGGCAAACACAAAATAAAATATTCCATAATACAAAACCTGTATAGTTCACTTTAAATTTACTTGTGTAATGAAAACAGAATATATTTTATACATATACTTTTTTTTACACACACACACACATATATATATGTATGTGTGTGTGTGTATTTTATAAAAATGATATTATTTTACTAATAATTTATGTAAAACTGACTATTAATGAATATTATTTCAACAAACTTTCAAATCTCATCAATAAAGGTCAGAATTAATTCAATTTAAATACAAATACATACATTCAATGACAAACTAAAAATGTGCAAGTTTTGCTATAGGAAGTAAGCTTTCTTCTTTATTTAGTATAGGAAGTAAATTGGAATTTGTTTAGGTACGTTTGAAATAAATTAAAATATATCTAGAGACTAAATTTTCGTTGGGATAATTTTAAAATAATCCTATTCTTTGGTGGAATTTAATATTTTCAATAAATATTTTCAATGCTTTTTAAAATATACTTCATAATATACATAGTTATTATAAAAAAATTAGACGTTTCCATTATTTTATAATAAAAATAAAATTGCAGTAAACATTAATACAATTTATAATAATTCATCAATTCTGGATATATATATATATATATATATATATATATATATATATATATATATATATATATATATATAATCATATTAATTTATATCAACCCACTGTTAGACAAAATGATTCCTTGAATGATTCCTTTCATCGATACTTGTTAATATTCACCTCACTGATTAGGCAGACTGGTGAGGATTTTTTTTCAGGGTTTACTCCCTTAGAAAGATGCCTTCAAAATATATATATATATATATATATATATATATATATATATATATACACATTCCTCATGATCCTAAGACAGCAAAGTCTCCCAAGCTGGATAAGTCAAAAGGTGGTTCAGACTAAGAAGTTCTCTAAACAGGGTAAGCAGGACTCTTAACCAAGATGAAGACAACTTGTCTGAGGAAGTAAATTCTGAATGAAAATCCTTACCAACTCACCTGAACGGTGGGTAAGTAAGACTAATTACCAGTGAATGGCTTGGCTTTACCTGGAGTAAAATATTTTTTACATAAAATAACTTCTTGTTTGAAAAGTCGCGAAAAAAACATTTAAAAGCCAATCATATTCAACGAGACTTTCGCCAAACCATTGGCTTAGATAAACTTTGATTATATATATAAAGAAATGTAAGATATAAAATATTTAGCGTTTAATTATGCTAATAAGGCGGATGTTATTAAATCACACATGTAAACAAGCATTTAAAGATCTGCATTTTTCTTCATGTATATAACTAGTATACGCACACCTTTTTAAATCAAATATAACAAAATTTACTTAAATATAATGTTTGTTCTATGATGATTAGATTATAATTCGAACAAAATATATAAATTAACATTATTGTAGTAATATAAATATTGAGATTATTACTTATCAATCTATTTTACAAACAAATATTTATAATCCCTGATAATAATAAGGTACATATTGAAGTATTAATATAATAAATATTAAATGTTAAATATATTCTAAATATTGTACATCTACTAAAAAAATACATCTAAACAATATTTATTTCATTAAATATTTTATATACGAAACGTAATAAATGTGATAAATAATTGTCAAGTCTTTTATTTTTTCAATACAAAAAATATTTATATTTAAAACAGTAAATTAATGCATTCAGCGATTAATTCACAATTCTGAACTTAACCTATGTAAATCACTTTTTTATATATAATAAAAAATAATTACTAAATATATTATTACATTTTAATAACCAATATTTAATAACTATAATTTGAGTATCTTTTGACAGATTGTAAATATTCCTGAAGGTTTATAACTGAATCATTTTATATAAAATATATATTTTTAAAATGACAAATAACAAGAACATTTTTACACAAATATTATTTATATTTAGATATATAAAATTAGTCTTACCAAATTTGAATATAATCCAAAAATAAAAGTTCATTTTCTTTAAAACACAAATCAATCCAGTCATCACAATCACTCAAAAGTTATAGTAACAATACCTAAAACAATGTAATTGTTGTAGAGCTTCAAATCAAAACACAATACATGATTTTAAGTAAAAAAACACTGATATCATTAATCATCGAGAAATGTCAACACGGTCAATCGACATTCAAAGACTGTGTTCGTATTTAAAATAAAACACATATGATAAAATAAAATGATAAACTCCCGCCAAACGGGGTTTGAAAACAGTTCGTTGTCATAGTACCTATTTGAAAACCAGATAGAATCCAATAGATGCAAAACAGATTTTATACGCGCTAAGAAACTGCGTCGACCTGAGCTGAGGTTGCGGACGACAGTGAAGCAGCTCAACACAAGCTACAACGGTCAGGTATGACACCCGCTGCCCGCACGTCTACAAGAAACTCCACAAAGTCGTTTAATGGTAAAATCTCCATGAGACCAATAGGTACACACATGTGTGCATGCATGTGTGTACGGAAGTTTTGATAAATGCTGCTGGCGAAATATAATATATCTATGATAAATACAGGCGCGCATACACACGTATAGAAATGAAATCAACGTTTAGAGATGTACAATATATGATAAATATGCATCGGCTGCAATATATTTATAGACCTAAGGACATGAATGTGCTATTAAAACGGTTATTAATTTATATAATAATATTAAATGTAATATGTATAAATCAATTAAAATATATTAATAAAATAATATTAAACGATAAACAAAAAGCAGTACTATCATAAACAATTAATACAGACCAATTCAAGCTAAAATACAAAATAAATAGTTTAGTTTGTTTGTAAAATTAAATCATTTTCATTTAATAAATTTTATACATACCGTTTTATAAATAATAAATAATTACAAATATCTATTAAAATTATTTATTTATATGTATACATATAAATATTAATAATGGGTGTTCGTCCTCCTAAAAACAATTATTGTTATAAAATAAAAGAATGTTGCCGAAACAAAGACTTTTGGGAAAGAATACAAATTTGTACCTGGTGTAGTCATATACGAGTATATATATATATATATATATATATATATATATATATATATATATATATATATATATATATATATATATATATATAGAACATGAAATTTTAAATTTTGTATAACGTATTTGTAAAATTGATTACAATAAAATAATTATCAAGAAAATTAATTGAATCGTCCATTTTTATTGTCTATAAAAAGCTATTTAATGATTATATTCTTTATTTAATTAGTAGTAATTAACGAACGTTAACATTCAATTTAAATCCATTTGTTTATCATTAGTTCTTATGGTTTGTCATTTTTTGTTAATGAAATAAATATATAATTATTATTTTTAGGTAATAATGTTTTAGAAATGAAAAAGTACATTATTGTGTCAGATAAATGGTACAATCATGTAATTAAATTAATTCAATAAACACAAATAAATAAAATTTTATTATAAATATACAAAATTATTTTAGATATTTAATTTATATATATATATATATATATATATATATATATATATATATATATATATATATATATATATATATCAGAACTAATTTCAGTTTCTTGTATAAAAATATATTCAAAAACGTTTCTACTTTGATATCTTAAGTTTCAATTAAATCATTTTAATATTTCATAACAAACATATATTTTTCTGCATGTGCATACATATGTACATTCATACATTCATATATATATATATATATATATATATATATATATATATATATATATATATATATATATATATATATATATATATGATGGGAAAAATCGAAAAATTGAAGAAAGTATTTAAAAAAAAGTAAAATTCAATAAGGCTTGTGTTCAGTAATGGATTAATATAAACTTTAAGCTTTGATAGGTGGCTTAAATGAGACTGAGTTTAGATATCTTGCTTACTATCCTTATTTGAACCACATGTATATAAGTAGAATGTTTATATGCAACACAACTTTCAAGTTGAAATCTAGACTAGTAGTCTCAAATTAAACTGTTAAATGTTTATATAATTATAATTTTCGGATTGTTATTTTTTAAAAATCTTAGAATAAAAAACTTGAAAAAGATTTTGTTGTATGATTGATTCACATAATTTTCAATTATTTTTTTAAAAAATGTATGAATAATACCCTGATTTTATTTAAATGATTAATAAAAATTATCACATGCAAATTTCAATTTTTATGAAAATTGGATAGGTTTAGTAGTTTTAAAAATTAAACATTTTATTTCAAAAATACAAATATATATTAATAGTAAAATTAATTATAAAAAATAGCTATTGTAATCTTTTATAAAAAATGTTTATTTACAAAAATTCTTATGTAATACTTCATACAATTTAGAAGCTTTACGTGGTCCTAATCCAGGACACTGAGATAAATCATATTCTGATGCTTTAATAATATTTTTTAATGTACCATATTTTGATATTAATGACATTGCATCTGTTTTATTAACAGATTTGACTGATGTTAGAGCTTGTACTAGCTGAAAACATAATAAATGCACTATTTGAATACCATTGATTGTTTATTTTATCAACAAATAACTGCATACTCTCTGGTAAGGATAAGCTTCTCCTCGTTCCATAATTGAATCAGCTGGTTTATTTTCAAACATTTTATACACTTCAATTATCTTTCCGGCTTCTTCAGGGCTCCAAGCTAACATAAGTGTTAAATTTGCAAGAATACAGATGCGTGTAAGCAATTTTAAAGCGTGATGCGGATCTTTTTGGTCAACCTAAAAACATAGAATCTCATATTTTAAGATTTTTATTTATATTCTGAGCACATATAATGGTTATGGTTTACTTAATAAATTTAAAATATTTTTTAATTACAAATACTTCAGTAATTTACCTGGACAAGTAAAATACGAAGGTCATAGTTTTTACCTAGTAATTTTAATCGTTCATGGATATAATCAGGATTTAAATTATGATAACGTAAAGATAAAAACAGTACACATACTGATCTTCCTACTTCATAATCAGGAATAATTTCACTATATTCCCACGGA
Source organism: Neoneuromus ignobilis (assembly GCA_029203775.1). Lineage (NCBI taxonomy): Eukaryota > Metazoa > Arthropoda > Insecta > Megaloptera > Corydalidae > Neoneuromus > Neoneuromus ignobilis. The sequence goes on from CP092096.1 coordinate 25,298,370, forward strand.
ACACTACTAATATGTTTTAAAAGTGGATTTCCTCTCTAGAATATAGTAACATGATAGTATTCATTGCTTTTTAAAAGTATTTTATAAATTTAACAGTATAACAAATACCTGTTTAGGATTAACTAACAAATTGAAAGACTTCTTAATAGCTTTTGATGTAGTAGGTTTTTCTACATTTTCTTTCATTTCAACATTTTCATTTGATTCTAAGGTTTTTTTATCAACTTCTGAAAAATATTAACATATCCAAAATAATATATTACAAATTTATACCAAATGCTTATTATTATTTTTAATTCTCTACTGATATCTCCAAATTAATGATCCAACCTTCACATTTTTCACTATCGTTTTTTACAACATCATCCTTTGGAACATCCATTTTAGGCAGTTTTATTTTCTTTTATAATTTATATAATTTTTGTTATAATTTCATATTCAATCATTTATTCTAAATTAATCTTCACTATATATGTCTATAAATATTTCATTTAAATTGAAATTATTTCAAATAATAAATATTTTATAATTGACATGCTATGTTCTTAATGTTTACTTTTTATAAGTTTCAGTACACATTAAATGTTGTTTCAATTATAATATTAGATTATAAATAATAATTCTTTAAATTAGAATTGCTATTTCAACAACCCATTTTTTTCATAACACAGCTTTTACCAACATGATAGGATTACAACTAGATATTTTCTGTTATTGCATTGATCAGAAAATTGACTTATGTCAAATCTGCCAGTCTTTCATCTGTGAAGATTGTTAAAATCATTTAAAAATGAGTACTTTGCCTAAACCAGATATAGTTCGCTTGCCAGGATCAATACCTGTTCAATTTGCTTGTACATGTGGGCAATTAAAACCAATATCAAAAATATATTTTTGTAGACATTGCTTAAAATTAAGATGTGGATTTTGTGTTTGTCATGAAGTATGTTGAGTGTAATATGATTATTTGTATCTCATGAAATGTGAAATACTAATAGCAATATATTTCAGATTGATTCTATATATTGCCCAAATTGTTTAGAAAACATGCCTTCTCAGGAAGCACGTTTAAGAAAGAATAAATGTTCTGGTTGTTTTGATTGTCCTTGCTGTTTTCATGCATTATCTACAAGAGCTGCTCCTGGGGTACAAAAAAATCCAGAAGAAAAAGCTACCCGTAAAGTACACTATTTACTTTGTTTAAATTGTCATTGGACTTCACGTGATGTTGGAATTCCTGATCAGACAATAGGTACGTCCTGTCAATCATAAAGAATGTATTTAATGTTTGTTGATGATTTATACTAACAAATATAGTTTATTTTAGCTTCTGGAGGGTGGCCTGAGCGAGAAAATGTCCATGCTAATCGAATCAGTGCTATTCAAGCTTATTATAAGAATTTAGTGTTATGGGAGAAACATGAAAAACAAGACAAACAAAGAAAAAAATTATTGCAACGTGGGAAATATGCTACTCTATCAGTATTAATAACTATTTTTAAAGATTTATCATTATAACTTTTTAAAATATTATTTTTCTGTCATTATGCATTCACAATAATATTTGTTTAGGATAAGATTGGTATAACAGCAGCAATGGCACGAAAACGGGCTGGCTTGCCTGAACAGCCAGGTGTGAAACCGAATTTCAAGGCTATAGAACCAGCCGAAGCCCAAGAATTTGTCGGAGAATTACCAGAATCCATTTTCACAGAGAAATTGAATTTGAATCTAAGTAATATTTAATATTTGAATATCATTTATGAAAAATTTCACATAATAAATATTTTTAGTTAATTCATTGCCCCAACGGTTAATACAACCGGAATGGCAGCCAGCTACTGTTGATAAAATGTTTCCTATTCGGAAATCATTGCTAGTGAAAAGATCTCAACGATGCCGTACTTGTGAGCACAATGTTAGTAAACCGGAATATAATCCGAATTCAACCAAATTCAAAATACAGTTGCTGGCTTGGTATGTTAATAATGGCACTGTATAGTTTGATTTTTAAACATTTCACTTGTAATTTTTTTCCAGTTATCATATACCAGATGTACGTTTAGTAACTGTTCAGCCATTGCGTGCTGGCAGTCCTTGTGAAGTGATAATTAAATTATGTAATCCTACTCAACATCAAACTAGTATTATATTTTATCCATTGCCAACAACTGAAGAAGAGCTTCAAGAAATACAATTTCAAATTGATAATGTTTTGGAATTAACTGATAAGCGAGAGGAGGTGATCATTGATTATAGAAAAAAAATATTTTCATTAGTTGTATAAAACATTAAATTTTTAGCCAAAATCATTAAGTAGTGGACGAGAGAGTTTATTATCATTACCAAAACAAGTATCTTTGCCTGAAGATCCTCGCCTTGTTGGAACAATCGTCAATTGCAATGTTGACTTCCCACAATCTTCAATTGTTTTACCAGCTAGAGATGATGCTGCAGAATATGATGATACAGGGGATATTCATAATTATCAAGATGATCCAAAGTAAGTTAGATTAATTTTTTTAAAAAAACTTTTTCATTTACATGTATTTTTTCTGTAATAAATATTAATAATTTTATCTAAACAGCTTGTCAGATATAGAAAGGTACCTTAATGGCTAATTGGTTACATTTTATTCATCTTGAATTTTAAAAACACAGTCAGAGTGAAATTGACCTTTTTTTAAGCCTTTAATATTTATAGCTGTAGTCAATTGAAATTACACTTAATTATTCTATTTAATATTTAAAAAATATATAATTTCACTTTTATCTATACACAATAGTATTAATGTATTTTTCATAAAGCACTAAATCTCACTGTATATATAAATGCATGATTTGATATCACTAGGTATATGTTGTAAAAATATTAATGGAGTGCAATTTTTTTTTAAAAAAAATCTTTGAAATATGTAAATATATATTATACATATACTATTATTAATTTTTTTTCTAGGGTTGTGCTGTGGCGAAAGTTTAATAAAGTTGCTTTGAAATTTACTATTACTCCAAATGAAAATCTTCAGATCGGTGATACTGTAATCATGGGTTTCACTATGCAACATATTTATACTAATACTATTACAACTCATGATAATAAGGAACCAAAAAAAATTGAACACAAAGCTCGAGTTTATATCACTTTAGGAAATCTTGTAGGATCTGAATAATGTCTTTAATTTAATATATATATATATATTTATTGCTTGGGTTACTTTAGCTAATATATGTTAGGCATATTTTTATTTATTACTAATAATTTTGAAATATTTTTCAGCTTTGTATTATTTTGTAATAAAACATTCATTTAAACTTAATATCTTATTTATTAGAAATATTTTTACAAATGTAGTTGAAAATGGAAATGAGTGTTAAGAACTAATAAAATTAATAACTACTTGTAATATATTGTATTTATACTTCTTTGAAAATTATGATAAAATTTATACATATTACCTTCTAAATTTTTATGAATATGGTATATAGACATTGGATTTTGATAAATAAAATCTAATACTTATTAAATAATAATACACTTTAATCAATATAAACTTCAGAGCCCACAAGAGAGAATTTATTGAACTTATAAATCAATATTACATTATAAATTGAAATACATAAATTATCCCAAAATTTGCTCTATTATCTGCTTACAATCTACGACCACGACGACCGCCTTTCCTGCGCGTGGAATCCGACGGAATAGGAGTGACATCTTCAATACGACCGATTTTCATCGACGAACGTGCTAAAGCACGAAGAGCACTCTGTGCACCCGGACCAGGTGTTTTTGTTTTGTTTCCGCCGGTTGCTCTAAGTTTAATGTGAAGGGCAGTAATGCCTAATGATTTACATTTTTCAGCAACATCCTATAAAATATATGAATGAATAACCATTATGAAACTTAAAAGATTATGTATACAATATACAAAGTATGATTGAAATATTAATAATTATTTTACCTGAGCAGCTAACATAGCAGCATATGGTGAAGCTTCATCACGGTCAGCTTTTACTTTCATTCCACCAGTTACTCGTGAAATTGTTTCCCGACCTGATAAATCCGTGACATGTACAAAAGTGTCATTAAAACTTGCAAATATATGTGCAACTCCATAAACAATTTCTCCGGCACGTACTTGAGGCCCCAAGGAAACTTGTACTTCTTCCTTTTGAACTTTACCTTTTTTTGGAGCCATATTTCTAGAAATAAACAATAATTTAACACAATAAGGTTATGAGATTCAGATTCAATAAACAGCCATGCTATTTGTGATGTTAAATTTAATCTTGTATCATCCTGTTTTATAATCGAATGAAACGTTTAAAATGTATGTAAATAACAACTGTGCAAAAGTTATTTTATCTCAATCTATAAATTTATTTATTTCAATTCAAAAAACTGTTATTTAAATAATATACAACAACTCACAGTAATATATTAACAGGAAATCTAAAAAGAACCGGATAGATTTTGCACCAGAATGTACTCAACAATAGATAAAACTGGTGAACAATATTATCATCGAATTTAGTGCATAAGTGTATAGCTACTACGTACGACAAGAGATGGCGGTCGCAAGTATATGACATTTGAGTGTAACATTTCAGCTATCGAGTGGCTAGCGATTTGTTCGCCATATTTGTTGTTGTCGTTGATGGGGGAGGCTGAGCCACAAACTGTCCGGGTAGGATAAATACCAACTGGATTGCATGAGAGTGAAATTCTGAGTGAAATTAGTTTGAATGTTCGCGAAACGGCCGAAATAAAGTGTTTGCCAGTTATGTAGGTCTCATTATGTCATCTAGATGGGTTTTAACTCGTCTCGCGAGTGCACATTATTATTAATCTTTCGCTCGGGTAGATAGGATAGAAAGAGGGTGGCATTATTATTTGTTACGTGCAATCGCGAGTGACCCTGCCTGTGGGTCAAGGCAGGCAGTCGTTGTCCTCAGTGGCTTTTCTTTGTTGTGAAAGTGGCGGGCGCAAGGAATATCGCGGCGGGTGGTTCGGGAGCTGGGGCTGCCGATGATGGGGGTGTACTTGATTGGGAGGAGGGTGATGGGTTCAGCTTCTTCGAAGACTCCGATCGTTTCGAAGAAGATTCTATGTGTAGTTGGAGTTCGGAACCAGAGAGTTTGTGTAACAATTGGAGAGGATGGAAGAAACCTTCGTTAGGAATTGGATTCAATAATAAAAAGACATCGGAGGGTAAGAGTGTTTTACACCTGTCAATTCTCGATGTCATTGTATCTCTTTTGCATCTTACTGTTTCGAATATATACATTTCATTTAATCGTACCTGTACATCAATTTAATTATTTAAATGTATGAAAATGTATTGTTTATCAATTTAGAAATTGTATTTGATTTGAAAATAAATTATACATGTAAAAATCGTCGTTCGTTTCAAGGTATATTTTTGTTTGAAAATAGGTAATTAAAATACTTTTAGAAAGTCGATGATTTTAAAAGAGAAAGTTCTTAGACTTCCACTGTACAATATTAACAGTTTTATAGATCAATCTTGACATTTTACAATAAATTGTAGGACACTAAACTTAAATATTAATTAAAACAATTACTACGAAAACAAAGAAGATACTGAAAATGTTCATATACTTTTGCATGTAACTATTGTTCTTCTACTAAGGTCGTTGTACTCTTTTAACGGTTTGATGCTTCTTGGTCGTTTCGTCAACAAAAACATGTACATATGCATACACACACATATCATACATACACGCACACACACACAAATATATATATATATATATATATATATATATATATATATATATATATATATATATATATATATGTCAATAATTTACTATTTTTTATTACTCTTCAGTCTCATTTGGACCACTTTGTATATATACATACATATATATCCATATACAAGTATTCTTCAACAAAAAAGCGATGTAGATAACTAGAAATTATAAGCTAAATTTTGTTAGTTCATATAAAGTCTTTTGAATCTTTTTCTGTAAGACGTAAACATGTGTTCTTTGTTTATTTGTTTTATGTTGTTTAGACATTTTAATGTAATTTAATTATTTATTACTAAAGTAATATTGAAGATACATTTGAATAGGATTTTGATATAATTGTTAATTTAAAATCGAATCTCAATTTCGTTAAAAATTCAGTTTTAGTAATTTCGTTCAGGCCATTTTTTTCACTTTTATCAGTTAACGTGTTATTAAAGAATGTTTATATCAAGGAAATGTAATTATTTTTTTTTATTTTTTCTTGTGAAAATTGTAGATATAAAAAATATTTTTTTGCATTATTCATTCGTAACGTTAGTGGTACAAATTTGTACACAGAACACAAAGAAAACACATACATAACATTGAATATATATGCAATCATACTAATATACTAAAGTTTAATTAATTTGGATTTTTTGTTTCATTAATTTCAATTTGTGAAATATATTTAATTTCCTAACAGATATATGAAATTCCCTACTTAAAGTAAAGTAGATATTTTCAGTTTCCTTTTTATAGTCATGACTAGCACAATTAATCATTATTAATTTTTATCGTTTAGTTTTGATCTATGTTAGATGACTATTTAACCACATGACTCATGGATGGGTATTTTGACCATCATAAGAGGTGGTTTAATTGTTAAGAACATTTCTGTGAATCATATATATATATATATATATATATATATATTTATTTCGTGATTACTCCATGATAAAATATGTTTAGACTACAAAAGTTGTATTTCTGATAAACATGTATTTTATTGAATAAAAAAGTATGTAATTTCGTTTTATAAAGTATTTATGTACATATTTCAGCAATTGTATATAATTGGGTAAAATATACACATATCTAGTTTTATATCCTAATGTTGGATGAAATTATATGTTATGATAGTAAATTTTTCTTATTAACAGTCAAACTGTATTTGTCAACATTGACCCTGAAATTGCAGGATGTTGATAGCATGGATAATTCATTTCAATGAGTTTTATATATACATACATACACACACTTATATATATATATATATATATATATATATATATATATATATATATATATATATATATATGAAGTCCAGCTACTTATGATTTATGTGCCTTTTTAACGCTGGGGTACATGTAAGTAATTACTTTTTCTAGAAATTTAATTAATTAAAAAAATATATATTTTATTCTATTTTTACGTTCGAATGGTAATGTGGAAGATTGTTGGATAATGCTGAATAAGGTATTCTACTTCACATATGAATGAGACATAATTTAAAAACAAATATGTGTTTCATAAAGTATCAATTTAAAGTAAATTTTTAAATAAGTGTTTAATATTTGTATGTTTCTATATACAGTTTTCATACATAAAGTCAGGATATTATTTCCTTTGTTTAAAAAAGAATAAATATAATTTATATATCAAGTCATAATATATTCTATGCGTAACTTTACAGATTTCGTCGCAAGTGATCAGATCTTTTTTTATTTTGTCATGATTTTTTAATATCATCAAATTCAATATACATACTTACCTTTATTCCCCATTCTAGACTTATTTCTTAAACATTAAATTCATATAAACACATGCGAAGGTCGTGAAATACAATTGTAATTAATCCTTTTAATTTAATTGATATCGTTTGTAATTTCATAAAATTTTAAAATATACAAAATATGTGTATATGTCATATATGATAATGGACGTTATTTGCTCAAGTGTGTTTACTCATATAGAGTAAATGTATTTCAAAAAAATGTGTTATCTCCTAATCCGGTGGTTATTACTTCACTGATATTGAACGGAAACAACTACTGAAAAATGTGAGATATAGACAAAACTGTGTTTTAAAATAAGAAGTAGTTAATCAAAAATCAGTCGAAGGTTGTATTATAACATAAGTTTCATACCTTGGTGACCTCGTTAACAACTCAGTTAATATTTAAATATTATAAATATAGTGTGTGTGTATATTATATGTATATATATATATATATATATATATATATATATATATATATATATATGTATGTATGTATGTATGTATGTATGTATACAGCATATATATGATCAACATATTAACGAATGCGTCAGATACATCAGATTTGTTTATTGAATTTATTTAAACGAGATTGGTATCTGTTATAAAAAATGATGTTTATGTAAAAAACGAAGTTCTTAATTTAGCAGAAGCATTTATAGAATATAGAGAAGAAATGTTTTGAAATGAACTATAGGAGAATGAATTAATATATTTAAAAGATTTGATTTTAAAATTATTTAATCATTCTTTAATTCATTTTATCGTCTGTCAATATTATACAGATTGTAATTCAATATTTTTTAAAAATGAAAAGACGTTCGTTAGAGTTACTAATTCGGTTATAGATTGATTGAAATTAATTTCTTGGTTATTTTCTGTATAATTATCAAAATGAACATTTAAAATAGTAAATTCGAAATACATTTTTTTTGAAAACCAGTTACTTTTTTTTATACATTTTATGTATGTACAATCGAAATTCGTTGTCAGATTATCAGTTGTCAGAAAATTTGTGTTATAGAAAATTCTAGTTACAGAATGTAAAGTTAATTTTGATTTGTTTTAAATAAATAATTATTAGAATGTTGTACATAAAATCAGATGTGACAATTGTCATCGATTTGCTCATAAAAAATTAAACAATAAGTAATTAAATATTTTGGTAATATTTTGTCGTGTTAGTGATTCATGTATGGAAAAAATAGATAGCTATATTACTAACTTATATTGTCCATAATAATTTAAAATCTTTTATTTTATTTTTTTAGCTACAGGAATGTAAATCATTGTTTATATTTTTTCTGTGTTTTTATAATTAAATTTCAATAAACTGGGAAATGTTTTAAGTTTCGTGCATTCATTTTCGTGATTTCTCATTTACGTGACAATTCTCGATTGATTTTTTTTCGAAAAGATATTATTTTTTCTTTTTACTGTGGTTCGAGGCATCAATTAGAATAAGTAATAACAAAAGTTGTTTCATGATATAATAAATTAATTGAAGAAAGAAGGTTTGTAATGACTGAAAAAATTAGTTAATATCTTTGATTAATTAATTTCAGTAAAATATAAAGACATATTTTGTAAATTAGATTAATATTACAAAATGCGTGTTTTATCAATATGCGTGATTTTCGTTCCTAGATTAAAGAAAAGTAAAATAAAAAGGATGTTTTGAAAATTGTGCCTGAAATTTATTTAAATTGTAGATTTAGTAAAGTAATAAAAAAATAACGATCTGTTGAGTGATTCACTTTCTCAATTCCTATAATATCGTTCAATAAAATTATCTTCAATAAAGTTCGTTCGTTCGGAGAAAGTAATAACTTTATTTCAGCATTTTGACAGTTCGATACCTGAACGCACTAATAGGTAATCTTTTTTTTAATAAACTTGAGTGCCGTTGAACTAAATGATATTTCACGATTTATTACAATAGAAAGTGGAAATTATTTTTTTTAACAGACACGTCATTGATTTTTTTAGATTGACATTGTATTTCTTACAGAAGAAAATTAAATAGTTCACATATTATCATTTATCGTTATAATGTAATATATTTTATTCATTTTCATTAAATTCAATTCTTTTAATATTGTGAATTATTTAATTTAAAATCATTTAGCATAACGCAATAAATATTATATATAATTGCAAGCGTTTCTGTGTTTTATTTACATTATATTTGTAATATTTCAGTTTTTTTAACAGGCCATTTTTTACTATGATTTGAAACATTATTTGTTAATGAACAAATAACTATATTTGTTTATTAATATTGAATATATTTTGTGATAGTTCAGGTATATTGCTTTAAAAAACATTATATTTTTATTAATAAATCTGTAATATATGTTTTATTTTATTATTTTTCTTTTTATTAATTTTTTTATGACTTTAAGAAGTATTATCAGAATTGGAGAAAAAGAAAATAATAATTATTTCGAAAAATAGATCTGTATAAGCTTAAGGTAATTAGAAATAGATAATTTAATGGTTTTGAATTTAAACATTTTTATTGAAAAGAGAATATTATATATATATATATATATATATATATATATATATATATATATATATATATATATATATATATACATAAAATAGAACCCTCCTTTTTATTAATAATTTGCTTTTTAAAAAACATATTTTTTATTAACAACACATCAATTATATATGTTCTAATAAATCTTCAAAATATAATAAAAAATCAGTCGTTCGATTAATGAAATTGAACATATTCTTTAAAATGAGTACATTTTTATTCTGTAGAAATTAATTGGTATAATTGAAAAAACTAAGTGAAAAAAGTTTATAAGAGTTTTCCATTCGATCGTTTAAGAAATTTTAATAATAAATCTTTTTTATATTCATATGAAATTAATATTTAAATTATACCAGATACTTAACAAGTTATTTTAATAGGTTTTCTTTACGTGAAATGTTTTTTGATTGATTAAAGTTGTATTTTTTATTATCATTTTAATTGTAAAACAACAAGGGTTGAGAATGAGGCTGACAACCTCATCTTGTAAAAAAAACAATTGTCGAAAAGTTTTTACAAGAAAATGCTCTGTTGAGCTGGTATTGTCAAAAAGGCTTGGGACTGGAATATTTTGTGAAACCGTTAATGATGATAATGATTATATATATATATATATATATATATATATATATATAATAAAGAATTGTAACTGAATTTCAGGAAAAATAGAATTCGAATATTTTTTTTATCAAATAATTTGATTATTAATTTAATGATGCTGAGTTAGTTATTATAATAGAAAGTATACCAAAAATTGTTTTATAAATATTATTAGTTGTAATTTTTTTCTTTCCACTTAAACATGTTAGATTTTTTGATATTTGTGAATTGTAATCTGTTAATAAATGAAGTTTTTTTCAGTAACTATGTAATTAATTCTAGGAGATAATATAAACTATTATTTTTTATATTACTGCATTTAAATTTTAATTACTGTATTTATTTTGTCATTCATTTATGAAATAAAAATATTACAAAATATCGGATTACTATTTAGTTATGTAAAATGTAATGTGAAATTTTATTACACCGTCATTAATTAAAGAATAATTAAAAAATCTGTATCTCGTAAAACTGAATATGAAACGATTGCTTTTATAATTAGTATCAAAAATTAATATTAATGTAATGGAACAGTTTATAGATATTTTAAAATGAATTTAATTTGAAATCATAAACAGTCAATTTGAACTAATTATCCCGGATTTTAATTATAGACAGTATCACAAAAGAGGGTTGTATTTATTGCAGTATAATTGCAGGGAAAAATAATAAAATCGATGAAGTTTTCATTGTAGAATGACAGAATAATAAATATTAAATACATTGAATCGCGTGTAAATAGAAAAAAAAATAGATATGCTTCGGCGGGACACGACATCACGCTGTCTGGACTCGAAGATGGACTCGATGTACGACCAGTTATCCTTGGTGCCGTGAACAAAGAGATCTCTAGCCGTATAATCAGCTGTTGTTTGTTTATAAACTGCTGCAGTGTAGCCGGTGCACTGTACTCTGTCAACCATTGCAGTAGTTTATATATGCATGATTCATAAGTTGTCGTTTAGGATGTAAATATTATCGATGCAAAAATCAAATAGTATTTATTACAAGCTTGCAAGCTGTTTGTTTATACTCGCATATTTTTGCAGTATATGTGAATTTATGAATGCATCTGTATTGTTATGAAAAAATCAAACAATGGGACTTTAAATCAATACTTATGTTTATTATTTATTTTGTAAATTGAATTCATAATTAAATGTTGCAAATAAATGGTGTTTGAAAATTAAGTTTTGAAAATCATATATAACATACATACACACGTGCATATATATATATATATACATGTAAGAATTAATAACATTCGAAGAGACTTTTACTCAGCAGTGAGTTGATGTAGATTTTTACGATGAAAACTTGCAGTTAACTTTGGTAGATGTTCAGTAATGGTATGGGGGTGTGTGCGATGTTCAGTTATAGTAATAGTGTGAAGAGAGTGGAAAATATTTATTTTATGGGAGGTTTAATGGGTAAGTTTACTTGTTGGAATATTTAAAAAAGTAATTTTAAAGTCCGAACAAAAATTTGGAATTATGGGATAGTTTATTTTTCTAATAAGATAACGGTATCAAGCACTGCACGAGGATATATAATACACCTAAAAGATTAGAATTATTTATATATAGTGATTAACTTATTGACACGAGCAAATAAAATGTTTATTTCAATCACCTAACATGAACCCTATTGATCAATTATAAAGAAAAACTGAAGTGATCATTAAAACTCTTTCTAATAAGAATATGTTGGGAAAAACATTCACAGGAGGATTAGACCGAAATAAATAGTAATTTTATTACCAAATTGGTACTTTTAGTGCTACATGGATTAAAGTATATTGAAATCAAAGTGTTACATAACAAATTTTAAATTTAATCAATGTTTTTAATTGTTTAAGTGTGTTCTTTAATATCATTTCGTAGGCTAATATTTTTGCATTTTTATTTTCATACATTGATTAGAATGCTCCATTTTTCTTTTAATCTGCTTATTATTTTTGGTTTTAGTACAGTATATTTTGAAGCTTATTAATAAATGTTTGTATTAATATATTTTTTAATCTCTTAAATCACTTAAAGTTAATAACATTTATAAGAATTTTTAAATTGGCTAAGTAGGTAGGTCTATACTTTTGTGACTACATTATATATATAAAATAAAGAGAAAAAGAAATGAAATAAAAAGTATTTTATCAATCAGTTTTTTTATTTTTTTAAGCATATTCTGTGGTATTAATGATTGAACATATTTTCACTCATATGACCACCATGACTTTGCTTGACATAGTATATTCGTTTAGTCCAATTTTAAGTCACTCTTTCACATAATTGTGGTGCAATTCATGAATTACACGTTCAATGTTCATTTTTAATGTTTCTGTTGTTTGTGGTTTATCAGTATAAACCAATGATTTCACATAACCCCACAGAAAATAATCCAATGGAATTAAATCACATGATCTTGGTGGCCAATTGATCGGTCCATTTCATGAAATAATAGATTCATTAAACTTTTGTTTCAATAAGTCTATTGTTTCCGTAGATGTATGGGGCGTAGCACCGTCCTGTTGAAACCAGATATCGTGTAAACCATTTTCAATCATTTTTGGAAAAAAAACATTAATCATGGTTCGGTAACGCTCTATTTACTGTAACGTGATCTCCAGCTTAATTTTGAAAAAAATATGTTCCGATGATACCACCAGCATGTATCGTACACCAGACTTTTTGTTCAATGAATTGTGGATTGTTTTCACTCCAAATTCTGCAATTTTCTTTATTTAGTGTTGGCCGTAAGTTTCACGAAGTGCACGATAAGTTTTACGAACCGAACATTGATTTTTATAATAAGTCGTTTTACAATTTCTAAGCATTGTTGAAATGTTAAACGTTCCATGATAATTTGCCAAGCTATACTGAGTTGAAATATTAAAATGAGCTTAAAAAAGATTCAAACAAGACTGTCACCAGCTGTCAAAGTTCTGACATTCTTATTGGAAAACCCAATACATGTGTATATACAAACATCCATATTCATAGGCACATTTAAATGTTATTGATTTTAAAATGTCAATGTAGGAATGAAGAATGAATACTTAATAAAATCTACTATTTTTGATAAAAATTGCAGTATTTTTGATTAACCTTATATAGATTAAATTAAAAAGTTTACAGTGACAAATAAAAGTAAAATAAATTGTAATAAAGTTTACACGTGTTGTATTAACTTTGTTTTATTGTTATAAAAAAGTTTTCGTTGCGAATAAAAACAAGTTTTTGTGCCATTTATTGTATTAATTTTTATATATATATATATATATATATATATGCAATTTACGAATAATTAATCTTATACTTTGTTTTTTATTAACATTATTAATGATTTAATTATAATTTAAAATAAGTAAAAGAAAGGCTATTCCTTTATTTCCATAGAAAATATTTTTTTTAAAAAAAATAAATTTTAATTATCACTAGATATATAATTATGAGATATAGATAAATATTTTCTTGACACTCCTTTTTAAAGGGTGTTTTTGTTATGTCACGATTTCCAAAAAAAAATCATATTTTATATGTGTGGATCTTTTTTTTTGTGGATCGTTTTACATTTTCCGAACATCAGTCGAGTGTTTCTCTTGTACGAACATCTTCTCTTTTTGCTATATGACCACTCTATTGCCACTTTAATCTCTTCAGTCTCTCACTAATGTCGAAAACTCTCACGTTGTTTTATTCAAACATTTTTCTTTTCTTTGATCGTGTTTTTATATATTTACCTCTATCTTTTATAAACTTGAAGTATTTAGAGTTTCAAAAGGTAATGTTTATCGACTTGTATTTATTGTTAATTTTTCATCACATACTAAACATATCTATTATATTTATAACTAAGATATTATTTCGCATATATTTTTTCCTATAGAATATATTGATTTTCTTTATTTAACATACTTTATTATGATTATTATATTTTAATAATTTTTTGTTACTTTTGAAAAAAATCTGTATAAAGGTCAGTAATTTTTTTAAATGATAACTCATTTATATTTGCTTAAGAGCATTTTGATGTCCACACTATTATTTTTTGATTTCAAGTATTATACATAAATATATATGCTTACGGTGTTGTAGTATATTTTTTTTTATGAAAAATGACTACATTGTAATCTCTTTGTTATATATTTTTTTATTGTTTTAGTGTGTTTTTAATTTTGTAAACTGAATGGTTTAATTTATAAATTAGTGAATTTTATATATATTAGTATAAAATTATTTACAAATGCCTTTATAAATAGCATAGTTAATTTGGAATTAAAACACATTTATTTCTTTTAAAATTGGCTTTTGTATTATTACTATATAGCACATTGCAGTAACTAAATAAAACATCACTTGTTGAACGTAAAGGTGACTCTTCTATACTTTTATTTAAAATTGTGAACGATCGTGACGTTAAATGCATACCTGTGTTTTAGAACTGGCTGTAATATTACTAACTTGAAATATATTTTTATAAAGTTTATTTTTAAATATGGCACAATCTGTTATTCTAATTACATGTAAAATATAAATTTAATATTTCCCAATTAAAGTAAATATTGTATTAATGGATTTTTTATTGTTTCGAGAATAATTTATCAAATTTAATTCTTATAATATTAGTAATTTATATTAGCAAATAATATTTTGGTACTACACTTACGAATGATATTTATTCATTTTTATTTTTAAGAAAAAAGACACGAATGGTCAGTTTCTAATTTTTGTTCTTTATTAAGTGTATGTCTGCAATAAAAACAATGTTTCCAGGTATGGGTGTTTGAAATGTCAGGGTCAACTTCAATTTTGTATTGACAAATTATATATATATCAATTTGTTTCTTCATATGAAAAAATGTATCGCAACTTTATGACCGACTGTTTAAAATGTTATGACGGTGCATCGTGCATACTAAGGGCTTCGTGGTCATCGTCGTACAGTGAACGTATTTAGTTATACGCCACAAACAAACCCGTAACTTGTTTTCTGTCTTGATATACCTGATACTTGTAAATTCATTTTATTTTTTTTCTTCTATCGTTTTTTTTTCTCCAGTCGTGCAGCAAACATACAGTCCTTTATCCCCGTATACGTTTGTAACATTTATAATGAATTTTATTGAGTCGCCTCTGGTTGTTTACTCGTATATTCACTGGTCATGGTGTTATTTTCATAAAAGTTAATTATCACTTTTCACTTAATATAATATGTGTAAGTAAATGTATCCGTGCGGGTTTTTTTAAACGTATTTTTTTATTTTTATTGTCAATTTTTCCTACGAGCCTGGTTTTCATTTTGTTTTGGTTTAGTATAAGTCAAATTAAATTTTATAGATCTTCCACAACAGTAATTCCTTATAAAGAATAATATTCTAGAAAGTGATTTTATTTGTTGTTTGTTATTTATATTTAATTGTACAATTTTTATTCATCGCAAAAAAAAAACATTTCGAAGGTACTTAATTTATTTTTATTTGTTAATTTAATTTAAAATGTTGAATGAAAATTTTGATAATTGTTATACTTAATATAATACTATAATTATTAATTTAATACTAAAATGATTTAAAAATAAAAAATATGATTTTATCATTCATATCTGAAAGATGGTAATGTTTAAGTTTAAATATTATTTATATATATTAGTATAATCATATAGATGATACAAAACAGTATATATATATATAGTGATTAACTTATTGGCACGAGTAAATAAAATGTTTATTTCAAATATTTCATATTTAAAAATGTATATTTGTTGTATTACAAAATTAAATTATCATACTTTACATGTTAGGTGTTAGTATTTATTGGTCAACATTTACTTTATTTATTTATTTTTATCAAAAGTAGGTGAATTTTAATATTACACACATACACACAAATATATATATATATATATATATATATATATATATATATATATATAAAATAGAAATACGTACTATATTCAATTCCATTATATTAATAGGTTTAATATAAAAGAAAAGTAGTAGATAACAAAAAGCATTTAAAGTATATTGGCTCAAATTGTTAGTGTGATGAAGCTGTTCTAATTAAGTATATAATTAGTCTCGTTCTTCACAGTTTAAAATAGATTTCAACGTTTTTTATGCGTGTTCTTTGTTATAAATTAGAATTGGTCATAGTGAATTATTCGTGTTTAATATCAATTTGAACTTTTTTCATCTAGTTGTATTATTTCATATTTAATTCTAATATTTGATATTGTACATAGATCTATCTATCTATCATGCTTTCAACTTCATAATAAATTTCAGAATATTGTCAGATTTTTTCTAGTCTCCCCTCAATCCATTGTCCATTTCACTTATTTAGAAGTTTTCTGTTCTCATTTCTAGATTCATTTTCTATCATGATATTGGTTTTAAAATGATTTATTATGATTAAAAATCAATTTTCAATGGATTTGTTTTCGCCTTTTTCCCCATAATAGTTAAAGTATACAAAACATTTAATTGAATTGAACTAAGTTTCTCTATTGAATAATCTGTACTGATGTGAAAATATACTTTACGTAATAATTCAAATACGAATTATTAAAATTCCATAAATAATTAAATTTTATGTCTTATGCGAATAAGGAAATTAAGATGCTATAATGGCTCGTTTCTATTGTAATGTAGTTTTTTTTAACTATGGATTACATTTTGAAATAAGTATGATATCTGATACAATTTGTTGTTACATATAATATTTGAAAGAAACAAATAAAAATATTAAATATTTATTGAAGTGTATTTGGGTTTTAATTTGTAGTGTATGTATGAGTATGATTAGTAGTATTGTAGTGTGTTTATATATATATATATATATATATATATATATATATATATATATACACGAGGGTCGTTTCATAAGTAAGGTAAAAAAGTAAGAAAAACTAAATTGAAAAATTTAATTAAATTAAACAATAAATAAATTTATCAAACGACCCTCGATATACACACGTGTAACATGTACACTCATAAATGTGTATGTATATTTTAAACGAATTGATATTTTTGTCGAGTATTAATGATGATCAGAGTTTGATAATTCTGTTCATGTATTCGTTAGTGAGGAAGTTAATATTTTGCAGTGACCAGTTGCCTTAATTATAATTATATATATATAAGTACGTTAGTTGAAGCGTGTAATGTGATGAATACCCTTTGTTTCTTCGACTGGTTCGCTATTTTCTGTCTCGTTACATTCGTACGATATTTTTGACTTGTGAATAATGTGTTCTAATCTGGATTAGAGTGAGTTGTGTAGTGTTTTAAAGTACTTTATGTTGTGCAATTTGGATTGTTACACGTGGAAGGTTGGAAATAAATAAATGATAATATTTAAATATATTTACACATACTATTCATATGCATATATATATATATATATTGAAAAAATAGTGAGTAAAATAAACAAAGACGATATGGTTAATTCCATTATTAGAAATATATGTAAAAGAGTGAAACGATAGAAAATTGTGTCTAGAAAAAATAGAATAGAATGGTACATATTGAGAGTAGATAGGGACAAATTGATGAAAGTATCAAAAGATTAATTACGGTATTGAGAATGAAAAAGCATTGCAAGATTACAGATGAGATTAATGTACATTATAAATCTACAAGTCTGACTTGTGGAGTCATTTAGATAAAAGAATGAAGAAAAAATTTTTTTTAAGAGTTTTGTTAAACATGAGGAAAAATTGTGTTATAAATATGATTTTTTTAAACATATATTTGAATGTTATTTCTAATGTTTCTTTTTTAATAAATAATAATGAAATCCTATACTTGTCCTCACTTTTATAGGACACACTGATAATATTCTGCTTTGTATTTTTTTTTTGTTTAAAATTTATTTTCGTGAATCATAATTTTTGATTGTAAACATGAAAAAGATAATTTTAGTATGTCCGGTTGTGCCGGAACTACACTTAATGTAAGATTAAATGATGTATCTTTTATAATTGTTTATTTTTCTCAAATATATATATAATTCACTAATTTTAATTAAACATATTTTTATTACATATCCAGATATGAACACAGTGCATACCACGCACAGTAATTAATATCAGACAAATGTTAAAATTATTATCCAAAATCATTCATACCTACACCGTTTTGAAAAAACCGTACAAATACATATTGTATGTAGAACCATTGTAAATACCACGTTTAAATTATCGTCAAATATGTACAATTTGATTACACGTTTCATTATAAAATAATGGAAAAGTTGAACTGATGAAGTTTATGGGTACAAAACAATTTACATTGCATGATTTTCAAAACAAACTTGATATATGCTTATGTCAACAAAAATTATCGATTGTTGCGATGAAAAACATACATATATATTGTTTATTTTTTCCCTAGGGTCTAATGTAGGTGCACAAATACATACAATTCATATTTTACATCTGACAGGAATGAATTCGTAACATATAGTTAGTAATCAAATTGTCTGTCACTAACAGATCAAATATGTATAAAATGTATGTCGAGGGTCAGCACTGGAAGAGAATTATAGTAGCATCTAGAACATCGATATTTTATGTAAAATTCACACATGTGAATATGGCTGTTTGTATATATATATATATATATATATATATATATATATATATATATATATATATATATAATCCTACTGGATGAAGGTCTTTTCCAAATTTTCGTTTTGAATTTTTTGTTACATTGATCACTTGATTGATACAAGAACTTGGAGGTTGTCCTTGTGGTTATTGTCCATACACTTTCCTTTGTATAATTAATATTTCCATATTTCCGACTCTACATATCACATAGTCAAAATACTGAGGCAGCTTAAGTTCGATTATTTTTGAGAACCTCTTTTCGATTTTTGGTTCTATGAAAAAGAATATCTTTTATGAAATTTAGATATAAAATAATATTTTAACAATAACTAAAAAAAATATCACGAATTATTTTATACATATTGTTCTAACTGATTAGTACTGTGCTGAATATCCATATTATCATTTTAATTATTTAACATATAAACGAATCTCGTGTATTTTCCTTATAAAAAAAATTAATTACGAATACCAGGTGCTTTGTATTGGATTGACTAGATTTTCACTCTTCTATAAATTAGTCGATTCATTTAGAGACATTTTTTTTAACGACCTTGTAATACTGGTTCGAATTTTGGCTAGTCATTAGTGTCTTATCTCTGGCAACTTGTGTAATTTGACATAAAACAGCGTTTAATAAAATAAGCGTTGAAAATAGGCCGTGTTTATTTTTAGTTTGCTCCAGAATACATTTACGAAATTCAATATGACAATACTAAAAATGCACTCTGATAAAGTGGAATGTGTTCTCAGTTATATTATTATTTTATTCATATAATTATTTGAATTTCAATCTTATTTTGTTAATAATAATATAATAATTGTATTTAAGCGAAATGATATACTTTTATTTTATATTAAACTTGTTTGTTTTTTCATTTCTTGTGTAATATTTATTATTTTAACAAAATCATCTTTTTGATACATAACTATATACATATATTTATAAACAATGAAGTAAATATATGCCAAATAAAAAATTATTCGTAATTACAGAAGTTTTTACAGAAAAAATAGATGCAAGAACTATATTTAAAAATAATATGAATATAGATTAAGTTTGTTTCTATGCACATGTTTTTTAAAAAAATGGAAATAAGTTAATAATTTCAAATTAAAATTTTATTATTTGTCCTTTTTTCCAATGATTCACGATTGAAGTATAGAATCAATAAGTGCCCAACATTTTTCTAGTAGTAGTAACTTGAATTTCTTGTCGTAATTTTGTGATTATTCCAATAGTAACTTGAATTCATCCCAATTTTGTGATTTTTTGTCAAAAATAGCATTTTTAATCTGATCCAATAGGATTTTTTTTATGGGATGTGGTTTAGGCCATTGTATGAGTCACATTACTAATAAGTTGTTTTCCTAAACTCATTGTTTGGTTTTCTTTGAAATGAATTTCGGGTTGTTATCCTCATCGTATACTTATCATATTTGTAGGATGCCAAAATAAATATTTTTTGCAAAAGTTGAATGAATTCTTTTTCTTTTTGAGTGCAATGTGATTTACGATTCATATTTGACCAAAAATGATGTAATGACTGTAAATAATATTTAATATTTCTAGATATAAACTTACATGATATGTTTGTAATTTTTTTTTTAGGAATTTTTAACTACTTTTATGAATTTTAATCAAATATTAATGATGCATTTATTTTATTTTTTGAACTATTTTGATATTGTCAATAAATTTCACGAATTCTCCTACTAAAAACTTTAATAAATTCTTCCTGTAAACTGCTTAAGTATTAAAGATTCTTATAGCTACGTTTAAATAAATATCAGGTGAATTCCTTTTATAAAAATGAATACAATTTAAAATTTATATAATTATATTGCCTGTACCTATTTCATTATCCATAGTTGTACATATATACACATATGTATGATAATTACAAGGATTCTTTGAAGTATCTGTTCAGATTAAAATGCATGGTTTTTGTGTAGTAAATTATGTATTTATTACAATAGCTTTGTACATTTGAACAAACGTAAATGTATTTTATGTAGGTAATAAATGAAATTGAATTGCGAACCCCATATGCGACACGACGCACTTTTATCCTTGCTTACGGATTGTTTTTAATAATGCGTTGGTGTTTTATTGATTATTTCATTATTGGTTTTTGTTGTTAGTGTATAGATCCCCCATATGTTTTTTATGGTAGCAAGCTTCTAATTAAAACACTCATTTTATTAAATTTATAAGTGAATTGATGTAAATGGAAACGTTTCGTTATTTTAAAAAAAAATCTACGCGATAATGTTCGTTCCTATTGATTCACGACAACCAATTCGTTTTGAAAAAACTGTTAACATGAATGTTTGATCGAGTTTATGGAAATAACGATACATTTAGTGTATGGTTATTAAAAATAGAAACGTGACTTTGCAGGAGAGAAGCTCGATTTCTATGCTAATATGAAAAAGCAGGAGTTACAATATAGTTGCTTTGTTAATAGAATTTATTAATGTAACTAAACTAATAAATTAAACTGTGTATCTTCAGCAATATATAATTATAAACATATTTCGATCTTAATTCTTTTTTGTGTACATACTTTGATAACTTATCGTAATTAATTAATTGATTACAATTTATATGAAACGAAATACTGTACTAATATCTTTGAACAAATATTAGTATTTAATTTTGTATGCAGAGAAATATTTTTTATTTACATTTCTTTTGTACTTAATAACATGTTGATTTTATAGGTACAATATGAAATTTTAATACTTCCACGTATACAATCATTGAAATATATTATTATATACGTTATCATTTTCACTCTATTTTTCTATTGTATATTTTTAATCGATCTTTTTGTTATTGACCTAATTTCTTTTGTATTTGTAGTTTATAATTGACATATATTCTTTTTAAATAAATAAATATATTTATTTATTTAAAAAGAAAATATTTTTTAAAATCGCTTCATTTATTTCTAATATTTTTTATAAAAATATTGATCTACATATCTTGACATTTGAACGATTTGTAACTGAATCTGTGCAAAATCTGATTTTATATTCTATAACATTTTGGATTATATTTCAAATTCTATGTTCTTCTCGTTTTATTTTTCCTTTATATATATATGTACCTACATACAATACCGCACAAAGTATTGGAACAATCTAGAATATTGAAATAAATTGATGTTGTTATTCATTCAAAAAACATTGTTTCAGTTTTTTTTCTTTTTTATTACATTATTTATATTCTCTAGTAAAGATTGAGGATTTGTTTTCAATAGCTGGAAATATATACATTTTATTTTCATTTTTTATTCATATAATCACTTCTTGACTCGATTACTGTTAACACGTTTGTGATTTACGTTTACGTTAATTTTTGAAATGTATTTTATCAAATTTCACTCTAAGTTGCGTTTAAATTTCAAACAAATCTTTCATATTCTTTGAGAGTTTTTCAAATTTTCAAAGCAGCTTGATAAGAGACCAATTAGTTGATTTCGATTATCATATTAGCCTCTTCAGCAATTTTTCTGTTCCTCGTTTTCCAGGTGTTATTTATATAATTCAGATGAGTGTTTTGGATAGTTATCTTTTTGATTGTATAAATTTATACCCGATTTGTTTCTCGTCTGAAGTAATAATAATGTTCCGTATACATATGCAATAATATGTATTTTTTATCATTTTTTCTTTCGATTTTAATGAGATCTCTGGTTAGATGTTTTATAAAAACATTTCCAAAAGGCATTCTTATATTAACTTATATTGAATTGTAAAATTAATAGACTTCTCGTAACTACAAGTGATCTCATGGGTGATTTCAGGTGTTGTCAATTGTCTATTACATTCATTTGTAACTATAATCGACTGATCTTGGGTTGAAGTGGTTGTTGTAGGCCACTTTGAATGAGAACTATTGACAACGATGCCAAATTCTCTCTTTTTTTAAAAATGATGAACGAGTTGACAATTCCTTCAATGTTTTACTTTCTTCATAAAGAGTATAAACGACAGAGTGTACTTACAAGTTATTGTCATTTAATATTTTTTTTATCAATGTACTGTAACAACTATAGTGGTACTAATAAATTTTCCCAATTAATTCATCTTTTTATACCTGAAATGTAAATTAAAAAATCCAACGATCGTAATTAATA
Source organism: Neoneuromus ignobilis (assembly GCA_029203775.1). Classification (NCBI taxonomy): domain Eukaryota; kingdom Metazoa; phylum Arthropoda; class Insecta; order Megaloptera; family Corydalidae; genus Neoneuromus; species Neoneuromus ignobilis. The sequence continues at coordinate 25,321,822 of CP092096.1, forward strand.
ATCATTTTTAATTAATACTTAGGATACATTAAAATATATCACTCATCTATCAAACAAAAATTTCAAATAGATGATTGAATTGTAATTTAATATGTAATAAATAATCAAACGTATTTAAGTTTCAAAATTACAAAATACATAAATTTAATTGATAATTTTATAAATGTTGAGTGTTGCTTCTAAATTTTTGGTGTAAATAAGAATAAGATTTTTGTTTGTAGCAAATGTTAATATTATCATTTTGAAATTATCTAATTTTATTATTTACTTATGTAAAATGATATCAAAAAATTAAAGATAAGTTAATGAAACAGAAAATAAACGTTAACACATTGATTGTAATTTATCTTCTAAACACAGTACGATTAAATAGAACGTAAAATGGTGTTGCCATTTAAAAAAAACACTAGAAATAATGTCTTTCAATGTTTAATTGATTTAATAGATTAATTTATTTTATAGATTTACAGGAATAAAATTAATATGTTTGAAGATTAAAAAATATATCTTTTTTAAGTATTTTGATATTAATTAAATATTTATTTTTAATCATAATTATATAAATATTTCAAGTTTGATTGCTTAATAGGAAAATAACACTTTTTACATTTTTCCACGTACTATAAATTTTGTAAATTATTTAATAAAATTCATGAGTTCATTTCAATATTAGATTATTATTTGTACAAATAAATATTTAATAGATCTAAAAATTTATGGTTTCATATTGAAGAATCATATGGAAGAATCTTGGGAAAACATAACAAACAAATATTATAGACATTGTAACAAAAATTAAAAATTTAAGATGAAAGAAGGAAAGTTATATAACAAAAAATAAAACCACCAATGGATAATAGAAATTATTAATTGGCATAAAGATTTTTTTTAAGTACTAAGAAGTGACTTGTGGATAGATGGGATAGAGATATGAGAAAATTCATTAATGTGAAATGGAAGATACAAGCATTAGGTTATTGGAAGTGGAGAGTTTTTGGAGAGACCTTTTTCAGTAGTGGAATGCAAAGAGTTAATGATTATATATATATATATATATATATATATATATATATATATATATATTGTATATATGAATTGGAAAACATAAAATCACATAATAAATATGTAGAATCTGGCTGTAGTTAATGGTCAACAATTTGGACACTTAATAAAAATAAAGTAAACACTTTTGACAACTCAGTGAAGTATGGAAAGGATAATGTTAAGAATTGGAAAACCTGTAAATAGTTATAAGAACAAACAAGAGTAAATGATATAATAGAAAAAATAAAATCGATTAAATGGGTATTAGCAGGGTATTTAGCAAGAACAGAAGACAATAGATGGATAAAACTCATTATGGAATGATTATGAAGAGACCAAGGAAAAGAGCATATTAAAAATGGAGGGATGAACATTTGAATTATAGTGACGGTGAGAATTTGATGAGATTAACCTTGGACAGGAAACAATGGAAGAATCTGGGGAAAACGTTAAAGAAGAGCCAATGATTTTTGATGAGATTTTCGTCCAGCAGTGGGCTGATATAGGCTTTATGATGGTTATATATGTGTATATATATATATATATATATATATATATATATATATATATATATATATATATATATCTGTGTGTGAATTATGTGTGCGTGCGCGCGCTTGTATAGGATAATTCAAATGTGACGCCTAGATTTGTGTTTTATTAAAAAGAAACTATACATCATCCTATACACATGCTTCTTTTTAATAAAACACAAATCTAGGTATCACATTTGGATAACCCTACATGTTTGTTATGTGTAAGGATATTTTTGTCATTATGTATGTATGTTTGCACCTGTCTCGCTTGGCGTTTCGTTATGAATAAAAAAATTTTGAACCTAGTGTGGTTCAAGATAAGCGTCAAATCATAATCATGGCAGAACGCATCAGCTGTGATCCATTAGCAGCAAGCGTTGACTGGTCGGGTCGATGATTCTGTCCGCCACCTAGTACGTAAACACTGACATCAGCAAGGTCATAGGCCTCGGAGCTCCGCTCTGCACGGGTGACGCGCGCATGGCTACGTAGTGAATGTGTTGTAGGGTCGCTGCGCTCTGTTGTGCTGTATATGCTACGCTACCGAATAATCGCCTTTTTCGAACAGCAGCCCAATAATTAGGCTTTCCACCAGTATTTCGTTTATATTTGTCCACGAAAATATAAATCCCCTCTCTCACTTATTATCAAGGCCATACACAACTAACTTTTTATACTCGAGTGTGTTGTTTCTGAAACAAAGCGATTCGATTGAATGTACAATTCTAGACCGGTTTCGGTATCCATTTTTTCCAATGAGCTTTTCTTAGCTTTGGCCATTGGCACAGCCATTATATTAGAACTGCTGCACATAAAATATACGATGTCTTTATTATCGTAAAATTGACCTGCATTCAAAAATAGTATAAGTGTAAGATATGCGAATATCTAGCAGATAAAATGATTTTATACTTTTCATAAATAATGTTTAATATTTTTATCACGTATTTTTTAAACGATATTGATGATTTATTAGTTTTAAATGATCTGATATATGTTTCAATATAAGTATTAATCCTTTATTTTAAGGTAGAATCATAAATTATCTTTATTCTTAAGATAATTGATAAAATTTGCTAATATAATTTCACAATGAACCATGTTGACTCACAAAATGTATTTTAATAGTATACTGAATATTTTTTAATGAAAATAGATTGGATGTGTAATTCATTGTCAGGAAACTTCTTACGGCGTATAATAAAGAAAAAATCGTTATTAAAATAATTATTATTCAGACAATCTACTCTAAAATATTTAGAATTCACTTTATTTTATCAAATGTACAGAAATTTCAAGACAAGTTTAAAAAGCATTTTCATCGAATGTAAATGATTGTATTGATATATTGTAAATTTATTTTGAAATAAATGTGTTTATGTTTGTAATTTTTTTAATTAATGCACTTTTTGAATCTTTAAATGTAAATACTTGTTGAAGTTTATTGATTCATTTTTTATTGAAATTAAATTAATTTTTATTACGTATCGATACTTTGAGTGTTATTAATTAATTTAGTCTTATAAAAACTGTACATTAATATTAATTAATATATTTTCGAAATTAAGAATTTTTCTTAAAAAAGACAAAGATATTAATATGAAGATTACTTCAAAGTTTTATTTAGTTTTGGAATAATTAAATTTTCTTAGAATTTGAGAGGAAAGTAAAATAATAATTTTATAAAAAACAAACATCGTATTTAATTTTATATAAATATATATATATATATATATATATATATATATATAATTCAAATAAATGTGCTTAAGATGAAATAAAATCTTTTATTTAATATATTCAATTAAAATTCGTTTTTTTTTGTAATACAGTCTGTACTAATTAATCTATTAACAATTTTTGTTATTGATTTCTGCGAATTTCCTAAATTATTACAAATTAATTATATATCAAGGGTATAACTTCCGATCAAATGTATTTGTTTCACTAATTATCAGATTTATTGATTATGTAGACGTTTAGAGAACTACGGATTGTACAGCTATTAATACAGGAGTAATAATTAAGGAATATGATATTTATCAGTGTTAAATGTCTGCCAGTGTGTAATTAATATTTATTAGTACTTTTAATGTGCTTTTGTCATGCGGTACGTTTTATAAAATCCGGAAATTATGATTTCCTTTATTGTTGCAGTGTCTTATCGCTCTCTGTTTTATATATATATAAATTTAAAAATAAAAATTTTTGAATTAGTATATTAGAATTTTTTGTTTATTTTGGCATTAGTGTAAAATATAACACTTGAAATATAATATAAACATATTCATTAACATATAATGGTAGTTGTATTTAATTTGAATTAAAAAAGTTTTTTTCGATATTTTAAAGACGTCTGTAAAAGGATGTTTACTAGACCGATGAATATTTGTAGTATATATATTTTTTAAATGTGTGTTCAGATCATTAAATGAGCTGTATACAGAGTAAATTTTTATATATACATTTTTTGTTGTTTGCCTTTCAGTAAATATGTACTGAAGCTAAAGACGATTATCATTTTCACATTGTATTAAAATTAAATGAATGTATTGAGTGAAAAAAATTATCTTAAAAAATAGTTATTTCTTTTTTTAAAAAGGAATATTAAAAGAAAATCATAATAGAATTGAGAATATTATGCAGTATTGTGAACAATATAGAAATGTATAAAATGAGTAATAGTTTAATTCACAAGCTACATATAAAGAATTCAAAGTTTTTAAGTGAGAATAATGAATGTGAAATTTTAGGACGTTTGAAAGAAAATCTTAATGTTGAGTGTACAAGAATTGTGCACAGACGTGCAAAAAGTAATAAGTATAATCGTTGGCACTAATCGACAAATAATTAGAAAAAATAATGATCGTATTAATTGAGAAAAATCGTTGCAAATAAAATGAATAGAGATAAAAGTATATGTATGAGTCTGAAGGTTTTGAAAATATGAGCTATTTGGTTCATCTCGAAGAAAGTACATGTGGAGAAAACTGGGCCAAGAATTCAATAAAGAAAAGTGTGGCGAGTTGAGTAAGAAATTTCCATTTTATGGACGGTACAATGGACGAGTTTACTTAGACATTTTAAAAAGTAAACTTATTGATATTTGAAAAGCACTTTTTCCAACATGATAACAAGTCCAAGTAATATGTGAGAATTGTGGAAGCCTGAAACGTGTTTAAAATACTATTTTAAACGTCTAACGTAAATTCCATCAATCGTTTATGAGAAAAAATGAAACGATCATTAATTAAACAGTATTTCTAATAAGAATATGTTGAAAAAACGTTTGTAGGAGGAATGGGCCAAAATAAAATAAACAGTAATTTTACTATAAAATTGGTATTTTTATGTTACGTAGATTAATAAGCATTTTCAAATCAATGGACTACGTGGTGAAATATTAAATTTATATTTTTCTAAACTTTTTTTAATACTATTTCGTGGGCCAATATTTTTTGTGTATTTTCACACATTGAATTGAAATGTTATTTTTTAAATCTATTTTTTACTTTCAATTTAAATATGATGTATTTTGAAGATTATTAATAAATGTTTATGTTAATGTATTTATAATTTTCTATACTAAATTAAATTCAATAAAATGTATAACAGTTTTTAAATATGTCAGTTGGGTCAATACTTTTGTGATCAGCTGTGTGTGTATGTATAATTGTGGGTTGAAATTGTATACTTGTAAGCAATTGAAATTTTATAGTCAACATCGACACAAATATCCTATTATGAAATATAAAATAGTTTGTGTGTAATTAGAAGTTGTAACTATGTTATCTCATTTGCAACCATTAATTACTTAAATAAATTTTGTTTGCCATTTTGCGGTTACACAAATCGACAAGTAGGATAAACAATCTCTTGCTGTATATTTACTGGGACTAACTTTGACGAGACATAGTCGCTACATAAGTCTGTCTGTGCCCCCAGGCTATGCCAATGATCCGACTGTTGCATCCGAGATATATACCCTCTTGTGAGTAAACATCTGCTCAGCGAGAGACATCTCTTTGTTTTCTACCACCTGTCTTCTTTTTTCCTCTATTTATCACACGAGACAGTCACAAAGACTTTTTTTTTTGTCTTGAACTGTAATTGATTCTATCACAATATGTACTACTCGGGCATTGTTTGAAACTGACACTTTTAAATCGTGTGCCCAACGCGAGGCAAGAATTTTTTTATTAAACGGAATTAGAAACGTTGAGTCTACAAACTTCGATTTATTGTGTACATGCCATGTTATTTATTACTGTCTACGTTTGTATCACATGTTTTCGAGTTTTTTTTGTATCATATTTCATTTTTTTATACTTAAAATACTTCTATTTAATTTTTTTAAGTACAGATTTTTTATTTGGATTAGATATAAAAAGTAATTGGAGATATTTGAAATTTAATGAATATTTCTTTTACTAATAAAAAATAAATGTGTAAAAGTTTATTATCGTATTAAGTCGATTATATACTTATAGATTAACGTTGAATAAGTATTAATTTATCTGAAGGTAATCATAAATATTTATCTTATGAATAATTATTTTAAACATCATTAATAATTATATGGAATGATTGCAACTGTTAATACTGATTGATGATCCCTGATAATTTATCGTATTTTTTCATAAATATTAAATAAAATATTTAATATTTAAATAAAGTAGTAAATAAATTGATTTTCTAATTATTTTTGTCGATATAATTTCAATTTATAAAAAAGAAAATTAAGTGAAAAATGTATTTTCTTTAATTAATATTTATTTTGCAAATATTTGAAGAGTTATCAGTTGTTGTTCGCAAATTTATAATTTATAACATACATTTGTGTAAACAAGCTGCTAAATAGAGATAAAACGTTTGAAATTCAATGAAGTCTGTTATTTGAATTATTCAAATTTGTATTTATTATTCTCATTAAATATATATAATAATATTGTTGCAAGATATTTATGATTATTCGTTTATGTGCTTATATAAATTCGATTTCATTAAAAAGTTATTAACTTTAATTTTTTCAGTTATAAATTTTACTCTAATAATCAGATTTGATATTTTGATAAAAATCATATTGTTTTATTATTTATTTATTTTTTACATTTGTTTTAGTTTTAAAATTATTAATTTCAAATATTGATGCTAAATTTAAAAATACTTGTATATTGGAAATTAAACAATAATGTTCAAATGACGAAATAATAAGTTATTTCTAAATATCTGATTTATAGCGGTTTTCCTTAATTATTTCATACGTGTTATATTATTTACCATTTAATTATTTAATATGTGCAGAAATAGCTATTAACATTTTAAAAGAATTAACTTTTTTTTGTTATTTCTTACAAAATTTTCTTATTTATGTTATTATTTATTTATTATTATAATATTTTCATTTTGTAAACATGTACTTTGATTTCAATAAAGATCGTAAGTTCATTTTTATTTATATTGTAATGTAATATTAAATTTTAATTCATAAAAACATAAAGATATGCCTTAAAACTTGTTATTGCGTTTAATAATTTGTTTTTTATCATCATTATCATAAATCATTTTAAATTCACTGCTGGATGGGGACCTCTATCAAAATTTCCACTTCAATGTCTTCACTTTTCAGTCTATTTGACGAATTTCCTTGTCTCTCTGTTCCATCTATATGGATCTCTTCCTGGATTTTTTTTTTATAAATTTAAGTTTCCAATCAATTTCTTCCTTTGTCCATCGATAGTTCCCTCTTTTTGTTATACGACCGGCTCATTTCCATTTTAAACTTTTCACAACTTGCCACAACATCCGTAATTTTTGTTTTCTTTTTGATCCATTCATTTCTCATCTTATATTTTCGTGCTATTCCTAACATACATACATGTTTTCATTCTTTTTTGTGCTGTTTGTTTTATATATATATATATATATATATATATATATATATATATATATATATATATATATATATATATGTACCTTTTTTGGAATATTGCTTATATTTTTACTGATATGTTAAAACATATTTAAATTTTTTTTTAATTTAAAACCAGCAGTTACTTCTCTGACTGAACTTACTGCTCGATGTGTTGCATCTCATATTCCATTCGAATTAGTCGAGCATGTTTATCCACCTGTACCCGAACAACTACAATTACGTATTGCATTTTGGAGTTTTCCTGATAACGAAGAAGATATCCGATTGTATTCATGCCTAGCAAATGGTTCTGCAGATGAATTTCAAAGAGGAGATTATTTATTTCGTAACCGTGGTGTTAAAGATGCACTACAAATTGGTATGTTTCTCATTTAAGTTATTTTCGGCAAAAATAATAAATAATGGCGTTTTTAGGTTTTCATCTGTCAGCGACAGTATGCCCGATCAGTGCTATACAACCACGAGTTACACATAACGTAGCAGTTACGTTCGATAGAAGGAGAATATCATCCTGTAATTGCACTTGTTCTTCAACTGCATACTGGTGCTCACATGTAGTAGCTGTTTGTTTATATCGTATTCATCTGGTGAGGATTCTTTGTTTTTGATTTGATTTTGGAGAGAAAGATAAATTTTGTAAAATTTAAAATACGTGTATTCTAAAATGAATTTTTTTTAGTGTATTCATATTTCAATTTTTCTTTAGCCGACGAACGTTACCCTCCGTGCACCGGTTTCTGAATCGTTATCACGTTTACACCGCGATCAGTTGCAAAAGTTTGCTCAATATCTTATCAGTGAATTACCCCAACAAATCCTTCCGACTGCACAAAGACTATTAGACGAATTGCTCGGATCTCAGCCTTCGGCCATAAATTCAGTATGCGGTGCACCGGATCCGACAGCCGGTGCATCGGTCAATGACCAGACGTCTTGGTATTTAGACGAAAGAACATTGCACGATAATATAAAAAAGATATTGATTAAATTCTGCGTACCCGCACCGATCGTGTTCAGGTAAATGATTTTCTGTTTAAGAAATTAAAAAAGAAAGAGATGTTTGATTTCCGTGGTATGCGTTTCAGTGATGTTAATTATTTAAGTACATCAGCTCCTCCAGCAGCTGCAGAATGGACATCACTTCTCAGACCGTTGAGAGGGCGAGAACCGGAAGGAATGTGGAATTTATTGAGTATTGTACGTGAAATGTTCAAAAGGAATGATCGTAATGCTGTACCACTTTTGGAGATCATTACTGAAGAATGTATGGCTTGTGAACAGGTCAGTGATAGTTAGTCAAACGTGAGATAGAGACGAAAAATTATTTTTTTAATATAGGTTAATAAATTGATTAGAAACATACAATTTTTGTGTTTGATTTTTATTATATGTATATGATTTTTTTTATAATTTTTTTTAGATTTTGGTCTGGTGGTTTAATACTAAAGTAGCTCTATTAAATGGAAGTTCTGGCCATGGAGGGGGTGGGGGCGGAAAACATAGTAATGTTAATAGTAACAGCCATGCATCACAACATGCATGTTCATCATTATGCGATGAAATTGTCATTCTGTGGCGTTTAGCCGCTCTTAATCCTGGGCTTGCTCCGACAGAACGAGATATATTTCATAATAAATTTACTAGTTGGCATTTAAAAATTATAGAAAAGGTTACTAAAAGTAGAACATCATCAAACACCAATAATCATTCAAACAAAACAAGTGTATTAAAAGCAGATGTCGAAGTATTCACTGGTTTTAAACCAGCCATTGAAGCATGTTATTTAGATTGGGATGATTATCCGATGCCCGGTATTACATATACGCAAGATAATAATCCAATGTATCATTGTCCTTTCACGTGTTTTCGTCACGGGAATGATAGTAAATCAGAACCTGTTACACAAGTCAATTCCAGTCATGCGGTTCTTAACCATCATACACATCACCATCATCATTTTCATCATCACCATTCTACACATTCTCTTTCACATGGTCAGAGACCGAGATTAGGTCTTGTTGATTATATGCGTTTCAATATGGGTAAGGTTTAAATATGGGTAACATAATATTATTTAATTTGAATATTGACTTTGTTGCTGTAGGTCCCTGTCTTCCTGTTCATAATGAAGCACGATCTAGTGTAAGCAGTGAAGGTTTCTGTGAAAATGAAGATGAAACTCATCCATTACCAGGTCCAAATGTAAATTTAGCAGATTCTGATTCTCAAGAGGGCGGAGGCAGTGATGCTGCTAGTAGCAGTGGGGCTAGTAGCGCTCAGTCTGTTCAGTTACAAGGACATAAAAATAAATTAGACATGAACAAACAAGTAATGTTTGATTCTGGGCCATCTACTTCAAAACCTTCTCAAAACTCAAAGAAATCAACTGAAACTGAATCAGATGTATCACCCTCTGAAGATACTAAAGATATATCTAGAAGACTGTCAAAAGATGAGTCACTCTCATCTTCAAATTCAGATTCACCTCAGTCAGGTGATGAATATAATGTTTATTATTATGATCCAAAAGCAGTCGATTCATTAGATACATCAAATATAAAAGAGAATAGAGCAGAAGAGGATAATACTAATGTATTTGCTAACATTAAAAGAACTGATGATCCTTGGGATGTTTTGTTTGCACGAGCTGAAGGTTTACATGCTCATGGACATGGAAAAGAAGCATGCATGTTGGGTGTTAGATTAGCTGAAGAATTATTAGCAAATCCTCCTAATTTGATGATTGATATACCTCCTATTCCTAAACGCAAAGGCAAAAAACAACAAGTGAATCCGGCTTCACATCAGCTCAGTTGTTTAGCTTCACAGACATTAAGCAAATGTGCATTTTTATGCACAGTTTTAGCTGAAAATTCTGAATATTCTCATTTAGCATTCCGGGTCGGTTTATTCGGTCTTGAAATGGCTAGACCTCCAGCAAGTACAAAACCCCTTGAAGTAAAATTAGCTAACCAAGAAGCTGATCTTGTAAGTTTATTGAAACGGTTGACTCTTGGTGAATTGGAATTGAATATAATTAGAGAAAGAGCAGCTCAGTTAAGAGACGGTACTCTTAAATCTAGAGGAGAAGCAATGCTTCCAATAATGCTTGCTAGTTTCATATTTGATTCTTTGGTTACACCACCTGTTGTTGGTCGTGAAGTTCGTAGTAAAGTTTGTGATATAGCTGATCGTCTTCCTTCAGATGAAACGCTTGCATTTGAGGCAGCAGTAGCTGCACTTGGTTTAAAAGCTAATGTTTCTGAAGCAGATCATCCTTTGCTGTGTGAAGGTAAGTTAAAATGTTATATTATTGTAAATATATACATATATTTTATTTACTGTTTTTTTTTTTTTTTTAAATACAGTGTTCATTATTTAAATACTTTTTCATACATTTAGAAAAAGGTTAATCTGAATAAAAAATATTGTAGGGACACGAAGGCAAAGAGGAGAGTCAGCAGTCACATTATTGGTGCATTATAAAGATGATCCTTACAAAATAGCAAGAATTATGGACAGACTTCTTGATCGTGAAGTACATCAACTTATAAAAACACCTATTGTTAGTTCATATTATTCAAATAATCCTCCTATTAAAAGTCAGTTGGCTGGACGAAGACGTGAAGAATGTGAGCAAGTGCCTTCACCATTGGCGAATAATTTCAAATCCCCATGTGACCAAATGTCAGCAGATATGAGTAAGTTTTTTTTTAATATATATATATATAATTTAATTCTTTCTGTTACTTATTTTTAGTTTTGAATTTTATTTTATAGATTTATATTTTTATCTTTCTAGATATATGTAGCCGCCCACAAAGTTCTACAAGTGCTGAGTTAGAACAAGGAATAGCTGGTATAACTATTGGATCAAGTCTTCCTAACACGCCACAGACATCAACAGTTCAGCCAACTACAACTAGACCAAAAGAGCTACGTTATAAGGGGAAAAGAGCTTATCCTTCTATACCAAACCAACCTTCTGAAGCAAGCGCACATTTCATGATTGAACTAGCTAAAACCGTTCTCACAAAGGCGGGTGGAAATAGCAGTACATCATTATTTACTCAACCGTCTACAAATCAAAATCATCATGGGCCACACCGAGCTCTGCATATGTGTGCATTCCAATTAGGTTTATATGCTCTTGGTTTACACAACTGTGTCAGCCCAAATTGGTTGAGTAGAACATATTCATCACATGTATCTTGGATAACAGGACAAGCTATGGAGATAGGTGCTCCAGCTATATCTTTTCTAATTGATACTTGGGAAGGACATCTGACCCCTCCTGAAGCTGTTAGTATAGCTGATCGTGCTTCTCGAGGCTGTGATCCAAATATAGTTAGAGCTGCGGCTGATTTAGCTCTTTCTTGTTTACCTCATTCACATGCTCTTAATCATCATGAAATTCACCGAGCAATACAGCAGTGTAAAGAAATCAGTGATGTTATGCTAGAACATGCTTGTTTAACGGTTGAAAATGCTGCAAAAGGAGGTGGTGTATATCCAGAAGTTCTTTTTACTGTTGCAAAACATTGGTTTGAATTATATCAACGTAATACACCAGGTGGTGAACCACCGATGGAGAATGAAGCACTTCCAGAAGCTCTTCAGTTAGATATGAATCCAATGTTAGGTATAATGGATCCGAGTAACGGTATAGAAATGGTACCTCAAGTTGCTCCAGGTATTCCTTCACAGAACGCTCAAGTCATACCTCCTAATTCAGCTGTTGTCGTTACAACTGCTCCTCCACCACATTATCAACATCCGCCTGTGACTACATTAGCACCTTTAAATGTACCAATGCAGTACGCCGTGGGCCCTTATAGTTTTGCAGTTCATCCACATCATCACGCTCATCATGTCGGATTTGGACCTCCTGTACATCCACATACAGTTCAGATTCCTCCTCCTCCTCATATGCAAATGTATCTTACACCTCCTCAGTTCCAGTATCCGCCCCATACAGCAAGTCAATCTGCATTTGGAGGACCTGCTCCACGACCTCCTCAAGTAGCTTATGCAGGTGCACAGTTTTATCAAGGTCCAGTGGTTAGACCAGTGTTCTCAATGACGGTTGCAGCAGCTAGACCACCTCAGCCAGCTCCTAGGCAACCACAACATTTTACACCTGCTCAAATGAGATATTTACTTGCTGCCTATCGTGTAGGCTTGCTAGCATTGGAAACTTTAGCAAGAAGAGCACATGATGATAGACCTCAAGCTAAATATGCCAGAAATCCACCTTATGGAGATGATGTGAAATGGTTATTACGTATTTCAAAATACTTAGGTAATTACAGTTTCAAAATATATGTTTGTTTGTGTTTTTGTGATTACTAAAATTATAAAAAGAATCACTCAAATTATTTTTATAAAATATTTTATTTTTAGTTAATTGTATTTCACTTGTAAAAAAAGTAAATTATAAGAGAGATTAATGAGATATTTTGAGATTTAATCATCTGTTTTTGTTTCATATGATGTTAATTAAGAATAATTATTTTTAGATTAAAAAAAATATGTTGATTTTAAATGTATTTATTCTTTCTAGGTACTCATTATTTACATCAGTTGTGCATTTGTGCAGTTAATTCTATTGTAAGTCCATTTGTGTTACATGATGTGGCAATAGAGGCTGCACAGTATCTTGCAAGAAATAATCCTGCATTAGTTATGCAACATTTACGTACAGCATTGGCACCGCTTGTACAAAAGTGTCAGCAAATGTACATACAATGTATGCACCAAAAACTTTATCATTTGACACCATCAGATTATGAAGATTTTGTTAGTATTGTTTGTACTGCAAGAGCTGCTTTTCAAATCACGCCAGAAGGCAGTGCTCAATTTAAAGAATGGCTTCAGTCTATACGCAGGTATTTATCTACCCTGAAATTTTTTTTCATATAAATTTTTCACAATATGTATTTAAATATTTTTTTATAGATCGAAATCCTGCAAAAAAGATCTCTGGGCTCAAATAAATGCTGCATTGCCAGCGAATAGTAAATGACAAAGACAAGGATTAGGTACTCAGTTTAGTGCTAATATAAGTAGGTCATCGGTAGATTCAAACGCCGTGCAGAATTTTTCCGGAGATGATACGTGCGACATTCATCATATACCAGTCGAAGTTGTAGGATCAAATATCAATGCATATCCTTCTTTGATCTGCGCTGAAAAGATTGCAGACACGATGCTCGTCCAAGCTCCTTTCTCCGCAGTATCTTTGTCCTCGGGCATCGGAACCGATCTCGTCATATCGGGTGTCGGTAGGACTGGCCCTCCCATCAACGAACAACAACTAGCCGTCCAACAAACGGGCTTAACATTTTCTTTACGACATTCCGACATAGACAGAAATAAGAACGCGGAGAAAAGTGCGAGTTGATTCTGTTGTTTTCCATATGATGTTAGGTGCGCGGCTTTGTCTCATTCAATCGGATTGTTTGTGCACGATCCTCAGGTATCTACCGTTTCTGCCTTTAATTAGTCCAACGTCTGGTCATTTAGCTATTTGTTGGTGAAACATTGGTGGTTAAAATGAACTTTACAACACAGTATAGAAACATAGTATTGTACATTTGTTGTCACTAATTTCGTTTTTATGCAATGAATATGTGTGAAGTGTTTTATGTTTTATAAATATTTGTTTATATAAGTTTATAAAAAATAATATAAATTTTATCAACAATTATTATCAATTCATTTTCTATATATGTTCGAGTACGACCATATACATATATATTACGTAAATTAGTTACGTTACTAAATTCTAATAACGTTAGTATTATTCTTAAATTATTTTTTCATAAATGAAATTTATTATTCTGTTAAAATAATATTTAATTTAAAAGTTGGTATAAAAAAATTTTCAATTTTTATATTTTTCTGAAATTACGAAACATACTTTATTGTTTTGAAAAATATACATACACTTACATATATCTGATTGTATAATGTACATAATTCTCTTTCCAATTGTTTGTTTTACTTGTAAACAGAGTGACACTAAGGATAACAAAATAAAATCATTATTATTTTCTATACTGTGTAAGTGGTGTCTTCTTCGTAAACGTCTCAGCACTTTCGTATGCTGTGAGATTTAAAAACCGTACGGAAAAACAGTAATGTAGTATCGATTACGTAAAATAGATATTGAAAATTTTAATCGTATATATAAGTTTAGCTAGTTAAATGTATTGTGTGTTGAAAATCATATAATACGCGTTATTGCTGAAACAGTCATCACATTATTTACTACATTACCAGAGTCTAGGTATACGTATAATAGCAATGTAGTGCTGTATTTTTAATTTATTTGTTTTATCAGTGTAGTGTTGAAGTATGTTTAAGTAAAGTAACTAAAAGTTGTTTTCAGAACAGAACATTTAATACTTCAGTGACTGTGCTATAAACTGTATAAAGAAATGCTCAAGTTTTCATACATGACCTGTTTTTTTTTTTTCAATAACTTTTCACACATATCGACTAAAATTATTAAAACATCTAGACTCTGATAATAAATCATAATATAAAGAGAAAATAGAACCATCCATATTATTCATAAGAGTATTTTGTCTTATAAATATACAAATACAAACATATATAAATATATCTATAAATATATAAATATAAATGAGTATTACACATAAGAAAGGCACATGAACTATATTGTTTTGTGTCAGTTGTTTCTATTTATATGATTTGTTTGTTTTTGTTGCAGATTTTTTTCATCCGAAATTCGTAATTTTTAAGTATCTAAAGCAATGTCATTTTTCTATTAATAGATATTTGTGACAATCACAATCTTGAATTTCGATAATCATTTTTTCATCAGTCTATCACTGTTTGTATCCGTTACTGTATTTTAATATTATAATTTATTGTGAATTATGTATTAGATAGAATAATTTAAATTGATCACATTCTGTTTCAGATACCCGTTATTATATTATAAAATTTAGTTCAACTAGATTATTCAATATGCACTAAACATTTTTATATACTTTGATGATAAATATTTTTTTGTAATTTATATCTTTGATTAGTAAAAGTTCTTATTTCTTTATTCGCAAAGCGGAAATTATTTACCCTAGGAAAATACTTTTTTATTACGTGTATTTTAGTTGAAACAATGAGAGAGTTAAGGGCTGATTTTATATGCATAATGCGAGTGTAACTGTTAAGTAATTGATTTTATAATTTTGTTATCTAAGATATTTTTCGTTAATCGTATATTAATTTATATTATTTGAGGTTTTGCCAAACTGTTTGACCTCATAGTTCAGTTATATTTTGTCAATGAATAGTGCCTATAATAAACAGAGATTACATTAGAATCCAATTAAAAAAAATGTTGTTAATGAGAGGTTGAACATAATTTCATAACTTTGTAAATTGAGAACTTATTGATGTTTTTCTATCCAAATTTCAGGTCATTGTTCATCATTTTGATTTAGGATTGATTCGAGTACAATTTTTATCTGATTAGATTGAACATAAGTAGAAAAAGTGTTGTTCATTAAATATTTCAAATTTCCCCATCCAAGTCATGACCACATCATATGTATGATTTTGTCAATCCTAAATCATTGGCACTTTAAGTTGACATTATTAAAGAAATAAATTGTAAATTAAAAAACGTACTTGTTTCAAGTGGTTGGTGTCATAATTGTAATCGTTCAATTAAGGTACAAAATATATTTCTATAAAATGCTATCTTTTCAATACATTTTATATATTTTTTTTATATCTTCGTATGTTACAACAAAATTTAAAAAATTTACATATTCTATATATAGATATAAATACTTAATTTTTTACTAATTGTATATGCTAACCACTTCAAATAATAAATATTTGTATAAAAAATGTTTTTTTCTGATTAGAAAATAAAAAAGTAATTTGTCATGAGATAATTGCTTAAAAGTACTTTTTATTTTGCATTAAATTTGAAATTAAACATTTTTTGAGATATAAGTATCTTTTTGTTTAATATGATATTAATTAAGAATGATTATTTTTAGGTCAGAAAAAATTAAATGTATTGTATATACTTTTTGAAGAATTACCGTTTTGGAATTGAAAATTTATAAAAAAAAATTGTTAGTCTAGTTGTACTAATGGTACCTACATAATTCTCAAGACAAATATTTCAATGTATAAAATGTTCAAATTTTCGAAAACATAGGCAATACAAAAGTACTTTTAAAATTATAAATCTTATGATAATATAATTTTAATGAAAAAAGAAAAACATTTTTTATATATAGGTACATATATTATCCAATATAGTTATAAGAAAGTGTTCGATTTTTAAAATTCATGTGTCTATTATATAAGATACCTATATAAGTAATCTTAGTAAATAGTATATACTATAGTAAATATTCAGACTCGGTATGTTTTTGTGTATTATCATTGCATACTCATATTTTTACACGTTTAGGCAATGTACTATAGAATGAAAAATTAGCAGGAATTTATTAAAAAAATCGTATATAAAATGATAATGCACTAATACATATTTGCTTCATCATTCAGTGGTATTTTCTATAGAATGTAACACATCTGATTCAAACAGTAAGCTGCAAACTGACAAAATTTGAAGTTGCTTTTTTAATTTTTGTACACAAATAACTGTTAACGTGAATTGAAACCGGTTTAAACTAAATTGTATATTATTGAATTATTATTGTATGTATATTATCGTCATAGTTGGTAAAATATTCATAACAATCACTTGTATCAGTAAAATATTTATAAAAAAAATGTACAGTTGGATTTTATATATGTAAATAGTTTTGAATGTTGTTTTTATTTTCTCTAATTAGTTTTCTCTATTTTATCACTTGTAACAGATGAATTGTTTTTGTCAAGTAATAATTGCCAAATAGTGAAAATAGTATTTGAGTATTTTAATATTCTAATAAAAGTATATATTTAGTGAAGAAAAAAACATGGTCATATAAAACATTTTTCAAGCAAATTAGTTGTTGTGCCCATTGAAATCATATAAATTTTAATTTGTTATTATAAAATCTATTTGTACAAATTCGTGCAATGAAAAAGTAACATTATCGAATTTTCTTAAAAATATGTATTGTAGAGTATTTTCATATTGCTCAACACAACAAGAAGAAAATATTAAAAAAAAAATGTTTTAATTTATGATCATGTTTATTTTTTTCTGTACACATCTAAATTTTAGAGTATGTTACATTGTAAATTCGTGATATTGAACATTTCAATATTATGAATATATTGACTGGTGCCTGGAAAATATAATCTTGAGGAACTATTTTTTTTAAAGTGATAAAAATTTCCATCTCGCAAATACTGGATGAATTTATATATTATATATTTATATATATTTAATGAAAATGCCATGAAATACCTAAAATGTTATATAATCACATTTTTAAAGACTGATGGTTATAATTAGTCAAATCAAGATGATCAACTAGACAGATATCATAGTTGGATAACATTGCATCCCTTTTTTATATTATAAATGAATTTTCATATTTGTATGTTACTGGACATTCAACATTTTAAATGACATTGTATTGTAACATTTGTAAAAAAAGTCAATAAATACAACTAGTTTTTATAGGTAACAATTCCAAATGATTCTAGACATTTGATCATCTTCATTCAGATGGTAAAAATATTAATTTTAATTTATGTAATATACATACCATATCACTGTAAACACTTTATAAGACAATTTGTATTATTGATCTCATGTAATCTAGTATTGATGTTGTAATAATGATAATACTGTTGCATATTTTTGAAAGAAAAAAAATCATTTTTGTTTAATGATCATGCTATAAGATGTACATTTTTTAATAGACATTTATAGATGTTTATTTCTAATAATTTTCATATTTTAAAATTAGTTAATATCGAAATTTCTTTTGTGTTTGCATTAAACTAATCCGTTATACTGAATTGATTTTTTTTGGTTATAATAATTTAGGTGAAATTTAATGTAAATATTGAAAGAAAAATAAAATAATATGTACTTGAAGTAACATTTTTGTATCTCAGATTACCATTAAAAAATGTTATAAGGTCTGATAAATATGTATGGAAATTAATCTATCTTTTTTATAATCTATCCAGGGGTTTTTATAGCTATTGTAATTAGAGTTTGGAGAGAAATAATTTTTCCTCCACAGCGTATTATGTGTTAAGAAATGAATTACAGAACAATATTTCATGTTTTTTCTCATTACAGTAACAATCGTAGGAAGTAATGGTACATTTTTTTTATGAATGAAAAATGTGCAACAGTCTTAATTAAATTCTTAATGCCATTATGACATTTTATAAATGCTCAATTATGATTATGATGTTTCATAAAATGTTGCTCATTTTCGATCATACGCTGCTTTATGAAAACCGTTTTAAATTCTGTCAGTTTGTAGACCGAATAAAGTGAGTAATAATTTTAATTGAGTAGTTAATGAACCTTTATATAATTTCACATATATTCTGTATTCTCAATGAAAATATACTTAGAAATATGTAAAACGTGTTTATTTTAACGAAATAGTGAAATCATTGATAATGCAGAACCGAAATACGGAGAGCACATTATGTGACTTATGATTTTGTCCTATTTTTTTTTATGAAAAAATTACGTATTTTCTCGAGACTAATTTTCTTATGTTTTTATAGGTTGGTCACATAACGTATAGCATGATTTGATGTAATTTTAATTCGTGAGTGTGAATTTTAATAAACACTTAAGAAAATATAATTGGTGTAGTTATTTATTTCTTTACCGATTTACAATTTTTCAATGAACATAGTATACTCGTATTAATACGTTTTATTGAACATTTCACATCAACTTTATCATTCTGACAAAAGATTTGATGAATAACAATTATTTTCTAAAATTTATTGCATTTTTAGTATGAAAATAAATCGAAGATAAAGTAATCTTGATTCAGCATTACTTATTATTTTCTGTTATAGTTGTATCTACATATATTCAATCGATAAAATAATGATATGTCGTCATCTGTTATGCGGGAAATTGTGTTCGATTCATTTCGTAAAAATCATAACTATTACATAACTGACAAGAAAACCCTACTGAGTTAATGTGTTGTCAGAAGGGTCGAAGTCTTAAGAGGGCATAGCATCGAAAGTAGTAATCATATATATAGCAAATTGTTTACTATAAATGACAAATATGAATTGCTTAATACAAATGACACTCACGTCATATTATAATGATCATAAAAGTTTTTATCCCACTGCTGGGAGAAAGCTTCGTCGAATGTTATTAGCTTTTCTTAAATGTTTTACCTAGATTATTCCATTGTTTTTACTCCACAGCTAATCTCATTTAACTTTTACAGCCACAATACTTTACAATTTCATACCTCTGTCTTTAATAAATTCTCTTTTTGTTTCTCAGTCGCCTTTCTCTTTCATTTTACTTTGATGAATTTTCTTATATCTCAGTTTCATCTATCCATGAGTTTTTTCTTTGCTCTTTTTGTATCTCTAATCTTTCAATTAATAATTTCTTTTATTTACCGATTATCTCATCTTTTTACTATATGATTGGCTCTTTTTCACGTTTTTGAGTTTATATTATTTTTTATATAAATAAATTTTGAATTTTGTAAAAAACATTAAATTAATTTAAACATCTAATATGTCAATAGTTTACATTTTAATTACAAATATATTACATAAATACATTTAAGTAGAGCTATTTTAAGTAAATGCTTTTTTATTAGTTATCTGTATGTGCGAGAAAAGTAAATAAAGAATCTTATTTCTTATAAATATTGTCAAAGTTTATATTAACAACGAGAAAGATTTCTTTAATTAAAAAATATCAGAAAAAAACTTTCGTTCTATAATGACTTAATAACATTTAATCTTTTTAGGTCATTAGTTCGATGTTATTATACGAATGATACATCCAATAAATCAATGAGTACATATGAAATAAAATTGTTATCTTGAGCAGCCCTGATTTTTTTCTTCCTATCAACATATATTACACGTATTTGTATACTTTGACCGAATTAATGCTAAAGAAAGAACTTGTTTATATACTTTAATCATCAGACATTGCTTTATCACGTGTTAAAAGTCTCCCGCCAAGTGACTTTCACGTGTTTATGACGTAAATTGATATGCACACATGCCAAGAGTGAGTATTTAAGGAAGAGCACTTACAGTCGTAAGTTTCTTTATATTGTGTCGTTGAGTTCGAGAATGAAGATACTGAATATTTTATTTCAAATAAATATTCATATTTATTCATAACTGCTTTTTATGAATAAATATTTCCATTTATATTTCATACTCTATCCATTTTTTATCCTTGATTTCCTCTTGATAATTATCCAATTTCATTATATGTACATATAAATTAAAATGAATTTTGTATTTTCATTAATTTTTTAAGAAAATATTATTCATTTATTGTACACTTATCATTTATATTTTATACAAGTAATAACTCATCGATATTCCCTTTTAAAAATTGTATTATGTTCATTGGATTATTTATATATTTGATGGTTTTTGTAGAAATTAATCAATTGAATATATTTTTTATTTAATTATTCAACTAAATATTAACTGGAATATTTTTTATTCTGTTTCAGCTTTAAAGAAGAGGATTTTTCGCCATTTTACTTATTTAAATATAAATATAAAAAATAGATTGAAACAAATTGAAAGTGAAACATTTAATTTTTTCTAATTTTATAAGACAGGTGATTATTTTTATATACTATTCATCGTTTATATCATTTAAGCTATTAAACAAATTTATTTTGTTTAATCCCTGATCTATTTCGAGTATTTTTGAATGTAAAAAGTACGTGCTGTGTTAATAATCATGCCTGTGTAATTTTAATAATGTTACTTCAACAAACACAAGTGCACGTTTATCATTTATCAATATTTATTATACGATTTCAACATACTAAGTATTTGAATAACGTCAGTGTTTTCCTTTATTAGAGATACATGATTTTTTATAGTATATGTTGATTTGTTGACGCATTACTTATCATTTTATTCCGAAATGCCTATTTAAACATATCTACGAAAAAGCAGACTTAAAAAAAAAATAAAAAAATCTACATTTAATGTGAGTATTACTCAATTATAATGCTTGAAAGATTACTGATATTGAGATGACCTTAGTATTTGTAATATTTTTCAACATCATTTTTACATTTCTCAATAAATAAGTTGTTTTTCAAAAAATTAATATAGATATGTCGACAATAACATATTAAATTGGGATTAAAAGTCTACTAATTAATTTCGTTTTACATGTTTTTCTAACATTTTATTGTATTTGTATGTAATAATTCTAATACGCAATATTATAATTATTTTTTTTAAATGTGATTTTAAGTACGGTATCTATCACATTATATAGGGTCATCCAAATGTGACGTGTAGACTTGTGTTTTATTAAAAAGAAATATGTGTATAGGGAAACATGTGTATAGTTTCTTTTTAATGAAACACAAATCTAGGTGTCACATTTGGATGACCCTATATATTTATAAAAAATGTTATATACATATAAACATAACATTAATTTCCTCAATATACACTTTAGATAAAATAAACATTAAGCAAAATTAAAACATATATTTATACAAAAAGAATACATACATATGTATATAATCTAAAATTATTATATGTGTACGTACAAAATCGAAATTATTGAACATTACTAAAATACGTTTCAATAATTATAGAACTTAAATAATTTTTATATCATAAAAAGAAAAGTGAAAAATAATTAACGTATCATCTGTTTACAGTACGTCAGAAAAATAACAGTTTACATCTATTCATGAATATGTAAAAAATACTCATTTATTTTATGTTAATTAAATGAAAAATATCGTATCATTACATTATAATATTTATTAAATATTCAACTAGTTTTATGTGCTAAAAATTATTTTTTCCAAAACAAATATATAAATGAAAATTCAAGTTATTCAGTATTTAATAAATTCAAGTATCTAGGTAAATTAATAATAAAAAATAGAGTTGACAAAGTTTCAATTTAATGCTGTACGGAGATGAGTTTAGATTGTCTTAACTTAATATGGAAGAATAAATATGTATTTTCTAAAAAGCATATAAAAGTAAATCAATAAATTGCAATATGCATATATATATATATATATATATATATATATATATATATATATAATTAATAAAGATTATAAAAAAAATACAAGTAATCAGGATGGATTTTTTAGTAACGAATGAGAAATACAACGTAGAATTGATACCAAAGAGAAAGTGATAAATAAGACTAACAAGATAAGATGTAGACTAAAAAGGTTCAGGCACTTAATTCGCTTAAAAAAAGGAATAGAGGACAGTTGAGAATGGAATAGTGAAATAAAAAAAAATAATTACTTTATATCGTTTATAAGAAAATGCCTTTAATAATAAATTTTGGTGCTTGAGAACTGGAAAAATACATAATGTGGTATAATATCGAATTTATTAACATACATACATACATAAATACATACATTAACATACATACATACCATTTCAAATGATCAATTAATATTTTTAATTTGCATTAATATTCTTTTCTAAGTATTTTGTTTAAATGATTAGCATTGATTAAAGTGTGATGCTTTACATGTATTGAATAATTTATTGCAACCTCATGATATCAGTTGAATTAATTCTCAAATATCACCTGTGTTAATAAAACAAGCACGTTTTGTAAATATATTGCGAATTAATTTTGATTAAAGTTATCAATTCATTTTAACCTTGACCGTCAGTGTCTTTTTATTAATATATAAATGTTCGTATTTTTTTTTTTTTTTAGTATGATTGATAGCAGGACTTAACAATTACGAACAGCATGATAATTTATTTATTTCGTACCTAAGTCAGAATAACGAAATATACTTATTCTATTTGTGTACATTTTTATTTAAAAATAGCGTAATGTAAATGTTTTTACAAAGAAAATACAGGTTTTTTTCTTAATTTGCGTGTTATTAAATATTTAATTGTTTCGCACTAATCCAGCTGGTTTATTTATAAAATATAAAAATAATAGTATCCATGACGTTACGAATACAAAAACTGAAATACGCAAAAATGGATATGTTGTGATATTATCATGTTATTTTGTCATGGAATATTACTGATGAGAACAAATACCTACTTATTCAGCGGGTAATGACATTTTGATTTGATAAATGCTCTATATATCATCGTTTTTAGAATGATTTAGTAAAATCTAGTTTGGTTTTATTTGTATGTACAATTTAAACTTATTAAATTTATCTAAAGTGGGTTAAAATAATTTTTTAATTGTAATACAAAAACCGTATTGTATATTTTAGTTTATATTTATTCTTACATTGTTAAATCTATTGTATAAGAGATGAGAATACACATATGTGATATATTTGTGAATGTTTAAATATGAAATGAACATATTTAATTATGCATTAATTATTTTTCCATTATAAGCTTAATATAAATATAAATGTTCTCAATTTGTGAAGGTTATCCAAAAGATATTATATGTTCACGTTTTGTTGATTTTATTGGTATTTTTAAGTATATACATTCGATAATAAAGAAATAAATATATTTATTAACTTGGTATTGAAAAAAAAATTTCAAAATGATTCGAAAACAAATTCAGATTTATAAAAAATTGAATTGAAATATTTATAATTTCTTTTCCTTCATAAACTGAATTAAGATATAAATGTAGGTTACCATGAATTGATTAAATCTGTAATTTGTCAAGATCAGTTTTAACAGAATATCGATAATTTATGTTAAAAATAAATTTGTTATCTTTCATATTTTAAGTATCTCTTAATCAATTGATGAACTTAAATAGATACTTTTTAAAATGAAAATGTTACTTTAAGAAGTTTGATCAAGAAATTAAAAGAAATTATTACTTTTGTTTGTTTTTTAAATCCAAAACACTAAAATAATATAAATTTCCAAGAAAATCATGTGACAATGCAGTACTTAATAATTAGTGAGGTTTTTCTTTAACCCTAGGATTTTATTTAATCTTGATGTATGTTTTCTAACTTTTTTTTCAAAAACATCCCTAAGATGTTTAATTAGGTTAAGGTTGGAAAACTGGAGTGATTTTCGATTACTTTTGAGCAAATATATAATAATTACAAATATATGTGCTTTGATTTATTGTCCTGGTAATATTTAAAAATGTTTTTTAAACCCAATTTCTTTGTACTATGCCTTAAATGGTTATTGAGAATATTAAAAAAATTCGTGCTGATTCATTATCTTATTAATAAAAACCACATCTCCAACGCTAGTCGCTGATATACACTACCAAATTATAATATCTCCGTCGCCATGCATTACAGTTCTTCCTTAAAAATCTAAGTTACTGATAACTTTCCTTATTGTTTTTGAGTTTATTATTTCTAAATCGGCTGTAATTTTCCGTGCATTTATTCTTGGATTTTGTTTGATTTTTTTTAAAGATTTGCATGACCTTTTAGTTTCATTTCTTAATCGGTTCTCAATTTGAAATATTTTTATTTCATTAAATACTGTAGAAATGTTTATTTTGAATTTTTATATAATTTCTTTTACAGTTTGGTTTTCCAATATATAATTACTTTAAAAGAGGTTTTGAAAAAGATTTTAGCAGATGAATCGGTCATTATTCTCAAATAACTACTAACTTAGCAAAATCAATGCCAAAATGATTAAATAAAATCCTGGGATTACTGAAAAACCTCATTAAATATTAAAATTAATTAAAAAAAATATGACTATAATTGTGTTTTTAGCACTACATTATTCAATGACTTTTGTGAGATCGATTTATTACCTTAAATTGTTTAAATTTATTTATTTTTTATTAGAGAAATCAAAGTTAGGAAATTCTCTTTTTTATTTGCTTTTGAGATGTTTATGTTTATTAACATTAACAAATTTAAATATAATATTATATATCAATTAAGCATCTTTTTGTTGTTTTTTTAAATTACACTTATGTCCATGACTTTTGTGACTTACTGTAAATAAAAATTGCATTATTTTATTGCAAATGTTAATGTATGTATATATTATAAAAATATGACTAAATTAAGTATCTATACATATATATTAATAACAATACATTTTCTTCGATTGCTTCATCTACATATTTCAAATGACGTAATACGTTGCCTTTAGCAAATTATTTGTGTAATAGCATAAATTTTTAAAAAACATTGTATCATCATTATATTTATTTACTCAATTTTTTAACAAAAGTAATATATTTATAGTTAATAATATATGCGTTCTTTTATAAATACATACGTTTTATGTATCTTTATTTAAATATTATTGTTTTACTATTATTAACGAGATTATTTCTATAAAGTACGTCAAGAACTACGTTTTTTAATACTTTTTACGTTATGGAAGAATTTGAATAGTTATTTTTAAAACGGTTTATAAAAAATATTTGATAAGTAGTTCTTAATCTGTATGAATATAGTAGTTTTAACTTGATTTATGTACTTTTTTAGCATTTGTGATTATAATTTTTTATAATTTAAACATAAAAATATCAAGAGATTTAATCTTTTGTTTAGATTGTCAACCATTGTTGAATT
The DNA here is from genome assembly GCA_029203775.1 of Neoneuromus ignobilis. NCBI lineage: Eukaryota > Metazoa > Arthropoda > Insecta > Megaloptera > Corydalidae > Neoneuromus > Neoneuromus ignobilis. The sequence continues at coordinate 25,348,017 of CP092096.1, forward strand.
TATGGAATTTTTTTGTGCGTTGTGAAGTTATATATATATATATATATATATATATATATATATATATATATATATATATATATATATATATATATATATATATATATATATATATATTGTATATGTGTGTACTTAAATATAGATGTACAAAAATAATTTTAATATGGATGAATTTTGTATCAGTTAAATTAGATCTATGTTTATGTTTTCATTTTTTAAATTACAAATATTAGTAAGTCATTATTTTATTTATTAGATTTTTTTTTAAAAAAATACATTATTTATGAATATTTTACTATATTTTTTGTTCGTAGATGAAATTTGTACTTAATTATATTTGTGTAAATTATTTCTGGTCCTTTTTTATTTATATTACTATTTGTTAATAATCAAAATCAAATAATTAAAAAAATCAATAAAAATAATTAAAAAATCAAATAATAAAAAAAATTAATTAAAAAAATCAATGCACATAAAGCGCGTTGTTAAGTAAATTATTTCAGTTAGTTAAAAATGTATACGAATTTTGTAAAGGATCTATTTTCTAAATATAATATATTACTTATTGCAATGTTTAATAAATAGTCATTTATAATAAACATATTTTATTTATGTTAATATAAAAAAATATTTTAATCTTTCTATATGCATTTTTATGTCAATGTAATATTTTTACTTTGTAGGTACAATTTTTGTGTATGTAGCCAGCAGATAATGGCATCATTATAAGTCTAAGTGCAAATATAAGATAATGACAATATGTTAAGTCTATTGATTATATACGTGGCTCAAATGAGATTAAAGGATTGTAAACAATGGTAAATTGTAGTAAGCAAGTAAATGTATGTTCAAAATTTTTAGTCTTATTTGGGTCACCTATATTTTAAATGATTTGTTTTATATTATAGTTATCACTAGTTCTTTTTTATCGTATATATATATATATATATATATATATATATATATATATATATATACACACACACACATATTTGTGCAAGCATATGATATAAAGATAGAGGAAAGGTTATAGCTATGAAAGGATTGAGAAAAGATGATATGATATCATTAAATCCATATACAGCGACGTTATAGGAAACTTAACATGAAATTTAAAAGAAAAAAAGATATATTGCAAGATATTTAGTAATCTATAATTTATTGACAACATAATTATTTTCGCAATAATCCTCGATGAACTCAAACAAGAATAACAAGAGTTATATAAAGCAAGTCAAAAATGGTCTTATGATAAACAATAACAAAATAAAATTAATGTGCAATGAAGTTGTAGATTTGAAAAAAATCGAATTAAAAGAATAGAAATAGAATAACTATGTATATTTAGTACATATTATGAAGTTGAATATTTTTCTATGTTTAAAGATGAAAGTTTTTGATTACGTTTTGTCACTTCTTATTTATTTATGGTAGTTAAACATGAGTCTCGAATTTTAGATTAATTCAGTGATTTCAGGCAATACAAAGAAATATGGAAAGGTACATGTAAGGAATAACAAGTAGAGACAGAAATGAGTGACTTCTAAAGAAAACCAATATTGTGGACGTTATAATAAGAATGAAATATTTAAAATGGAAATAAGTTATATATTGAGAAGAGATCACTGTTGAATAAGAGAATTCATTGTGTGAAAATTCATAGATATAAAAAGGAGATTTATTGATAGATGGAATAGAGACATGGTACATTTCTTTAGAGGAAATTGGAATGGAAGGATACAATTGGATTGCTTAAAGTGAAATGTTTTGGAAGAGGTTTTTATTCAGTAGTAGATAAAAAAAGATGATGCTTTTAATAACAGAATATTTACTTTTTAATCGAAAAATCTTCATCTTTTTGAATATAGACGAAAATTTTGATGACATGGTTATCAAAATGTGTTTTAACAAGTAAAGTGAACAATAAATGATTATCGAATATTTATCAGTAAAATAAGTATAGTTAATTTATAAATATTGTACTATTTTATCAGATAAAATGATAGCTTCAATTTGTTTACTTTTATAATATATTTTTAAAAATTACATTTTGAAACTAGAACAAAACATATTGAGTAGAGGATATTTTATACTGAATGATGATAACAATGTTTATTGTAAAAAATGGTGCACTGAAGATTTTCTTGAATTTTTTCTATATACATCTATTTTTCCATGTGTTTGTAAATAAGTTTATTAAAAAAAAAACTATCATTTATATTACAATACTGTCATTGACAAGCTCAACAGCAAACAATTATCGATAAGAGATAACAATGCTGAAGTATCGTGCAGGGGATTCTCAATGCGCAGTCATTTTTGCGCACGACGAGCCCACCGACTCGCTATATATTGACGTCATACGGTCCAAAGCTGTCATAGAAGCGGAAGCTCCTGTATGGTACAGCAGGTGATTTGTTAACAGCTGATTGTTCTGTCATCGGTTCGCCTGTCGCATTCGTTAGACGAAACCCACATCGTTTTGCTTCAATCATGGAACATATATCTAAAGCAGATACCATCTCTCTACGGGATAAACACGTGGGGTATGTGCTAGTTTTTCCTTTAACTAACGAATTTTCATCAAGAAAATTGATGAAAATGATTTTTCTGATATAGTACCAATAATATGTCTGCTATGTGTTTGATATGTATCATTTTTTTTTGCTTTATTTATATGCCAATCATATGTATCTAACGAAAATTTCATTTATACATTTCTTGATTTATTTATAATTTGTAAATTTCTATTTTTGCAAATGAAATTATTGATTCGTTTTTATATACAAAGAATATATTTTTCAAATTTATTCGATTATAAATTATATTATTAAAAGATTGAATTAAAATTTCGAATTGATCACATTAAAAATATATTTATACATATACATACATACATACATACATACATACATACATATATATATATATATATTAATATTTATAATTTTTTTGTTATCGATATTGTAATAATACCTCTATTAATATTTAAAAGGTCAACCGTTTGAAAGACGATAAAAATTGTATATAGGTATGCACGTATATAAATATTGATAAATATTTATAAACATATGCAATATAATATTTTTCTTTTAGTTAAAATAATAAAATATTTAATAATAAATCTTTGTTGCTTTCATTAAATTTTTGTATCAGCAATTTTTCCTTTCTTTAAATAAATATCCTTGATATAAATTATAAATATTTGTCAAAATAATAAATAATTAAAATAATATTCTATTGTTTAGTCAGTTCTATTTTTATCAGACTTTGATATAATTACAAAAATATAAATATATATGTATATTTATGAAGGTATTTATTATTTCACAGATTATATAAAAATAATATTTTTTATTCTTGTATAGTAAATTAAACAGTTTATTATAAAAAAGATATCATTTTTATATAAAAATTGAATTAAATAAATACTCTATTCATATTAATTTAAAAAATATACATTAAAAATTATTTATTTCTAAAAAATAATATAGTTTGAAACAAATTGAAATTCTTATAATTTACGTCTGAAAATCAAATAGGTATTATTTAAATTTATAACTTATTGAATTAATCTGGTATTTTTTCCAATAACTTTTAAATTAATTATTTGGCAAATATAAAAGGTTCAAGGAAAAATCTATAAAAATATATACAACATTTTTAATTTTTTTTTTGGTCATCTATAGACTTGTTTTTCAATAACTTTATATAATTTGTTTTATACCTGTTTATAAGTCAATATATTTTAATAGAAAAAGAATACATGCAATCGTAATAAAAACAAATTGAACAAAATGTTCTTTTTATATTCTCAGAAAATATAAATTTTATATATATATATATCTTTAAATTTTAAAATAACAGATTGAATTCAATTCCTCAAAATCATTTATTAATACAAATTAAAAATATTAATAAATTAACATAATATATTTTCTTACGATTTTTTCATTCTTTATTCGATAATGTACAATATTATATTAAATACACTGTGTAAATAAATTTATTTCTACTCATTTAACAATTAATAGATTGAGATTTGATGCTTGTACCTTTAAATAAAAATTAATATACGTACATCATGTGAAAGTCTATTTGTCAGTTATTTTTTTTGGGTTAAATTTTGCCACAGGTAAAGGTCTTAAATTTATTATTTTAAAATGGTTAGAACTTTTACTTTTCAATATAATTCCATATGTGATTTACAATCACTTTTATAATTTAAAATACTTTCATAATTTGTTGCTGTTTTAGTGACTTAAATGTTATTATTTTTTACATATACACACACACACATACACATACATATATATATATATATATATATATATATATATATATATATATATATAATAAAATAATAATTTTATTAGATTCTATAAAATGTTTAATGTTATTTATTTTTATAAATTGATAAAGTTTAATATTATTAAATGAATGTTATTTAATTTATTGTATATACATGGTATTTATAGTTCTGTTTATTATTTAAATATATTCAATTACATTGTTCATATAAATATTTATTATTCTGTTCGCAATAAAATAAAAAAATATATTATGGTAATTGATATGATGTAAAAGCGTGACAGACACTGAAAAAATGTTGTTTATATAAATACACTATAAATAAATATTTTTATTGTACGTATAGTATTTTAATTTTATAGGAAAAATATAAAATCATATTGTTAGAAGAAGTGATATATTTTATAATATAATTTTTTATATTTTGTTTCTGTTTTATATTTATACATGAAATAATTGATCAATCTCTAAATTTATATATGAGCTATATGCATTGAAAAATAATGTATTTATCACCAAAAATTTTTATTAATTTTAACAAATTTGAAACGTGACGTTAATAAAAATATTTTATTTCCTTTTCTATGATTTTTACTATTTTTCTGGTAAAAAGTTGATTTCACATCGAAAGAAAACTTCAGTTTTGATGCAACGAAATTGTCTATTTATTTTCGTAACTTTCTTTTTAACCAATAATATATATTAACATCAAAATGAAAATTTCATTATGGTGATAATGTAGATTATTGGTCAGAGTTTAAGAAAATTAAAATGTATTCATCTTCCATTGGCAACATAGTAGTTTGATACAAAAACATTTTTTTTGCTTAAAAAGAGCGAAATACAGATGTTAAAAGGTTCAATATATTCTTTTCTGTTAATTTATATTAGGTCTAATTTCCACTTTTAGGCATCTCTTCATGCAAACTTCGAGAAACAGTATAATTTTGCAAGATTGAGTTGTTTTCATTCAATACGCTAGTAATTCATTATCTTCGTTTTTTTTTGATTAGGGCATTCATTAATTTTCAAATCAAAGTCGTCGTTTCAAAGTTTTCTAAATTAAAATTCATAGATGTAATGGATATATAATTCTCCTATAAGTTTTACAAATTGTTTTATCATGTTTCTTTTGATTAAAAAAATAAAAAGTAAAACCTTTTCATTAAATAATCAATTTTTGATCATTTTAAAACAATGATAATGTCAGCAAGAGTGATAGATAATTGTATTTTTCTTATAGAGGATAGCCAATGTTAAAAAAAACAAATACCATTTATTGAACTGAATAATAAATGTTTAATTTTTGTGTGATACATTTCAATACATATATCTAATATTATAATATTGAATTTTTTAGTTACTATTAATGCTTACTATTAATCCCTTTTATAAAATTTCATTAAGGGTCAGTTTATTAACCAGTTTATTTTATGCAGAAAATTAATGTTTTATATGTAAAATGTTTATTTGTTTATCTTACGTTGAAAATAAATGAAAATATATTATTATTTCAACAAAAATAAATAGATAAGTAATTATTTAAGTACACTTATGTACTAATCTATTTATGTTAAACATATTTAAATGTCTATTAAAAATAGGTGATATTAGTATTTTTAGATTTTCTACGAACTATTCACTGTGTAACGTTTATATCTTTTTCTATTTATAGGAAGTCATGTGCACTTTTCTATCGCAAAAATCCACTGAAAATTATACGTGCCAGTGGTCAGTATATGTACGATGAAAATAATTATGAATATTTGGATTGCATTAACAATGTTGCTCATGGTAAGTTACAATTTCTTAATACTAATAAAGGTGTTTTTTAAATTTATGATATTTAAATTTGCTTATAGTACAATTGGTAATATATTAGGTAATTTAAAACATGTATTTTCTTAACAATTAGTACATTTATTCGTTTTATTTATAGTTTTATGATTTCATTTATTTATCAAGTAAGATGTATAAAATAGAAAAAAAACAATTATGTTTTGAATAAAAGATTCCTTTGTTACAAAAATATGATTAAATAAATTGAAATGCATTGTTTTGCAGTCATATATTTTAAAATGATTCATTAATATCAATTTATATATAATATTGTTTTATTTGTAACATTTCTTTTATTATTTTTAATAGACGTAGACGATATATTTTTTAAAAAGTGATTTTTTCATCTTGAATAAATATTAAAGAATTTGTTATAAAATTTTAAAACGTATAATCAATCGACTAAAATGAAAACTCTTAGTACATTCTCACAAAATTATAATACGACTAATAAACTTATTGATTTAATTGCATCTTTAGAAACATTCACTGCTGAAAACGATCTTAAACAGATGATCATTAATAGTTTTAATGTCCTTATAAAGAATTTAACTTTACACATTAACGAACCTGCATTAAACTCATCATGTCTTTTATAAATCTCTTGTAACTGGCTGCTCGCTAAATTGATTTTAGTACCCGTTTAGTCGATAAAATGCCAATTAATAATCAAGACTTAACATTTATCGTTATAAAGTTTTAATGATTATAAGTTCTGAAACAATATTATTAATACGAAATTATTATAATGACAGTAAATTTAAATTGAAATTCGTACTCGAAATCGTTGTATATAATTAATTTAATACATTTTGTAATTAGTAAACGTTAATAATAATATTAATAAATGTTGTAGAATTCACAAATAAGACGTTAATACCATATAATCTAATATTCTTTTTTTATATAGTTCATTGCTTTAAACTAATTTGATAAATTATGTCTGTTTTTATGGGGTCAGTTTAATTAAGCAAGATCATAGAGTCAAGCTGTTAATTAAATAATTTATTTCTATTTAGGTACGTAGTTAGATCAATTTTGCACACGTTGTATTTAAATATCTCTAATTTTTGTTTAATGAAATAGTTAATTAATGGATATATTATATCTGTTTTTTATTTATATCAGCAGTGGATAAATACAATATAAATATCATTTTTAATTATGCCAATAATATATGAATTGTTTTTTTATGTTTTTATTGTCAATCATTTACAAGTCGATAGAAAGATATTTCTTACATATTTTTTTAAAAATATATTTGATGAAAGTGTGTTTTTTTATTTAACAGTAGATTATAAATAAATTCCATACAGTTGACTGTATTCAATAATTTTTATTGACTTTCAAAATCATTGCTTTGGGTATATAATTTTATAAGTTGCAAGGTGTAATAAAAGTTGTGACCGTAAGGCCTTCATTAAAAGAGTTTAATGAGGAAAAGTAGGTCGTAAATAGAAAGGCTGGAAATCGTTCAACCAGCATATAAAAGTCTTACATAATTTCATATATGTGTATATAAGCAATTATAAAGGTACAGTCGATTAGAAAAGTATCTGCTCATCTTTCATAATTATTAAATTTTGTATCGCAAAAATTTCCACATTTAAGAAATACAATTTAAACATTTTTTTATTAATATTTATTAACGTGTTTTAAGCTATTATATTTTTAAATTGGAACAAATATATTCCAGAAATACTGGATAAAAAAATTGAAAATTGTAAAAATCTTTAAATGAGTCAAATAATGTTTAATCTGTAAAGCATGGATTTTACAAATTCTTGTTAAGATTGGGCTGATTTTGTTTCATTTCTCCTGGCATGTTTCTGATATTTTCTTAGTAGATTTTTTAAAAATTTCATCAGTTTTTTTGTAATGTTCTTTAAGGTTTATATTTTGTGTAAATATATATCTTTTACACTTTGCTACATCGATCTGAATAGATTGTAGTTGAAAGGAGTATTGTATTAAGATCATATGGGGCCGAAAACGATTTTACATTTTAACAATCTGCCCTTGGTTGTTATTGTTATAGAGCAGGATGACATTGCGTTATTAACTGTCTTTAACGATTAATTTTTCGTCCAATAAATGTTAACTGTATTTATTAATTATGACTGTTTCATTTGGTGATAATAATTTATAATAAAGGATTCTTTCCTGATTTTTTACCAGATACATAGAAAAGTCTCGGGGCTGTGGATGTTTTGTGTTGATTATTGATCAGGAATTAGCGACTCTTTTTTATGTTTAGGTTTATTAAAATAGATCGATTTTTCATCTCTAGTCACATTTAGTTATAAAAAATTGTTCTTTGTTTGAAAAAATATTGAAATTGTTCAATATATTTTTTTTGTAAATTCGTGTAAGACATATTTTCCTTTTTTCTCTATTTTTTCCATGACCATAGACATCGAGAAACATTAAATTTATTAAATCTTAGTTCTTTATTAATAGTTAATTGAGCTGAATTTACATTCAATATTACTTAGAAATTTTCTTCTTTTTCACACTATAATCACTACTTTATATTCTTTTAAATCAAAAATGACGAGTACTAATATACATTCAACTATCCTCATAAGTCTCATGAATTGTTTTATGCACTTCTGTGCATTTTTCTTTTATTCAAACATAAATGGTAAAAGTTGTCGAATATGTTATTTTACTGTGCTCCATTTTTCATTACACTAAAACGAACCTAACGTTTTCAGGAATTTAGTAAAAATAGTGTTTCATAAATAAGATAACTGATGTTAAAAATAAAAAGGTTTATTGAAAAAATTAATTTTGAATGTATAATATTACCATCTGTTTATTTTTAATTAATATTTCTAATATATATTTGTAACTTTTTTTTAATACGATTTTATAATATACACATATCTTTCTATATTATATTTAATTATTTAAAAGTGTGTTTTTTTAGTAACAAAATTATATATATATATATATATATATATATATATAATGCACTAATGAAAATATTGATCATTTAAAAATAGATAATTCACAAGTGTATGTGTACGCTTATTATTTAATATTTAATTAAGTGTGTGAGCACTTGTTAGTTTATTTTTGCACGTTTGACCTAACGTGTGCGTAAATAAAGTGATAAATATATATAGAGAAGCAGAAGATTGAATGTACTGATATATATTTATGTCCTAGGAACAATTGTCGATAATTGAAATCGCAATGACGTAATATACTGAACGATAATTACTAATGTATAAATGTTGATTGTCTTGTCACGATAAATGATTTTCGGACAGTTGTGTATCTATTATTAGTTTAGGTATATCATTAATTAGTTCAGCCGTTTATCATAACCACTATTGCTTTGTTAATTGAGTAGTTAATTTTAATTGTAATTAATTTTTAAATGTATACTATATGTGTTACATTATTTTTTGTGAATTATTTTTAAATACAGTAGCCAAAATATTTATAAAAATAATTAATTCAAAATATATTTCAGAAAAAATCTGCTTTTGAATAATAATACATTTCAGTTCTCATTCTGGTTAGCCTTATTTTTCTTTTTATAATTTTTACCTTAGTTACGTACATCAGTAGAAATATATATTGAATGAATGAAACAGTTATTTTTTAATTGAAATCTTTCCAAGTTGAATGACTTTTAAATGACTTCAAACTGTATGTTTTTTTTAAAAAAAAACATTTCGAGTTTTTAAATTTAACTAAAACTATTTCAATTCAAAAAGGTTGTCATTATAACCAAATATATTATTATTTAAAGTAATAAATAGTAGTTGAATTGATGGATTGGAATGAGCATTTCGCATATATAATTATAGTATTATCGTTTGATAAATTTTCACTTTTTGTAATTTATAGCTGGTTTTATAAAAAATAGTCGTATATTAGATAAAAGTAATCATATTTAAAAAAGTAAATAATTGGAATAGAATATCGACAATAATTATCTTGGTTGTACACATAATTACAGGCCTATTATAATATATTGATATACGCCTATCTTAATTTTTGTTGCTATGAAATTTAAATGATTAATTTTTAAATTGCACTGGCATAAAAAGTACTCAATAAAGTATCATATATCCAATCGATAATTATTTTAATTGAAAAAGATGCATGATGCAATATTTAAAAAAATATTATCATTTATGTACAGATATTTTTTACCGAAATATTAATAAATTAATTAATAAGTTGATATTTGTCTTAGTATGTATATATATATATATCATCAGCTTTTTTCTATCTACTGCTTGATGAAGGCCTCTCCCAAAATTTTTCATTTCGACAGATTCAATGCCTTTCTCTTCCACTCAAATACAATGAAATTTCTCATATCTCTATCCTATTGTAATTTCTGATATAAAAATAATCGATGTAATATGTATTAATGTAATCATTTTAATTATTGATTTATCAATCACTCATGGAGAAAATTATTTTTTTAAAATATTATCATAGATACATTGATAGTATTATATTTATTATCAGTTTATTATTCATTGTTCTTAGAATTATTCACTGCACATAAGAAATATTTGCTAAGGTAAATAAACAAAATGAATAAATATTTTAGTTAATATCATATTATTTTATATAAATTGATATTACCCTACACATTATGTTTTAACATCATATCAAAATCGTCTTTTTTTAAACCTTTTTTATATTAATAATTTGTGTTGGTCATTGACAGTTTTCTTTTGGTATATGTGTAGCGAATTTCCATTTTAAATTTCCTGTTGTTGTTTAAAGTTCGTATTTTTTGTTTTCTTTTCAATTCACTCATTTCCCTAATTTTTGTTATCACCTTTTTTAAAATAAAATAATAATAATCTTTTATACTGTTATCAATATTTAATTAACAATGTAATTTTCATTAACATTAGTATTTTTTTATCTTGATAGAAGCTTTTGAATTTCTCTTCAATAAAACGACTCATTTTTGGAAAATAACACTTTAATTTTCATTAAATATTTTTCCATTTAGAAAATGTTGTATAGCCAAAAATAAATGGTAATCGGAAGGTTCTATATTTGGAGAATATGCTGGGTGATTTAGAACCTCTCAATTAAGTTTCTCAATTTTTGGGCTGGTTATTAAAAAACATGTGGCCTTGTGTTGGAAAGTAACTTGTTAAAAAATGTTCAAATTATTCAATATTGATAATATTTTACAGAATAATTAATTTTAGATTTAGAAGTTCATAAATTTGTCTTCTCATATTCTACTATAGAGACAACCTTCTCTTTTTTACACTTAAACTCGATTTAGATGTTGATGTAGTAGATTGTTAAGCTTTGCAGTATACTCTTTTCTTCACTACATTTTTATAAGTAATCCACTTTTCATCTTTGGATACGAGGCGTTTCAAAAATGGTTTATTTTTATTACGTGAATGTAAAGACGAGCAAACGGTTATATGATCCTACCAATCGACACATATGGTATCTATTTGGCATACTTATACATAAATTCAAAATGGCTCTTTTTTCAAAATATTGTAAATAATATTATTATTGATTACAGAAAGTCTTCCAGAATGTAGATTGTTTTTATGATTAAAGCCTTCATTCTTAAATGCCTTGAACTATCTTCTGTATTTTGTTTTTTAGTTTTGCCCAAAAACTTAACAAATTTCTATATTTTTCTTAAGTATTAATTTTTTATTGATATTTGTAAAGTATACAAAGCTGTAAAAAAATCTTATCGATATACATCTTTCTTTCGCTATTTTTTGGTATATACTGATGATAAAACATTTGTTTTAGAATATGTTGAAGGACAACAATGATAAAATGTAACGTAAAAAGAATGAGTCATATACCTTTCATTAAAACACTTTTCTATATACTCAAAATAATTGTATGTTAAGCAGACAGAACTTTCCAGTAGATATTATATATATATATATATATATATATATATATATATATATATATAAATATGTACATAAATAGTAAAGTGGAATTTATTATCATTGAATGTATGTATTTCTTATTTTATTAGAAGATAATCATGTATATATAAAAATTTTCCACATTTGTAATGTGAGTAATGACGATAATGATATACAATGTAAATTAACGATTTTTTATATCTATATGTAACATTTTCTTATCATTCAATTTAAATATAGCAACAAAAACATATTCATAGGAACTTGTCACGTTTTAATTAAGTTAAAAAATTATCAAATACTGAATTTTTTTCGTAATTATTGTCAATATGTAGATAATTTTTTTATAAGAAACATTACATTTCTCATTCAAAGTACTTGCGTGCGTATTTACTATTTTTTTTTTTTAGTTTATCAGCTTAATTAATAACTACTGCTACATTCGAGAACTGAATGATAACAATCAGTAAATAAAAAAAAACTTTCTTTTGACATATGTTTTATGAATGAGTTTTGTTTGCTTTTTATCGTGCGAATTTTAATTATGTATATATAATGAAACATAATTCATTTTTCAATATTTGTTTTCTGATAAATATATACTGAGATCAGATGAAGGGTGTTGTGAATGTAATTTAGAATTAAAATGTTATTTATTTTTAGAAGTGTATAGTATTTTTGTCCAAATATAAAAATAGGTTCCTGTTGCTAACAATATATTGGCATCGATTTGAAATAGTTGGTTTATGTATAATACAATAGATGTTTTTGCTCTCACGTTGTCATTTAATAAATATAGTCTGTTTGTAAAAATAAATAATGTAATTCTTAAGAAAAATCTGTACAGAATCTTTTACACATATATGCATATATATATATTTAGATATTTATTCAATGATATAAGTAGTTATAGGATGGCCTAAATGAGACTGAAGAGTTTAGATAAACATTTATTTTCTTACAATCATTTACTATTCTTTAGTTTTATTTGGGCCATCTTTATATTATACAGAGTTGAGCTATTAAAAATCTTTTAAATATTTTTGAATACTAATTCAGTTTCTATTTTTCTAATATTGCTATATATAATGAAAAAATGCAAATATTTGACTACGAGATTAAATATAATCTTAAACTTTTATTCTTTTAGATATTTTATATATGATTTATTGCAAAAATATTTATTAAAAATGATATCAAAATAATAATGAATGTTAAATTTTCAAGTCTGTTTTATAAGATAAATTAGTTATAGATAGTCAAAATATTACCACGTAGATGGTATATAAAAGTATGAATCGTTTGAATGTTTGCAAAAGTACTATAATTATTGTACTAAAACTAACAGTAAAACGTTTTTTTCTAGTGGGTCATTGTCATCCAGACGTTGTACGTGCAGGATGTGAACAGATGGCCGTATTGAACACTAATAATCGTTTCTTACACGACAATTTAGTATTACTAGCTCAACGCCTTACGAAGACTTTGCCAGAAGCACTATCTGTCTGTTTTTTGGTCAATTCAGGTTCCGAGGCGAATGACCTAGCACTACGTCTTGCTCGTACTTACACCAAAAATAAGGATGTTATTACTATGGAGCAGTAAGTATGATATTTGATCAATTAGTTTAATTCGTTTGCAATTTAAGATCGGAGATGTGTAGCTGAGAGCGTAGGACCATTCTGGAAGATTATGCTTTTATTGTTATACATATATAAGAAACTAGTTACGTTATTTACTTTTATAAAATCTATTTAGAATTTATTTGATTGTAAATTATTTTTTCACGATTTTTTTTGAATTCTCGTTATTTAATGAACATATTTAAGTTGAATAAACATATGTAAAGTTTTAGTGAAATTAAAAAGATAATATACTTTTATGTAAGTAAATGACAATTCTAGTTTCGTAGATTAGTAAATGTTTAGTGTTTAATTCATATTTAATTTTTTTTATTAGTTCTGGAATTTTAACTAAAGTTTGAATAAATACTTCTAGTTTTGAAAATTGTGATATTGAATTAACTTAGCTATGAAAATAAAACAGAGGAGTATTATGAAAAATATTAAAATGATTTTTATATATATTTTTTTGATTCTAGAACTTTTAGAAAATGTTGTTAATATATACAGTAACTTATAAAAATCTTGGGATGAATTAAATTGGGATATTTCTTGTATCATAATTTTGTGAACTTGATTTTTATATAATGACATTTTTTTCCATGTTCTCACCAAAATATTTTTATATCTTCTAAAATACTACTAAAAATGTTATCATGTTTCGATTATTGTTTTTAAATATTAAAAATGCTTTATTAATATCCATATCCCACGACTGTTGTAAGTCATTGTATGTCACGTTCGACAAATTTTCAGCATGTGTTCACCATGTTAACATTAATCATTTATTAATATACTAATTTCTAGTAGCACTTTCTAATGCGTGTGCGTTCTTTTTGTTTTATTACAGCATGTTATGCTAATTCATAAAAGCGAAGATCAAGAAGAATATTTGTTATCCGAAATATATACGACGAGTCACTGCTACGTTCATCAGTGGTGCCCTTCTCGAAGGGCATATGCACACATATACCACCTTCTATGCTGATTGATCATTTAATTTTTAGGGTGCCAGCGTCTGCAATTTAACGTTTATATTTTTTTTCAAGCTCATCATTGTTATTAGTGTTATTATCAGTGGAACACAGATCATTTGTGACCATTATCTTGTTTGTGTTTTCTATTATTTTTTTTTCTTTTGGGGAGAGATAGGGATGTTGGGTGGCTATGAGAGATGTATTTTTACAGCGCTTACCATGGCCATTTGACCACCTTGATGGAGATCTCTCCGTATAAATTCAATCAACCAGGTGCTCCGAAGAAACCTGATTGGGTTCATGTGGTAAGTCACTTTTTTTTAAATTTTTTTTCTAAAAAAATGTACAAGACAATCTCAAACTCGAATTATTCATTACATTTTATGAAAAAATCGAGTTTGAGTTTAAGTTAATTGTATTTTACGATAATCTTTGGAGTTTATTATATGTAATTATAAAATATTGGAATAACATAGATTTTATAATTGAAATATATTTAATTTTCATAAATGAGATTGAAGGGTTTAGATATAAATTTACTTTCTTATTATTGTTTGTTATTCTTTACTACTTTTAGTCTTATGTGGGATACTCTATATATCAGATTTTGAATATTTTGTAAGTTTGTATATAAAGTGTAGTAAGAAGAATTAAAAATAATTTTCAAGCATGATAAAAATATTGATTTTTGAAGTTATAATGAAATTGAATAAACAAAGAAGTTTAGAAATTTTCTGTTTTTATAAGAGTATTTCAATTACAAAAATATTTGCTAAGGGTAAAAATAATTTGGTAAAATTCAATCAAAAAATATTGGTTGACTGAATCATAATTAGTAAAAATAATTAATAAATAAAAAATTAGTTTCAATTATAAATCTTTTATGATTAACGATTAATCTCAAATTAGTCACACGTTTAATGACTGAGTAAATTAGCTATTGGTATAAAAGGGTTGAATTAATTAATTATGTTTTAGTTAAACTAATGTTTATTCGTTATTCATTAGTCGAAGATGGTTTGAATAACGTTTTATTTTTGGAATTTTTAGTAAGTTTTCTTTAAAGAAATTGTTTAGTAGAGAGTTCTAAAAATAGATTATAAATTACAAATTAATGGTCTATAAACAGAGTCTAAGATTAAGATTGAATTAGGGTACTTTTATGGAGGGATTGATACTAGTACAGGGGATATAGTATTTATATAGGGTTATCCAAATGTAACGCCTATAAAGAAACATATGTATAGTTTTTTTTTGTTTCTTTTTAATAAAACACAAATTTCAGCGTCGCATTTGGATTATCCTATATATTATACATACTCGTACATAAAAAACTTTAGATGTTTTTTTTAATTTTTTGATTTTTCAATGTATTCAATATTGCTAGGATACTAAGTTATGTATATATAAGGTGGCCTAAATGAAATTGAAGATGTAATCTTCAATTTCGATTTATATAGTTAATTTCATTTGGGTCACCTATATGTATATATATAAATATTTTAGATTTATATTTGAAATGTTGCATGGAATATATTTTTTTCAGCAAAAATTTAAAAATTAGATTGCGAAAAGTAAATGTATTAGTGTTTCAATATTGTAATCCATGCTTTCGAATTTGTAATTCTTAACAGACGTATTATAACACAAAAATGAATTATCATTTCAATACCATAATATGTTATAAAAGTGTTCAGTAATCACTCATTGTTGATTTTATTTGTTTATAAGCTGAAGGACATTTCCTCATATATATGTTAGGATGATATTTAATGTTCAAGTAAATTTGGCACAGTATTAAAATAAAGATGTGTTATTATTATTTTTATTTTGGTAGCGATATAACATAATTGTCATAAACGATATAAAAGATTAAATAAGTGATATTATATACATATACATACATATACGTATACATAAAAGTTTTATGTATGTATATATTTGTAGGCACCCAATCCCGATACGTATCGTGGAAAATATAGAGACATTGACTACGAGGGTGAAGACTTGGGTAAGAAATACGCCGAGGACGTCAAAGTAATTTGCGATTCCATAAAGAAAGAAGGACGCGGTATAAGTGCGTACATCGCCGAGAGTTTGCAGAGTTGCGGAGGACAGATCATCTATCCGCCGAACTATTTCCGAACCGTGTTCAAGCATGTACGTGAAGCTGGAGGTGTGTGCATTGCTGACGAAGTACAAGTTGGATTTGGTCGCGTCGGCAAATCGTACTGGGCGTTCCAATTACAAGGCGACGACATTGTGCCGGATATAGTGACTGTAGGAAAACCCATGGGAAATGGACATCCGGTCGCAGCAGTTATCACGACGGAAGAGATTGCGAAGAGTTTTGCCGGTACAGGCGTTCAATATTTTAATACAGTGAGTATAAATGTGTATCTGTTGAATTCGTGTATGTTCGATGTTTTAGATGTAATCATTTCAGTTTTGAATAAAATAATTCTTAACTTATATTTATATTTAAAAACTATTCAATTTTTCTTTTATAATTAATTAGTCATTAATTTAAATATCGTTCAAATTAAGATTATTAATAGAACATTTTGATTACATTTAATTCGAAATAATATTAATTTATTATTATTGTTTATTTGTAATTAAATTGACTTTTCATATTTGATAATCATTTTATCGTTAGATATTACCATATTTTTATTACCAGTAGTAAATAATATAAATTTATAGTATGGTGGTAATCCAGTATCTTGCGCTATTGCTAATGCTGTCATGGATGTAATTGAAAAACAAAAATTACAACAACATGCTGAAGAAGTCGGTGAATATTTATTGAACGAATGTAAGAAATTATCTAAAAAACATTTAATTATCGGCGATGTGCGTGGCGCTGGTCTTTTCGTCGGTGTTGAATTAGTAACTGATCGCAAAACAAGAAAACCAGCTATCTCTGAAGCAGAATATGTTGTTTCTAGGTAAATTTATTTTAAATACACTTTGACCTTATAAAGGTTGATAACATTTTCAATTCTAATTAGGAATAATTAAATGATTGTATTATATAAACATTTTTATTTTTTTCTAATCAGTATATGTTTTAGATAGTAATTATTATGCCATGAAAAGTTGATAAACCTATTTATACTCTAACTGGTATCATTTGAATGTTAACAAAATTGAATTAAATTTAGTAAAAAAATAGGAAAATTATAAAATTTTATTGTTTTGTTTTTCAATTTATTTTTAAATCATCTCGAAGGTTTTTTATAAGTTTATTCAATAAATAAAAAATACAAGTAATGAAAAGATTTATTCAAAATTTTATTATAATAGATAATTATCAAAAGTAATAATAATTATTTTGCTATATTTGGATTTAATTTGATTTAATTATTTTTGATACAGATGTCAAATCTTATTTTCTCTGATTATAATTTAAAGCTGATGATTTTAATCAGTATTTAATATAAGCAAATATAATTTAACTAATAACAATAAGTATTGTTTAAATTACTTTAAAAGTTTGCACAAAATATTACAATAGACAAAATTAAAATTCGTAAATTTTTGTGAATAGATAAAATAACAAAAATCATTATTATTAAATACCTTATGAAATTATTGAACAAATCTATTATGGAATGGTATGTTCTGATTGATTTAAGTGAAGTATAAAATATATGGAATTTATATTGAATAACAAAGAATTAAAACAACTAAAAAAGAAATATTTAATTATAGATAGTTTTATTAAAATGATTGAGTGGATTATTTGGAAAAGTTTAGAAAATGGTTAGAAATTCGAAATTTTAGTTTGTTTGCTGCTTATGGGGTATCCAATCTAGAAAGATTTTAATCCAAGAATAATCTTTTTTTATCCGGCAAAAATGATTATATATTAACAATTGAATTGAGAAATTATAAAATACAAGTTTTCATAAATCAAAATTGGAAAATGAGTGAATTACGAGTTAAAAGTAGAGTTAAATTGTCATTTAGTAAGATAACAATTTATTTTATTTAGTTCCATTTTTAAAAAGGATGAGAATAATTTTTTATGAAAATAGGTAAAATTTAGAATGTACAATAATTTTTTTACAAAAGAATGAAGAATTTTTTGACAATAGTTAAAATTGTACATAGCTTAATATTTAATGTTTAATTTCAGAATGCGTGAAGAGCAAGTTCTTATTAGTTCAGATGGTCCTGATGCAAACGTATTAAAGTTCAAACCGCCAATGGTATTTTCAAAGAAGAACGTCGATCATTTGGTAAACTTATTAGAGAGAATTTTTACCGAATTAAGTACAAAGAAGGAAGACGATGTTAAAACACTTGCCTATAATCATAAGTCGAGTTATATGTCCAATGGACATTCTTGTGCTATTCCAGAGGATAATATGAAACCATCCACTAAACATATGATTAAATCTATTTAATTTATTTATACTTAAAATATATTTATTGTTTTATTGTATGTTGATTGTTCACTACATTATAGGATAACAAGTTAATATTTAAATGTTTTTATGTACTCCCAATAATGTATTATTAGATAAAAATGTTAAAGGGTATTTTCTTTTTATACAAGTTAATATATTCATATATATTTTTGTTACGTATTTAATGTTGTCGTGTACTAGGATTGAGAATATTATTCAGTGAATTTTATTGTATGATGAATTTTTTATAATGAAACGTTGAATATGTAATAATTGACGTAAAATATTCTAATATATTTTTGAAGACTTTTTAATATTCTCATATTTTTAAATACTAACTACTATTGGTAAGAAGTCGTAGCGTACAAACTTTTTAAAACACAATTACTAACTGTAAACATTTATATAGATATATAAAATGGAATTGATATTGTTACAATAAATGTAAACGATTTATTTATAAACGAACAATTTTAGAAATAATTTAAATACTTTATATTAAAGTACATTATGAAATCAGTTATATAGTTGTTTCATTTTTTTCCCGTTTATATTCTATTTCTGTTGGAATTAAAAGAATTGGTAATATAATATTAATATGAATCGGAGTAAGTTATTTAAATTGTATATTCAATATTATTAACCAATGGTTAAGTAACTTAAGATGCTTATACACCGAAACAATTAAAAATAGGCGTGCAGTGTTTCGTTTTAAGAACATGTGAAAAGTGTTCCAGCCGTTTGGCAAAAGGTAAGTTAACTTTTAAATTCTGTTTATTTCTTAATGTTTACTATGTATTGCGAAATACTTGCCAGTTATTTTTATGTATATATATTAATTTATTTATATTATCATCACATCAGTTTATATCAAAACCACTGCTAGGTGAAAGTGTCATTAAATGTTATCATCCATTGGTATTTGCTTATACTCATCACGCTGACCAGATAGGTTGGTGAGGATTTTCATTTAAGGTTTACTCTCCTAGGCAGATTTCTTTTACTTAGATTAAAGAGCCCTTTCTTTAATTTTTGTCTCTGTTCGTATTTATTTGTTAATTTTTCTGTCTATATGTGTTATTCCTAACATACATATATATTTTCAAGCTTCTTGCAGTTGTGTAGTTAAATTATTTTGATCTTTAATAATTATATTTTACTACTACACGTGGGAATATGTAGAATGCATTGATCCAGAACATTTTTCTTCAACTCTAGAAGAATATTTGATTCCATAATTTAACTTTTCTTACAATTTGACACTATCTAATTTTTATTTTCTTGTTCATCTCATCTATAAATGTAGCTTATTTAAAATATAGTCTATATTTCACACTAAATACACGTAATTAATATTTCTATTTTATGTTATTTGATTTTTTCGTGATTTGCAAATTTATTGCATTTATTTGTATGTTGTTGTGGCTATTCTTTTATTTCGTCTAACTCTCTGGGCTTGTTAAAAAATTAATAACGTTGTCAGCAAATTGTATATGTTAGAGTATCTCACTTTTATTTCTTTAGATTCCTGTTTAGTGTCATAATTCTAGTGCGCTGTAAACAACTTTGGTGATTTCGCATCATCATCCTGTTTAACTCATTTCATAATTTTAAACTTTTCTCATTCTTCATGTATTTGTAGGGAGGATGTAGTATATCTATAAATATATATTAAAAGTTAATTATGTATATTATAAAATCCTACAATTCCTTAATTTTTCAATGCATTCAGTATTAGTGATATATAATTATACAAACACACACACACATAATATATATATATATATATATATATATATATATATATATATATGTATGTATGTATGTATATTGATTCCAATTATCTTTTTAGTGTTTTAATTATTTAAAATAAATATTGAATTGAGTGGATTTAAATATTTTGTCAATTAACTCGAGTGTTTGTTTTACAAGAATTCTTTTAATTTCTTATATTGTTTGATTATATAATAAAGTAAATTTTTAATATAAAATCATTTAATAATAAGATAAAAATTGCGTTATAAAAACTATAAAATTGAACATTGTTTTATTGAGATTAATATTTATTTTGTCATAAATAAAATATTAATTTTCGTAAAAAATTAATAATCATTACAAGTTCTTTGTTTACAAAAGTAATAAATGCTCTAATATAAATAAGTAGATGCGCAACGAGATTCATAATGTAAACTTGTTGACTAACAAAACCAATTAAGTTCAGAACTTCGATCCCCATATATTATTTTCGAAAATGAAATTATCTACCTTTCTATCGAAAACTCATTTAACTAATCACTAAATCTAAAGAGATTAACTAACTGCTCAAATGTGATAATTTTAATTAAATTTTTCTTCGAGACTATTGCTCGGCGATAATAAATATTTGATGTAATTATCGTTGCTTCCCTTATAATGTTAAAGATGTCATCCCTGATAAAAAATAAATAAAACAATCGGTTATTAAGTTAATGTCAGTGTGAGCATCAAGCAAGAGCGTGGAACGGCGCTTCGCAGACGACACAACGACCGGGATATGACATTCCTGAATGATTAATGACTTGTTTATCTGGGATGCGTCCGTTTATTGTTTTTAGGGAATCGTTATTTCGTACAGAGAGGGAGTTCTAAATCAGCTCAGCGTATGTCTGTGTAAATAACATTCGTGGCAAAAATACCCGTCGCTTTTATTACAATTTTAGTATGCATCAATTCGCTATTAATACTCTCATATCCGGCTTAATCGAACATTTTGACTCTCTATTGATTCATATTTTTTTCTGTATGGACGTACGACGAAATTCATGACCGATATTTGATAGGTTTGCATTTTTATTTCTGTGTAACTGATACGAAAATAATAATGTTTCAGTGTCTAGATTATGATAACGTCTCTTAAAAAATATCGATTCACTTTTTTAAAAAAATGATTAATGTTATAACTGAATAATGAAAATGAATGGACGAACTGGAATCGAGATAAAAGATATTATACATTTTTTTTAATTTACTTACTTCCAGTTAATTAAATGATTATACTTTTTTGTATATTCTTATACAGATTTTTAAAAATGAGAAAAGTAATGAAAGCACGTTGATTTAGAGATAAAAAATAAATTTTACTTAAAATTAACATAAACAAAAAGTGAATGATTTTATATTTAAAAAATGTCAAATATTTCTTATTCAAGAATAATTTTTAAATTATTTATTTAAAATTTATAAATATTTTTATTTATATTTATAGAATTAATTTAATAAAATATTTATTCATATTGATTAATATATTTAACATTTATAAATACTTTCAATATTAATTAAGATAATAGATTGACAACAATAACTTGTCAAGTGAAAATATGTTCAAGATACAAACTACTGGTATCCCAGATCGTTTGTATTTGACATTGAAAATTGGCAGCTATTCTGTCTAGAATGTCAGAAGTGATTCTGATGACAATAGGATGGGCGTTCGGTTCAGATAGAGGAAATGTTCTTTCAACAAGATGAATCTTGTCCGTATAGAACGAAACAATTTCGGATATCCTCAATAAGCATTCTGATGATTGTATTATTCCAAATAGTTTCTCTTCACATTTTGGTTATGGATTATTTAGTCACCATGTTAGCTCATCACTTCAATTGATTCAAGAATAAATTCAAAATTCATTTACATGTTTTTCTTTCTATTATAGTTGAAAAAAATAAATTCATTTTTCGAACTTGTAAATATTTTTTATTTTAATAGTATTGAAGTTTATTCTGTAAACAAAATTAATAATTATTAAATAAATAACTAAGAAAATTATAGAAAATAATTTATAGTTACAACATATTGTTAAATGTGAACATTTCTAAACTTTATGAATAATTAAATAGCATATAATTTTAATGGTTATTATTTTTTTATAATTTCGATAAATCTGTAAGATTTATTTTGAATGTAAGACATAGTTGAAGCTTGTAAGTATACAGGAATGAAAATTATGTCTCACATATATTACCGTTGTACACGTCGTTATTCTTAACTTACGCATAATACAACTACAAAAGGCAGAATTCATAATTAGTTGAACAAAAAGTAAACATTGTTGTGCTCGTTTCTAAGTTCTGTACGAATTGTATATATATATATATATATATATATATATATATATATATATATCGCATTTATAGTTTATATAATAGCACATTCAAGTTCGCTTATATACTGAGACGTGTGTGACTTGTTAATTTCAATATTTGCATAAACATGTTGTGAGTTTATTGTAGTCTTATGTATATGTGTGGTATGATCGCAGGAAGTAATATTAGACTAGCTGTTTCCCGCCACTTAATTTGACGGTATTTACACATTTCGTGTAGTCGTAATCAATTATATTAAATTAATTTAAGGAATTAGATTAAATTTACTTTGTTGTAATGTAATTCAGTAAAACACACAACGATGGAAATTAATAGCCTTTATATTAAGAAAACGATTTTAGTCTGATTACTAAATTAACATTATGGTTTATAAGGTGTCCGATTTACTGGAACTGATACGAATTGGAATTAATAAGATTTTCACAACATTTTGTGGATTATTAATTAAAATCTAATATTGTTATATTTTATATGTAAATATTAATCAACATTATTTTTTATTTTTTTACGACCATAGTGATTTTAAGTTTTTTACTTGAAATGTAAATATTAGGATAATATATTATATATTGTAATTTTATAGCTGTGTTTATGAGCAAAATTTAAATTTTGACCAAACAACGACTTCAAGTATAAAATCCGGAGTTATTTAAATTTTCAAGAGTGAGAGAATGTGGTTACTCAAGAAATTATAAATTAACTAGTAAAAATGCTTAACATAAATATTATTGAACATTATTGGGATTATTTGGGAGATCCAGAAAAGTGATCTCTAGAATATCAACGAGTTATTTTGAATGTTTAAAAGAAAATGATAAAATATTATTTTTCTTTTTTCAAGAAAAAATTATTGAAGATTTTAAAAAACGATAATTTTTGTTTTAAATACCAAAGAAAGTTATAAAAAATATTGATTTCTATTTTTGATTTGGTTTATTTTCGTATCGTAAATAATTAATAAATAAGTAAAACGAAATAAATAAATAAATATTTGTAAAATATTTATTATCACATCAAGTACGAGTATATATATTGAGAATGCTTAATACTTTTGCAGAGTATTGTAAACAGCTGTACAGGACTAGTAACATAGTTAACGAAGTAAATAATTTCACATCGTTAAACATTTTAAAATATATCTCGCTATTAAAGTAAAGAAAACGAGAATTTAATGGAAAATTGATGTCTTGCAAGTAGTTACTATAAATAAAAATTTACGATTTCAAAATTTTTGTTTTTATTGCTAAGAAAGATTTTATTCTTACTGACTGTTAATAAATATAAATGTATTTAACTCTAAAAAATATATTTGATGAAAACTGGAATTTTGAAATGAAATAAAAAATTTGAATATCTTTTTTGTGTTTAGGTCATTGGTTTTAAAACTATAACTAAAACTCTAAAACGTATTTACTTGACAGGCTAAGCCACTTTTTGATCAAGCTAAAACGAACCGAATACGTTACAAGAAGTGACACTGATAGAGCAGTGTGACCTCTGTCAGACATCGATTGCTTCTCGTTATTTAAGATAAATTGTGAGCCGTAAATGCTCTGTGCAGATTTTTGTTAGAAAACACCTGTTTTCGTCGGATAGTTTACGGTTCAGATGACATTTCGACTTACGATGTGTTCCAATATATAACAGAGTTTTGCAGTGAAGACAAAAAATTACAGTTGAAGCAATAAACTATTCTTATTTATTTACATTCTAAATCTGTCAACATAAATCCGTTTACTTTTAACGTAAATCTAAATAAAAAATAGTGATTGTACTCCCTCTCTACTTAAACTAATCTGTTTTTCAGCACTATAGCTTTTGTAGGACTTCAGCTTCCCTGACAAATACTAGTTCAGTCTTTAAAATTTTCGACACATTTTCTACATATTCTTATTCTTCTTAAATCAACTAACCATATTTTTCGTGAACTTCTTTTTAATCTTCTATCATCGTGTTTTATTCTGTAGACTGTCTTGGCGTTTTAATATTTTTGTAATCTCTTCACAAGATCTAAATAATCTGTTTTTTATTTTAGAAACTACATTAGGTGATCATAAAATTCCACCAACTTTCTCTAATTTCGTATTATTTTTCTTCACGCCAAAAATTTTATTTAGTATTTTTCTTGCATACTTTTTAAGAATTTCACTTTCCACTAAATTTATTGTCAATATTTTCAAACTGTAGGCTATTAATATTCTTATTACTGTCTGGTAAAACGTTAGTTTGAAACTCTTGTTAAGGCTGTGTGATTTAAATATTTTTAACAGGATTGTATAATTCTTGTCGAATATCGAAATTATAATTATTGTTTATATATATATATATATATATATATATATATAAGTAATATTAGGGGTTGTTGAATTTATTTAATTTTTAATATGTTGTAATTAAATTAGTCAGTTATAGTGATGAAATAAATACGTGTAATTTTACTTTATATAGAATTCATTTATTCTTTATTTTTTTTTATTAAAAATTTCTTTCATCTAAAAATAATCCAATGAAATGTTAACAAAATAAAATATAACAACTAAATTTTTTTAAACGAATTAAACGGGTTCCACAATTAATTATTAATCAAAATGAGATGCTGTTCATAATTCCTAAATGTAATACAAAGTTCAAAAATACTATTTATTAACATAACTTCTAGGATTATAGCAATTAAATTATAATATTAAACTGTATATTGCATGGTTGCAAGTGCTAAGTTCTTTAATTAAATTCAACCCTATTACAGTTATAACAATTTAACAGAGACTGTTCAAGTGTCTTTCCAAACGAAATTGCATAAATGAATTACAGTTACCATGTGACTACTTTATACCCGAGAATGATTACGTTCTTATTTTAGCTACTACATTAGCTTTGTGTATATTCTAATAATATGAATTAACAAAATGGGCGATTAAATAAGTACAGTTAGTTAAGTTCTATTAAATATTTAATAGAAAACAACGAGAATAAAATAAATCACTTTTTATACTGGTATTTATATAAATATATATATTTTGATAATACAGCATCGGTTTGAGTAAATAAATAAACACTTGATTCGATATTGACCTATAAAACGTATAATGTGTAAAATATATTGCAAACTATTGTGAAAACCGATACAAAAGCTCTATATAACACAGTTGAAAGAAGCGATGAGTGTTAAATATGAGGTAAAATAAAAATCTGAAAAAGATAATCGAGATATACGAGTATAAATTGTTATATTATTACTTCTTTTAATATATATATATATATATATATATATATATATATATATATATATATATATATATATATAGAATGTATAAAGCATTTGAACTTTTAAAAAATCTACCTTATCAAATGTACGAACAAAATTTGTTGCTGATATTTACCATAAATATAAAAGAATGTATAACGCTTATAAAATATTTTGATGAAATATTGTTATCACAGATGTGCAGTTTTTCCATTCATTAAACTTTTAAATGAACAAGCAATGAGGAAAATAAAACGAATCCGTGAGTGCTTGCTAAATAACATCACATACATGCTCTTACAAAACAAAGTAATTTGAATTTCGAATAGCGATACTCAATACAAACTCTTATTATATATGTAAATTTATATATACATATATGTATATATATATATATATATATATATATATATATATATATATATATATACGGGTATATCCGAAAATACATTTTCAGAAAATGTAAATAATCTGAGATGTTGATAGAACTTTAAAGAACGAATGCTAATTTATTTCATATATTCGTATTTAAAATTTAAATTTTAAGTAATTAATTTTAATAGAATAACAAGAATTATTTGATAATAAATAAAATATTAGTAGTACTTGTTATAAAATTTATTTTTTTGAAATATGTAAAATTTGTTGTTTTATTATTATTACAGTTTTATTTTAAAATCAATGAATTATCATCTCAACACTACAATATATTATATAAGTGTTCAATAATAATTTATTGTTTAATTTTTTTATAGATTGATATGCATTTCGATGGTCATGATATCATCGTCGTAGCGTTGTATTATAAAAAATTCGAGAGTAGATAATGGTTTTACTATATAATTCATAAAATAATTTTTTTAACCCTAATGGCCTGGCCATCAAAATGTTTATAAATCTTTTGATATTTGATGGTATTGGGCTAATAATTATTCGTGTTAAAATAAAATCTTTAAAGGGTTTTTTTGTTTATGGTAATTTTTTACCATGAAAATGTCCAGCTTCACATGGACGAGAAATGTTCCAAAAATTAAATCAGTTTGAATAGGGAATTATGACATACTTGTGTGTTATTCTAACCTGGCAACATTAAATTATTATCTATTCTGAAGTTTTCAAAACCACATTAGTAGAAAATACAATAGTTTAATACAGAAACTGATATCTGAAGGGAATTCGATTTATTTTTTAACACAAATTCAAAAGAGTTTTATAGATAGGGTATTGAAAATTTAAGATTAAGATGGAAATACTGGAAAAATATTTTAGATTAAAATTAAAATGCCATTTTTTTATTCTATTTGAAAACTTTCTCTAAAAAATTGTCTTATTTATGAAATGGCCAAATATGTTTACGTTAAATGTTTTTAAAAATTATATCTATCCATGAATGACATAAAAATAAATATAAAAATAAGAAAGAATAAATGTGCTCTGTTACTGATCTAATGTTAAATAAGATAGATGAAAATGAAAGATAAACAATTATCAAATCGATTTTTTATTTTATTTACCTACTTGTTATACAGTGCATTTAAAGTCAATATTTAACCACTAACAACGATTGCAATTTAACGTACAACAATCGTTAAATAGGAAATAATTAACAAGTTAAAGTATGTGATGCTAATATACGATTACCGATTTTAACTAATGTGCTTTCAAGCGTGAATCTTATGGCTTGAATTTATTTTACTTGTTTGTTCTGTTTGTTTTAAATCCAAATTTCAATGAATTTTCGTTTCTATTTCTAAACAAGTGTACTATTTTGAGATAAAAATCAGTTTATTCATATATCATCATATGTATATATTTTGGAAAATGAAATGTATGTAAGAGAAATTCATATTATTATTATTTTAAAAATTAAATGTGATCATTAATTAATTATCATTTTTAGATTATATTAAATACTATTATTATAGTTTAGAATAATTTTATTAAAAAAAGTAATTGTATACAATGATTCATAAAATTTTCACGGAATCTGCCAGAAAGAGTACAAATTTATATAACACTTTATTTGGATTACTTACATCTACTAATAACAGTTATGATTTATTTATAAAAAAAGTCGAAATTATTCATTCCAAAGGACAATAAATGTACTTTTTTAAAAAAAAAGTTTCATTTTAGTTTATTTTTATCAAAATTTCTTCTAAATTTACTTTTTTGTAAATCTTTTCAAATTTATTTATGGTTTTATTAGCAATAAATGAAGTCTAATTTTTTATTAATATTTAGTAAAAATTTCATCTACATTAATTCAAAATTAACTGAAATATATATTTTTTTATAACTATGCACCTGTGTTTAAAATAGTTTAGAATTTTTTGTAAATGCACGAAAATTTTTTCTAGCATTCAAAGGGTTAAATGTTTCAAGTATTTCATTAAAATGTGTCCTATGACTTTTAGGGGTCACTGTATATATATATATATATATATATATATATATATATATATATATATATATATATATATACACGCACACATTTACACAAATGTGTATGTGAGTGTGAGGATCATAAAATACAACGCCATTTCAACTACTTATTGATAAATACCTATTTCACTATGTTGAAGCATTCATAGTGAGATAAAATCTTCGTGTTACGAAATCATGGTTCCGTTTCGCCTCTAGTTTCTTTTTTCATTCTTACGCCACGTTAAGGCAGTGAACTGAGGAGGTTTAGAAAGGATGGATCACATCGATTACGATCAACGCTGCATTTAGGTGTGAACAATGTGAATGACTGCCGGCCAGAGGCCAAAAGGATTACCCTCTACCTTTTTGTATTATAGCAATTTCTTTCTACGTTAAAAATAAAAAAAATATTATATCTGTTCGTATCGAAAATTTACTTTTTTGTTGGTAGTGAAATGTTTATACGTTTTGATTTCTTTTTTTTAGATTCAGTTAGTACAAATTGAAAGAATTTTTTTGAAGTAGTGGAATTGACTACTCATATTTTATTAAAATAGATATGTAAGATAGATGAAAAACTTGTTTCTATAAACGTTAAGTTGCATACCAGATAGCAACACATTTGAACAATTATGAATTAATCGGATGTGTGTATGGTTCGTTTTCTGTATTGTGATTTCTAAATAGTACATTTAATTATTTAATTAGTATTTACTTTATTAATTAAATAGATTAAATCATCAAAATTGCATCATTTTCCAAGAAAAGTTAATTGAAATACTTAAATGACAATTTATTGATAAGTTTTTTCTTAAGTTTAAATAAAATTACGTTATTAAAACAATTACTATAGTAAATAGATTTTAGTACGTTTTTTTATATGTTTAACGATTTCAATATAAGGTAAAAAGAGAGGATAATGGATACAAGATAATCAACTTAACTTTGATTACAAAATCAGTTCAAATAACCATAAAATTGTCACTGAATGGTTTAGCAATAAAAGTAATTGTATTTAGGTTTTATTTGTCGTTTCAACTTTGACTTACACTAAAAAAAGATTTTCTTGTGTATTTGTTTTTGTTGATTAATTTAATGTAGTCTTTTTTCTCAAGTTTAAATAATATATCAATTATTTGTTTAAATAATATTGATTGTAATATAGGAGTATAACATAACATAATTGATAATTTCATCCACATCCCACCAAATCGAAAGCATAATCTTCCTTAAAAGAAGTTATCCCTTTGATAGTGCAGATAGTACTTCATTGTGGCTGACCCATTGTCTTCAATTTTTAATATTGTTATTCGTCATCAGTAACAATTTGATTCAACAATGGCTCTTTTTCTAATCTACAGAGGTGAGAAGTGTAGATGTCTATTCTTTTCTTCAGATTAAGTTTAGATTATTTATAAGGAATCCACTGACCTAGTTTAGAAACTTTACCAATCGTTTTCAGATACTGATGGACAATTAAATCGAGTTGATTGGTGCTGGTCGACTAATTATTCCACTGTTAAATTAGAAATTTGTCAATACGAAAATATTTTATTGCTTATAGAATGATTTAATATTATTTGAGAATATTTTTATAATTGATCAATTATTGATAAAATCATTAATCAAATATGACAATAAGGTAATTACTTGGACTTGAATAAGTTAAAATACATTATTAATTCGTAAACAGCCAAACGATTATTCACATCGTCCAAATTTTAATAAGTGTAATTTTTTGTAACAATGTAATGATGATTTTTTGTTCCATACAAACAAAATAAAAATTAATTATTTTATTTACATATTTATTTACTTTTATCAAATATACTTGAATGTCTATTTCTTATAAAAGTATAATTTATTATTTTTTATCTTTTTTAATAAAAAATTCAAAAAACTTTTTAAAATAAGTTTATAAATGCATTTCAAACATTAAAATTACGAAAGTTTTTAAATTGGAGTAAAAAGTATTTCTCTGATAATATTTTTTTAAAAAATCAAGAAAAGAGAGTTAATAGAAAATTATTTTAATTACAAATTTATGTTAATTATTTAAATTAAAATTTGTAACTTTAGTTAGAGATTAAAATAAAAAAAATCTCTATTTATTTGAATAGATCAAATAAATTCTTTATAAAAATAACTAAACATGTATACAATTTCATTACAGAAAACTTTAATATAGAATATATTTCTGAGACTTTGTATTAAATTCAATGCCATCACTAAATAATTAACATTTTAAGTAACAGCGTAATCACAAATTGTAAAGAATGAATAACAAACATGAAATTTGTCCTTTATATCGTCATTTTTGTTTACGAATGTTGTTAGAAATAAAAGACTACGACGAGATATTTTATTCAGAAGTTGAAGCGAAATGTAAATTATCAGTTTTGAACGTACGAGCACATGCGATTTACTTGTAGTATGGCAATTCAGATTTCATCTCGTATTTCCATTAATTAAAGTACATATTTACATACAAACAAACATGTAAATTATTCTACACAAACTGCGTGAATTTATTTGTAAATATACATATATATATATATATATATATATATATATATATATATATATATATATATATATATATATGTACACATACATACACATAATTGTAAAAGCGTGAAATATGCGACAAACACAATTATATATATCAGCAGTAGCCTATTTCTATTCACTGCTGGATGAAAACCTCTCTCAAAACTTTCCACTTCGATAGGTCCAATGCTTTTCTATTGTAGTCAATACTGAAGAATTTTCTTATATTTCTCTCATCTATCCATGGGCCTATTCTTGGACATTCTTATATATCTAGGTTCTCAATCAATAATTTACTTTGTCCATCACTAGTCTCCACTTCTTGTTATATGACCGGCTCATTTTCATTTCAAACGTCATACATAACTTATAAGTCAGTGTGTGTATTACTTTCTAATCTGTATAATTTTTTAGTTTAGTACTATTAATAAAAATAGGGAAAAATTTAGAAGATAATTATTTGTTTACCAATATTTCATATTATTAGATGATCATTTATATTTTTTATAACAACTTTTATAGAATTTATATATGGAAAAAAATACACAATTAATTCCTGAGTGTCAAAATACTATTAAGTTTCGATTCATAACTTGAACCGTCTATTCATATCAGAGGTTTCTGTAGCGATAAATTTTTAGAAACTATAAAATAGTTAATTCTATACATAAGTTGTAGGGTTTCTCTTGTTACGTAAGTAAGTTAATGTTCAGTAATATTACTATGAAGGATTTGTAAAGTAGTTAGTTGAATAGAATTTAGTAAAGGAAATTATGGGTCTTGTTAAGACTTTTAAACAAAAATAGAAACCTTATTCTTATTTAGTAAAACTTGAAAATTTATGTATTATATCTTGTGTCATATAAAAATAGAACGATTTTTGAAATAAAAATTTATATATACTTATATTATTATATGAATTTATCAAAAAAAAAATATAAATTATGGAATATGTAAGAATAACAATTATTGCAATTCCGAGGAAATATTGGAAAATTTAAGAAATATAAATTGTAATAAATATAATTATATTTTATATATATATATTTTGAGCAATTTTCAATATATTTTTCTATTATTATACGTATTGAAAATACAAGCTCAAAAATGATAGCAATAGTTAAAAATATTTTTATTTAAAATTTTTATATATTGAATACACCGTGAAAGAAAAAAAATTGTATGGTATTCTTGTTTACATTATTATTCGTTTAAAGTGAGAGAAAATGGAGTTTAGTAAAAACTATATTTGGCTTGATGTGTTTTTTTAAGTTTGATCAAAATAAAAGTTCTGTAGAAGTGTATAAAACAATTCGTAAGACTTAGACTTTATTTGTGAAACAGTTATGTTATATATATATATATATCCATTAGTGCTTGTGAATTTGAGTTTAAAAGCTTTTGAAGTGTGCATTTCTATCTAAATGATAAAGCACTCTTTAGACAAGACATATCAAAGATGGAGAATTACAAGCATTATTGGATAAAAATTCAATTTAATTGACTACTGATTATACAAAATAACTAACAGTTAATTAATCTATTACTTTTCAACGTTTATAAGTCATGGAAAAAATATATAAAGAAGTGAAATAGTTCTACATTAATTAACAGAAGAGAATATAATGAAACTTTTCAACATATGAAAATCATTGTTTTTCAATTAAAGATTACATATTTGTTGTATCGAATTGTAACTGTAAAGTGGATATATTTTAACAATTTTAAACATGAACAAGAGAATTTAAACATCGATTAATAATCCATATCAACACCAAAACGGAATATTAATGATCGAAAAACATTATTATATATATGTTTGAATTAAGAAGGGATTCTATAATATATTTGTTATTACATGAAATAGTCATAATTGATTAGTCAACATTTATATGAATTGTAATAGGCATTGGACGAAATACTACTATTAGTAGCTCGTAGAGAATGCAAGGTTATTTTGTATCATAACAATGTGAAAATATATAGGGGTTCAAATGACACCGAAGAATTGTAAAGTATAGTAAATGATAGCTAGCGAATAAATGTATATCTAAACCATTCAGTCTCATTTGAACCACTCTATATATTTTTAAGGCGATCAATGATATATTGTTAAAATTGCAGTGGGGAGTTTTTTTATACTATGTACTTTTTAGATATTCTGTTTTTCGATTAACATCTGTTTAGGTCTATGCTATACAAATAAGATTATATATATTTTTAAAATTTTGAAATGGTACGAAAATGGATAAATAATCGAATAGATTCTCGAATTAAAACCAGAGTATTTTTTTGACATCTAATAATAATTGCGAATAAAATAACTTTGTTAAACAGACGGAAATTTTTGATAGACCTAATAATAAATATAAGTTTGTGCTGGGAAAACGGTATTGTTGACACAACACAAAAAATAGATACTTGAATAAGATTGGCGTATGATAAGGTAATTTCTCAAGTAATATTGTACACAGTAGTGCCAAGTAACTAAATTATACTCTTTTATTTTTAGGGCTACATTTTTTTTCGTATAATAAACTGAATATTTTGTATATTATTTGGAGTAATGAACTGTTTCTATGCAAATTATATACATGTTAAATAAAATAAGGATAAATATTTTAAAATGAGTCTCAAGAAAGTAATTTTGTATAAATACTAAGTAGATGAATTAAAAAAGACTCTACCATACCTTTTAACTGTACGGTTAATTCGCTTTACAATGTAATACCGTTGTGCTAAAAACTAGATAAGTGTGCAAGAACGTACACTACCTGCAGACTATAAAACAAAGAGTACAAGTCTTGATGCTAAATGAGGAATTCAAGCATTAACTAGCTTTTATGTAATAACGTGAATTAATTACGTTCAATTTGTGTGAATAATTGTAACATGTGCCGAATACGACCCAGTATGTATGTGGTGAAATGTCGTCATTATGGAAGTCACTCTCGTTGGTATGGTGTTGTAGGGACAACAAACAACGGGTAACAACAACAGGAACGAATATGTACCCTTTACATATTTCTTGTACGAACACCGGATACGCGACGAGAAAATACAAAATGTATCTATGCTTGAAACAGTACAACTACATATATGTTATGTATGTATGTATGTAATAAGTTCAGTATGATGTGGTACAAGATTCTGTTTTCTTCTTCTTTCGTCTCTTTTGCTTGACGAGATTACAATATACGTTTAGAATGTATGTTTTTACGTCATTTTAACTTCATGTAAAATTTTATTATTGAACGTTTGTGTACTTAACTGGATTGAATCTAGAGAAAATATTGAAAATTAACAAATATTAAAACAAGAAACACAATTTTATTAAAACATAAAATGTTATTTGCATGTAATTCACAAATTCATTAAAATTTAATATGCTTCATTATTCATTTTAATACCCTAGCAGATTTACTTTAACATAAACAAACAACTCACTTTAACATCACAAGATTTTACAAGTCTTTAATTATCTTATTGAACGCGTTTATAAAATCTTGTGGTGCTTGAATGAGTGATTCATTTGTGTTTAATATGCTTATTTTCAATCGTTTTGTTTTAAATTATAAAACCTACTTTTTAAATAATTTATTTAACAAGTATATACAAGAGTTGTAATTGTAAAGCAATGAACAGAATGTTTAGTTCTTCTGTTATATTTTTTTAATATAGATTTGTATAGAAATTAATTGATGAGGACAATTTTTTATTTGATATTATTATTTGCATTGAAATTCTAATTAAATAATTGACTGTATATTTTCCTAATTTACTTTGTCAACATATGCAAGAATAATTATATTCAGTAAAGTTATAATTCAATTTTTGATATAATATTTAGCAATAGACACGTGGAGACTTAAAATAATAGGACTGGTTAATTTTGTTTAATAAAAATCAGTTTTTATCATAAATAATAAAACAACAATTATACATATTTCACACAGATTAATTATAAAGATATCACTCTTCTACTACTAATTTGAACTAATTATCTATAACTTTTGATTAAATTGTGTTATCATTTTTATGAAACCCTTACACGTTTAGAAATATAATAGGTAACTAAAAAATTGTATTGATTTTGATATTAAAATAAGGATTGTATTTTTCACTTAAAATAATCTTATTTGTCAAAATATCCATCTTTACATTAAACTACTCTTTCATAATAAAAAGATAATTAATAAATTTTATTTTTATAAATTCAGAATTTTTATTTCCAAAAATTGAGAAATTTCTGCTTTTAATGTTGTGTCACTAATAAATTCTTTATCATATATGAAAATAAATGGAAATTCGATTTAGATATGTGTGATGAACATGAGAGCCGAGAGAAAATTTTACATTCTAAATTGATTATTCGTTCTCTTGCCATTATCATCGTTTTTTGCAAAAATAAAACTCTTTGATGATTGACTAGCATTGTTGGTGATGTGATTTTGAATTGAATAATAAATTATATTTTAAAACACTTTCAGTAATTGTTGATGATATTCTGTACCAGAGAGAGTAGTCAATAATCTACAATAGATTTTATGAGAATTAACAGATAGATTCAAAGTTCATCATGAATTTTTTTAAAAAATTGTATTGTTTAAAACTTGATTTTTGAATTTCACATAAGCTAATTGAATGAAATTCGATAGACAAATTTATGACTTAAACCACTTTCGTTTCTCGTTAAAAAAATAAAAATAGATTTTATATAATAGATAATAAAAAAAATAATGATAATTATATAATCCACTGAACCAAAACAAAAACAAACAAATGTTCTTATTTCATTCATTAAAATTAAAAAGACTTTCTACCAAATCAATTCAATAATTTAAAACGTATGACAATATATGAATGTAAATAAAAAAAAAATAAAGTCAGTGACACCTTTTTTAATCCATTCATTCAATTCCATGTGATACACTGTATATTCCCAAGCTACAATCTTGACATCATACCAAAGTATGTCACTTCAAAAGAAAATGCTCTCTCAATAATTTAGAAGCACTTGTATGGGCATTGAGTGTAGGCATAGAATGTTTTCTCCCGTGTCTTCTACCTTTCATAACGGTGACGTTCAACTTGCTTGTGCAGTTTTAATGTCCTCCATTCCGATTTATGATACTGCGGGCTTCAGATTAATCTTCTTGAAATTATTTTGCGTCTCAAATAAACAGTGCACGTTCCAACGAACGTTTCTATATTTTTTAAGAGTCGTTTGGCTCTGTCTCCTAACTGTTTTTTATCACAATGTCGTTTTATATTTTTGTAATACGATTTTTTTGTGTGAAATAATTTAATATTAGTACGTGTTTTTCAAATATTCAATTAACGTATATTTTTATAACTTTATGATTAAATAGGTTTATAAAGATTTTTCTGTATTAATGACAATCGTGAAAATTTATACAAAATACTTGTGTTTTTTTTCATATACACATATATATATATATATATATATATATGTGTGTGTGTGTGTGTGTGTAATTACACGTTAAAATAACTTTAAAATAGTATCGTAAAGAAAAAGTGACAAGTCAGTTAACATTATTGTTCGTTCAATTTAAAACTTTTAATTGCTACTGCTTCATAGTGTTATTGTATAAAACTCAGCGTGAGATCCTATTTTCAATGAAGAAAATTTATTTTAATATTTGAAATTTTCATCGTTAGTTCGTAACTGATCATTAATTTCCCATTGAATGTGTGAAAATGAAATATACGTTTATAAAGATCTTTCAATATTACTTTTTTTATATTATTTATGAAATATTAGCACGCTTGTTTCAAACATTTAATTTACAATATTCAATATTTTATTACAGTTCAGTATTAAGGGTGTACATTGAAACTAAAATACACAGACAGACAGAGGTCGTATTAAAAATATTTTCTTTCAATATATTTTTGTTATTTAATATTGGTTGTCTTGTATAAGAAAAACAGAATTGTATCTTGTTTATGTTAGCATTGTTTTCGTATGATAAAAATTACAAATTTATTTTTATATTTAATCAAAACAAAGTCCTTCAAAAATGTGCAGAAAATTTTGTGAAATTTATACGAAGAGTTGTGTATCTAGTATTTGTGAACTTTAATTTAAAATATTTTCAAGTAGTAATTTTGATATGAAAAATAAGAAATATTTTGGACAAGAAAGTGAAATTGGAAAATGATGAATTGTAAGCGTTATTGGAAAAAAATCTCTGATCATTAAACTAAGATTTTGTTTTACTAATGTACATAATTATGATACGAAAATATCGTATTATTTATGAAATGATCCATTATAAATTGAAATAAGCATTGGATGAGAAACGATTGTTAGTAAATGAAGCAAGAGTATCCTGTTCTATGGTAATGCCAAATTATTTGTTGCTAAGGTGATAAGGCAACATTGTTAGAGTTGGTATATATGAATTTTTGTCCCAGATACTCTCAAAACATTGCACCATTCTACTATTAGTTCAGACTGATTCAAGAGGATTTAGAGGTTATATTCTCTTGAAATTTCCCAAAAAAAAAAAAATGGAAATGAATAGATAATTTTATTGCATTGAAACCGAATCTTATTTTCGTCTATAAAGATAGCAAGAAATCATAGATAACAAAAAATACTTGATTAAATTTATATTTGAAATTTGTTCATAATTAATAGTTTGATCAAAAACCAGTTTATTTTTAATACATACCTCTAACATATTCATTTATACGCCATGTTAGTAACATGGATATGTGAGTTTTAAACTAGTATATTTTATTAATATTACAATGTTGTATAACTTTATAATAATTGAAATGTTTCGCTTTTGTATTCAGTATATATGAAGTAAATTAATTGTACGTAGGTATATTTATACCTATATTTGAGTTATAGTAACGAATGTA
The DNA here is from genome assembly GCA_029203775.1 of Neoneuromus ignobilis. NCBI lineage: Eukaryota > Metazoa > Arthropoda > Insecta > Megaloptera > Corydalidae > Neoneuromus > Neoneuromus ignobilis. Next base: position 25,386,351 of record CP092096.1, read on the forward strand.
TTTTAAATATTATATTCAAAACGGTTAGTTTTATAAAGTACTCGTATTGAAGATGAAAATTATATATATATATATATATATATATATATATATATTTATATTAATAAAGATTGCAATATAAATTTAAACAAGCACTTATATCAATAAATGTTTGTAAAATTTATCAAGTTGATTCTCAATCTTTATTTCATATTTTCAAATTTTTTAAATGCCAGTTTAAAAATGAGTAAATTTAACATTATTAAGAAATACAATATATAAGTTTAATTGTATGAAAAATTACAATTAACTTATAAATTCATATCAAATTTCAAATTGAAAACTTGTTCTTAGTATTTTGCTTGATATTTTGTTATTTTAATAATTTTCTCTAAATGACAAAATGTACTGTTTCCAATGATTTATATTACCGTACTGTCAATTAAATCCCACGCATTTAGTAAGGGTTATTTGAAATCATAATATATTTAAAATCATAATTGTGTTTTTGATATTTTCTTATTGAGGTGATCTCCATAAATATTCGATGGAATTCAAGTCAGTTGAGAAGATAACTTAAGCACATCAATGTTTTCTTTTGAGATTTTTTTTGATAAAAGCAATAAATTGACTGGCTAATTTTGATTTTCTCTATATAAAATGTGTTCTGCGTTCAAAAATGTAATTTTAATCATCGTTTCGTCTTATTTAATAGCTGTTCTTTGATTTTAGACTGTAAAAATCAATTTCTGAAAACATTGATTTTTCATGAAATTTTCCATACTATAGGTCGTGGTTTTTTGAGGGTGAAAAAAGTGAAAATTTTAAAATCAATATAAATCAATATTTTTCGATAGGAATTGTTTATATAGGTAGAAAATAGTCATTTTCTAGTAAAAATAACATTCATTATTAAAAAATACAATTTTAGTATCCAACAATCGATTTTTGATCATTTTTAATTTTTCTCAAAACAAGAAAAATCTAAAAAAAAAAAATTTATCCGTGTCAAAATACAACAATTTGTATTAAAATTTATCATACAATACTTTAGAAATATTTTCATGCATGTAAAATAAACATTTTCTTCGAAAAAAGTGTCTAGAAATGAAAATATTGAATTTTTGATAAAAACAATAATTTGATTGGCTAATTTTGATTTTCTCTATATAAAATCTATTCTGCGTTCAAAAATGTAATTTTAATCATCGTTTCGTCTTATTTAATAACTGTTCTTTGATTTTAGACTGTAAAAATAAATTTCTGAAAACATTGATTTTTCATGAAATTTTCCATACTATAGGTCGTGGTTTTTTGATAGTCAAAAAAGTGAACATTTTAAAATCCATATAAATCAATATTTTTGGAAATTTAGATGTATTTTTTTTCTTGTTGAAAGATATAAAATCATTTTGTGGTAGGCAAAATTTTTTTTGAGAATATCAACGTATTTTCACCAATAAATCGCCAATAATCTGTTTTATGTAAAACAAATATTTCCAAAATAAGTAAATTTAAAAGAGTCCCAAACTGAACTGATTATGTAATATCATGCTTTACTGTTGATTTTATTATTTTTTTCGCGAATTCCTAGCTAGATTTTCTTTAAAAATGATATATTTTTTTTATTTGTTTACAACTCAAAATACAAGACTTTCGTGATGGATTGGTTGTCTAGTAGTAACTAAAAATTGATAATTAAATTCTTTATTCCACCAAACCGATATCATAATCTTCCTCGGATGGAGTCATTCCTTTGATTGTACAGATAGTGTCTCATTGTAGTCAATCCATCGTATTTGATGTTTAATATTGTTATAAACAATCCATTTTTTGCACCAGTAACAAATAAATTTAGGAATGGTTGTTTTTTCACTCTAAGAAATACAGATGTTTATTCATTGCTTCAGATTAAATTCTGATATTTCATAATAAACTCACTGACTCAGCTTAGTAACTTTACTAATCGTTTTTAGATACCAATGAATCGTTAAATGAGTTGATTGGAGCTGTTTGAATAATTATTTTATCGTTAAACTAGGATTTTTCTCTAACTAAATACAAAATAAATGACCCAATATATTGAGGTATTCTATAGTATTTTTATAATTTTTTTATTTTTTGTATATTTTTTTCAAAAAAATTTCTGTTTATTAAAAAATAAATAAAGGTCATTTTATAGTATTTACATAGAGTTAATATCTTTTATTCTACCAATTTTATTCAAAAATGGTTCTTTATAAAATCGCTTATATAAAAAACCTATTCTAAGATATAATCTGTTATTAAATGTAATACAAAAAATCTAATTTTAATATATGCTTATGATTTTGAATAGATCGAATCTATTGAAAATCATCTTTGTTGAAATTCATGAATATGTCTTTAATACATTTCAAGTAATAGCATTATCAACCTCAATAATGTGGTTAGATTGTGGTTTAATAGGCAAGTTAAAATGGCCACATTAATATTTCCAAACCACCATCTGATAATACTGTTAGTTACTCTTCTCTATCTTGTCTATAAACTGTACAGATCATTTTTGTGGTTTCTGAATTATTTGATCATTTCCAAATTTCAATAAAGTGATGTATAGCAAATTGAAATTGTCAGTATATATTTTTTAATAAACTGAATTTAGTAAAAAGTCAATGAAACAAATTTAATGTATTTGTAAACATTTTTAATAGCACAGTTATTAAAAATTGGAAATAAGTTTTCATTATTTATTTTCCTTATTTTTTTTAATAATTTTTAAATGAAACATTGAAAATAATTAACATTTTTTATATGTATTATATATGTATTTTACATTTAATCAATGAGATCTTCATTAATAAAATTACGTACAAAATTGTTCAATGTAATTAAGTCGTTTATTAAACGACTAGATTAAGATTTTTATAAGTACCATTTGAAATAAAACATAAATTAAAAAATAGCAACGTGTTTTTTGTTCAAACTACTTCAATTCATATAATAGCTGGATAAGAAGACTAAAGTATTTAAAATGAAACTATTAAGTTTTTATATGGAAGTAAATCATGATAAAGAGAACGTAGTGAATATTACTGAAAATACGTTGCGAATCGTTTAAAAATTGATGTATATATTTAAAGAAAATTCAATGAATAATTTTTTAAAATATTCATTGTATTGTATTTTTCCGACAAATGAAATTTATTAAAAGCATCAACGATGTAATTTCATTTTCAGAGAATTGATGTTTTAAAAGATTATAAAAGTAAATTTTAAGAGACGTTTTCAAGACAATATAATGATTATTTATTGAGTATATATTTATATGTATTTTTTTCTTTATTATTTATTTATGTCGTGAGAATTTTACATATTTATGTTTAAAAGCGTAGATTATATTTCATGTAAATAAAACATTATTTTATTTTAAGTATATTTAGACAGTTACATGCAGATAAAGGTATTTATGCGTGTATGAGAATTAAATCGTGCGTTTAGAGATCGACAAGTTAATTAAGAATGAGTTTAAAGTTTACGACTTTTAGTCACAAGAGAAGTTCGTTCGGAAAGTTACGAACTGTGAATTATTATAAAACATTAAATTTATGCTGATATAATTAAAATCGCTTAAAATTCCATAAACACTGAATGAATACAAATTAGTACTGTTGCTTGATATAATGGCGAATTGTAGCGAGACGAAAGATTAACCAAAAATCTGGAAGACATTGCAAAGACATTCCGACAGTAATTGTATTACGTGCGACAGTAAATCAAACATCAAAGTCAAACCTGCCCTCATGCCAGTAGGAACAGTGAGTGTTGCAGCCACCGTTACAATTTTATGCTAATAAATTCACAAGAATAAATTCATGTCGACGTTGATGCTGCGACTTGCCGACAGCTAAGTTTTAAATGTAATTACAAGTAAGAGAGTCACTAAGTTCGGCCCGTTCTTGCGTTTCACGTATACCATTCTTATATACACAAATGGCGCAAAGTTGTTTGTTGTAATACATCTATGTCTGTAAAGGGTTAATCTTCGCGAACAACAACATTCGTACAGTAATTTTCTAAGATTGCTCCATTGCTACCAACATCGCTTACATGGATTTCCTGTTCTCTTAGTGAGATTAAGTACTCGTTTTATTTGTTTTATAATGAGTGCCGCTATTACTTGTTTATAATTGCATTATGTTCAAGTGATATAGTGTGTAAACATGTCCGAAGCGTCTGCGCCGTGTGGTATTTTATAAACTCAGCTCTATTCTTCAGAATGTCGTCTATGGTATCGAACTTTGTACAATGTATTGTAACTCGGAAAAGTTTTAATCCTCTTACTTTGATTTATATGCACGTATTGCTATAGTTGTATATAATATATATTTAGTGATTCACTAAAGTCATTGGACATTTGTATCGATAATACATTTTATAATTTTAAAGAGTTATTGGACTAAAAAAATATAAATACGAGATGCGACCAAAAATTGGTTGGATGTAAAAAGTGTGTAATTTTTTTTAAAATATATTCATTGCAAAATAATATGGATTCAATATATTATTTTTCCATGAGGTCACCATGAAAATAAATACACTTATCGTATCATAAAACTAGTTTTGGTATTTTTTCGTTGAAAGAAGTCACCATTAAGACTTTCACTCAGTTTTGTGCAATGTCCTTTGTCTTTTGATCACTTTTCAGATTCTAAACGTCTAAAAATTGAGATCGAGAAATAAGTAATAATCATTAAGGAAAAGATCGGGACTGTATATAGAATGTTCAAAAATGTCATAACTGAATTATTTGAGTAATACACACCCCAGTGTATGGTCATACATTGTTGTGCAATAAATAAACTCCACTATTTAGTAGTCTAGGTCGATGATTTTAAATTGCCTGCCGTAATTTCATATTTTCATATTTTTTCTAATATGATGATAAAATTTATGGTTGTACCTTGTATCATAAAGTCTACGAGAAAAACGTATTTACATTCCTAAAAAACTGTAACCATGATTTATCGAGCTAACAGCGTCTGTTTAAACTCTTTGGACAGCCAGTATGTTGCGACATGAAGCTGTTTGTTTTTTGGTGTGATATGGGCAATTCAATTTTTATCACCATTCACAATGTGATCAAAAAACTCATCGTTGTTGTCGTGGTCACATTCTAGGAAAATCTTGTTACCGAACACATTTCACAGGCGGTGGGTAAAAAATACAAATATATTATTTTAATCTCGAATGTGACAGAACTTGCATGATTACCTAATATATATGAAAAGAAAAACATAATTAGTGAAATAGTTAAACATATAATTATTTTTATAAACTGAATAAAGTGTACATGTAATTTAAAATAAAAAAAAACATTAATGCAAATTAGAAGTATTTATGTATAATATTGTAATTATATTTGAATATAAATAGTATTAATCAAATATGTTATTATTTTCTTATTATCAGCATTTGAATATTTAATGTGTATAATTTACTATGTTTTAATATTTTTTAATGATGAATGAAAACAAATATAATTTTATATTGAATGAATATTTAATAAGTTTATTCAAATATTTGGTAATTACAGATTCATTCAAAATGTCAATTTTTTATATTTATAATTGTATTTTCCAATACATATATATGTAAATATGAACATTGATTTTTTCAACTCCGTATTTTATTTGTAAAGAAAAAATAATATCATATGAAAAAACAGCCTTTGTAGTTCAACATTGTTTCGATTTTGTATAAATAGAAATTATTGCTTTTTTTTTAAAAAATAATTTATATGAGACATAAATTGGAATGACATGTAGTAAAAATTACATTAATTTTAATATTAAATTTGCGTGCGTTGAGAAAACAGATTTAAGTGAATATGAATGTTTAAATCAAAGCTGATTACCGAACGTAAAATATGCTGATGAAAACTTATATGAACTTTAATTAGATTAAATTACCGGTTGTGAGAAAATGAGATCCTTATCTATCTATTTTCTCTTACGAGCTGTCTATACCTTAATATAAATTTATTCATACCAAGGGTTGTACGTATATATATAAAACGCAATCTTTAATAGAAATTTAGAAATTAATTACAGAATTTAACGAAATGCCATCATTTAAAACTACTATAGACACCTAAACAAACATTGTGAATGTGTACCTCAGGCTATTTCATTTCAAGTGTACATTATAATATATGTGGAGTCATGAATAATGAATACTTCATGCATATATTTTAAAAATAGTGTACCGTAGACAATGTATCATTTAACTGGGAAGCATATGTCTAGCCCTTTAAAGATTTACTGGCACCGTATATTATATATGCAATATGTGGCTTATATACACTAAGATACTGTACTAGGATGCTGTTTGAAATATTAAATACACTTGATATTTCGTAGAAATATTGTTAATCTTTATTTGAACAATGAATGACAAAGTGAGTTTCATATTCATTTACGTTTATTATTATTATTAGTATTGTTCACAAATCGTGATGTTAATTATGTGTCACAAATATGTATGTAATACAATATATATATATATATATATATATATATATATATATCAGCATATTTCTATCCATTATTAGATAAAGACACTTTTAAAAAATTTTTAGTTCGACAGATCCAATACGTTTCTTCTTCTGTTCTCTGATGATGATTGCATTGCTATTGAAATGTACATCAGTTTGTGACCAGAGAAAATAAACAATAAATAATTATTGAACATTTTCCGATATCTTGCAATTAGGAGTTATAATTAATTTAAGCGAAAGTGAATTTACTGTAATTCTAAAATAAGTAGATAAATTTCATTTAATTAAAAAGGAATATGTTTAGTAATTTTTAAATTTATAGGAAATTGAATGTTTTATTAAAATGATATATTTTGCCTTTTTTGATTGATTGTGAATAAATAAGATATTGTATTCAGTGATGAAAATTATATCGACATTAATTTCTATAAATAGTATTTTAAGTGTTTTCTGTATTTAATGTCCACAGAAAAATTATTTTATTTACTTAACGAAATTATTTTTTTTGCGTTATTTTATTTACTTAACGAGCGTACATTATAGCATATAATTATTTTTATAATTGCGCTTAACGAGAGAAACGTGAAATCATAACTCATTGAGTGCACTCTATGTTAAATATAGACATAGAGAATTTAGATAAATGTTTCTTTGTACAAACAAGATAAAATTACTTTTGATATATGTTGTTTGTCTTTGAAATATTAAATTCACTGAACAGTTAAATTTAATTATATGGTTTATAATTTCACAGGTGTTTCAACAAAAGGTACGAAATTAAGCAATGGAGTAAATTACTATAAAAAAATAATTATTTTCAATATTATCCTTCGCGAATCTCACGTACGGAACACGACATGAAAAAAATAACGTGAATAGGTTTTATATATTCTCTAGATTAATTAATTAATTCAATTTTATCACGTTTGCTATAAATGTCTGTTGCTTGGATTTCAAACAATAAACGTTTCTTTTACTGCATTTAATGTTATTAAATATGTTTCGTGAAATGAACAAAGCTTCAGTTACATGTACATTTCATATATATAAGATAAATTATGTTTGGCTTTCTACCAAAGTGTATGTTTTGTGTGTTAGCAGCAAGTGTAATTAACATGTTCTGGTATAATTAAGGAAAACAAATCAGATATGTGAACAACGCTTCCAGCTATCATAAATATTATAAATTTCCACTTCTGTTTCAATAATGTGTGTAACAAGGACCTTTTAATAAATAAGATAACAGATACAGTTACAAGAAAATGAACGTTGCTGTTTTTAACCTGATATAAAATATCTGTTAGAGGATTACACATGTAATTTCAACAAGAGAATGTTTCAAATTGAAGATATTTTGAGTTGGAGCATTATTATTACATTTGAAAGTTATACAGGTATTTTATTGTTAAGACAGTTTTAAGAGAATTTTTTTAAAAACATATTTCAACTTGTGTACAATTATTCTACGTATAACTTGCGAGTAATGTAAAATATATACGATCTGATTAAATAATAAATTATAAAATAAAAAAAGAATTTAGCATGAGACATATGTATAACATTTTTTATTCTGTTAGAGCAACGGTATGAAAATGTACACGCATAAATATCGTAAAATATCTATATAAAAACGATACGAATAAATAATTTATGTAGTTTGTATGAAACGGCTACGCTGCTTCACATAAACGATACTCTCTCTATATTCTTTCCTCCCGGAAATTTCGTACATTCAATGACATTAATGTAACCATAAACAAAAAGGGAAAAAAACGTTTACGTACGAACGACTACCCAATATTATCTTATGTCTCGAATTCAATAGCAATACATTCGGTTGATGATTTTAATGTCACCAACAGAGATACACCTTCACCTTAATGCTTTTCCATAAACGGGAGAACAAAATTGGCTTTTCAATATACAACATTTTTAGAATGTAAAGTACTTAATCAACTATGTCATTGTCATAAGACGCGGCCGTTAAGCCGCTGTGGTGTGTTCATACTTGTTTACCATATAAATGTTCTTTTTCTCTGCGTAATATTACGTAAAATGACGTAGTTGAGCTAATTTTGCGCGCGCAATTTTGCAATTTCGGGCACCCCACAGGTTCACTTTCGTATAATAATAACTTTATAAAATCGTTTCGTGGTGGCGTTGTGGAGAACCGCTGGATACGTATATTTAACGTTAATGTAATTTTCTACAGCTCTATCTCCCTTCCAGTTTCTTCATACAAATCCATATATATATATATATATATATATATATATAATCTTATTATATATATAATACACTCTTATTTCCGTATATTGCTCAATGATAATGATCCACTGTTCTATTATTAAATTACAATTTTTGTTTGTTTAATACAATATTCAGTATTTTATATATCTTGAAAATTAATCTGATTTTAATTTAACCACATGCATATATATATATATATATATATATATATATATATATACATGTGTATATGTTATTAAAATTTCAATGTTTTCTCATAATATTTTATTTTAAAAAATATATTGGTCTTAAAAAGCTTAAGTCTGACAAAAATTTCTTATTAAGGAAATAAATAGTTGAAATTTAAATATATAGATTAAATTCATCGATCATACTTAAATATATATCAGTCTCTTTCTCTCTCTCTCTCTCTCTCTATATATATATATATATATAACAAGTGATGTAGGTTTTATAACACAACATTTTGATGATGATTGCTTGACTATGGAAATATGCTTTAACTTAATGTTGTTATAAGTAACAAAGTAAACATTAAGTAATTATTGATCAATTTTCAAAATCTTGTGATGTTGGGGGTGATAATTAATTGTGTGAAAGATGGTATAGGAGTTAGATCATTGTGTGTTATACAAAAAAATGTATTTGATCTCTGGTCAGAGAAAAATGACAGGTGGGGTTTTTGGGGAGGGTAAGCTGTTTAAGAGAGTAAACTCTGAATTAAAAATCTTCAACAGCTGGCCTATTTTTATCCACTATTAGATGAAGACATCTTTCAAAACTTTCCATTTTGACTTATCCAAAAGTATTCATCTTCTAGTTCATTTCAATGAATTTTCTTATATTTCTGTCCCATCTACTCAAGAATTTTTTCTTGTTATTTTTTATGTATCTAGGTTCCTAATAAAAAAATTCTGTTGTCTATCGTTGATTTTCACTTCTTGCTATATCATCGGTCCATTTATATTTTAAACTGCCCATTATTATATTTCCCAAATATATTTGCTAAATCGCAGCGATATTTGATAAATCTCAGCGATATTTATAAAAATCCCAGCGATATTTCCCAAAATCTGATGCCCACTATTATATATATATATATATATAATGTGTGTGTGAGTGTGTGTAAGTAGATCCGTATAGGTTTTGTTTACAGCGTAATTTGGAAAATAATTAATATCATATTATGAAAACGAATTAAGTTACAGTGATTTATCAAACAATACATTGCCTGCTTTAGGTGGTTTGTTATACTGCGTGTTGTGTCAGTAAAATAAGGGTGACGTAGTAGAAAGTTTCATGACTTGCGAAACTGCAATTTATAATATAAGTCTCGTAAATTAGTTGCATTATTTAAAAGATATTCTAGACCGCGAATCGATTTATGTATTGTCAATATATAGGAACTGAAAATAAATCTATATTTGTTTTATGTATTGTTATATTTTTCATTATAGTGTTATTTTTCGTATCAGCTTATTTAAATATAGAAAACTGGCAGATTCAATTTGATCAATAATTTAAAAATATTGTTTTCTTTTAGTTCTAATTTCCTCTAAAATATTAAATAGGTAGATAGGAAATTTGCTTGAAAACAAAAATACTTTGTAAATAGATTGAACATAAATTATGAACAAACTTTAAATTTACATTATTTTTTTTCAAATATCTAAATGATATTGTTCATAATTATTGTAAAGGAAATTGAGGTCGATTTTAATGTTAATGGAAATTGATTTTGATCTATATTTAGTTATGTTTGTGAATTTTTTTATATTTTCGTTTATTATGCTATTCACTTAAAATAAGAACATGAATTCCAATTACTAAGAACTTGCTTTCAGTTTACACTTTTAAATTTTATTCATACAATGTTCAGTTTAATATTGAGATAATTATACTTATCAATAAAAAATATCATTGATTTACTATCATATTAAAAATAAATATTTTTTTTAATCCATTAATGTGAAATAACGAGCTAAACTCGTATTTCATGACTTACGCAAAAATGCACATTTACGATTTAGACTTGTGGAACGGATATTAATATTCCGTTTCTTTATATATGTTTATATAGCAAATATGTTCAACTTGACACTTTTGTACATAAACCAATATTAAAATGTCGTATGTTTCATATTGATGTATTAATCGATATTCTTTCATTTATCAGTCTATTTTTATACATTTTACATGTACAGCAATTTATTTTTTCAAATAAAGGAAATATACCTAATATATCAACAAGTGGAAAAATTGGAATTGATCAGCTATTGAAAAGAATTCAAAAATGTTTACCTTCATAGAGAAATTTTCATTTTTTTAGAAATTACAAGTTATCGATTTATTCAATCAAGTATTGAATAATGATTATTGGAATGTAACAGTTAATGAAATAAATCTATATATAGCATAGATGATAAATAGTGAAAATTATAAAAAAAAAATTAATGAATAAATATATAAATTCCAGAAGGAGTTGAAAATTGTTTTGGGTTATATAGGGCAACCCATTATTCAGTCTCATTTGGGTCACCCTATATATACTAACGTAAATAACAACTGGAAATGTTGGTCAAAAAGAAGTATAGAATCATCTAAATGTGAGGCTTAGATTTGTGTTTTATTAAAAAGAAACTATACTCATGTTTTCCTATACACAACCCTTATATACATGTTTCATTTTAATAAAATACAAATCTAGGCATCACATTTGGATGATCCTATATATAATATAGATTAAGATATTTGGAGAAACAATGTTGAACAAGAAATTTGAACAATATAATTCAAAATATGAAATAAATTTTTATATTTTGAAAATGATGAAGAGTAAAACGAATAAGATTGGATTTTTAAAACAAGAAATATTATAAGATTTTAAGTGACTGATATGGGATGAGTAGAACAGTAAAATGTTTTAAATGATTAAAATAATACGAAGAAATCAAAAATTTATAGTATAATACGTATTCTATTGGATGCAAATTTCCATTCAATTAAAAAAATGTGAATATATTTTAATATTTATTCTATAGAAATTAAAAAATCAACCCCATTAAATAGTAAAATAGATATTACACTAGTATTAAGAACAAAATAACGATCATACATTTTCTTAAAATTAATTTTAATATCTACTAAGGGTTCTCTTTGATTCGAATACGTTGTTATCTTTTTGAAATTGAACAAATTAGGTTAGGTAAAACAAATTTGAAATTATAGGACTGACTAATTTTATACAAGATGTAATTATAATTTTCTAAAATATCCTTTTCCGTATATTAAAAGGGATATGGTAGTTATAGAATATCAAGCTGATGTCTTCTATGTAGCAAACAGCATTCATGTTGATGTGAATTAATTACTTCATGTCACAAAAACATGAAGGTATATTCTTCGTTATAAAACCGCTACTGTAGTGTAATTATCATTTACACTGGAGTTATTTAGCGTTTAATTTTTGTTGACAATCCGTTCTTTGCTCGTTTTGTCTCTTTCTTATATATACATAAGAAAGCGAGACGACATAGAGTTCATTAATATTCATTAATATTTCAATTGAAATTTTGTACCATAAAGCTTTCATTGCTTCCCATGTTTCTTTTCTAATTTTTTAATTTATTTTTTTGATTTATTAAAGGTTTTCCTATCATTCCATAAGTTTTCTCTTAGAATAATATCCAGAATTAACGAACGTAAGATACTCTAACAATCGTAATTGGCTGATAAAAATTGTTTAGGTGTCTTGAATTTGTTTAAAATACGAAATATTTTTTTTTAAAAAAAGGAAGTAAGGAAGAGTGCATTATTCACATTTATTTTCTTCTCCGCCACTGTACATGTGTGTATTTGTATTAGAAAATATTTAAATTAACATTTTCAAGTAGATATCAACCCTTTATTTCTAATAAATATAAATGAACGTTTTTACAGACCTTAAAGAAAATACTAAAAATTCGCGGCATTTCAGTGACGTATTAATATTTCAGTTATTTTTCAATATAACTGAAAATATGATATACAGTCGACTGTACGCTTTATCATCAGAATTTAAAGATATATCACCTGGTAATAAAATGCTAAAAATGCTCTTTTATATATCCGATGTTTTATGACTGTCTTATCATAAGATATCATAAAACATTCGAGATTTTGCTTGCAAGGAATGAAAACATAAAAGTGCTCGAATTTTTTTTCGTCTGTAGTGTAATTTCCAGTTATTAGGGAAATCATTTCGTATATTTTTTTATGAACTTTCCGCATATAACATGCTAGAGGTATGATTTATACAAAGGGAATAATGTTATTTTATATGAGTTTTAAATTGGAAAACTGAACAAGCTATTAAAAGTTAATATTGAAATTTTCTGTAGTGAAATGTTCGTAATAGAAATATTTATGGGAAATTTAAAAGAACAACTATAAAACTGTTATAAATTGTTATAGTGTCTTAAAGTTATGTATCTTGCAATTTATGGATTGGAGAAGAATTTTTTCGGATTCCTTTTAAACTTTATATGTAACTACAATAATATCTTGATTTATTATCTATATTTGAGGTATATATAATTTTGTTATACCTCATTGAACATATTGTCGTTCTTAAATTCATTGTTGTATTTTTTTCAATGCCTCGTTTATTAAAGATTATTTTTTATGTTCTCTGGTTTTCTGTAATAAAATAAATATTTGTCATTTTCTATACTGGATTTTCATTTATTATTCAAATTTATTGCAGTTGATTTTTACATGATTAGTTATACAGGGTATTATATTCTTCTACATTTTTCAAAAAAATATGTAATATTAATATAATATGCAAAATAGAAAAAAATTAACGATTTTGTTGCTTTTTTTAAAATAAAATTAACTAATGAAGGTAATTTCACACAGATACACACATACACACACACACACACATATATATATATATATATACGTGTGTGTGTATGTATGCGTGTGCTATATTTGTTGATTTCATAAAGAAGAAATGTAAATGTTTTTATTCGGTAAATAGGTTTTCATGAATACACGTATAAAATAGTTTCACTACACAACAGTTGAGTTCAATTACCTTGTGTATAATTTATAAATTCTGTTTGAAAATTTTCTATACGAGTGTATTTGAACATTATTTACTCATACGGAAAAACGAAACGCAAATAATACACGCGTTGATTTATTTTTTATTCCGGTCTTGGAACGTGCGTGCGTCTAAAGAAAGATCGTTCGTCGACGCGTTTTGAAAAGTATAAAAGTGTGGGGAGATTGTGAGACGTATATGGGTACTGGCGTCTGGGTTTACATACATATGTACGTACATCCACTATGGTAGAGTGTGTGGTGTCTTCACGTCAGAGAATGGGTTAACGTAACGGCATACATGCGTCTTTCGAGACGCGCCTACAGAACTATAACCGCAGAAGGCAATCCACGTTTGACGACAACCTCGCCACATGTCACGCATGATCAAACATGGAGTAGGCATTCAAAGGATCCGTTTTAAACTTCCTGATATCCAACGCGACGACATGTTTACATAAGTTAACTAACTACTGTGAAGCAGCCAAAAGCATGTTTTCGTATGCGATGCAGGAGGCAGGAGGGCAAATGGGACATGGGATGAGGGGTTGGAGTTTGTTCTAAATGTGCACTGTTTGACGTTATTAATTATTTTTATATAATATGCACTTCAGTACAACATGTATATATTTCTTAAAAATAATACGTTTAAAAACACATTTATCAATACTAAAATATATATTGAAGTATTTTTTTGTTTATTGTATGTATAAAATGTTTTAAATTGTGCAGTTTTTTTAAAAGAATCTGTAATATAATATAAAAGTATTAATTATTATAAAATAAAGACAAACACAATTTTATTTTTACAAGATTAGTATATGATTGTGATTCTAATGTAAATATTTATTGAACAGATAAAATAAGTAATGCAGAAGATATTAAAACAAATTAAAGAAACAGAATGATATAAAATCGAACTGGATAAACAAAACAATTTTTTTTATATATTTAGACACTACGAATTTTTAATAAAAATATTTGTAGAAAAAAGTGAGATCAGGAGGGAAAGTTTTAGAATAATTTCGACAAGTAATGAGATTTAAGAACTATAAAAAAATTAAGATAGAAGCAGTCAAGGTAATATTGTTCAGGAATGAATGAATATAAAACGATCAAATTTTGCGAACAGGTCGAGTATTTTCTTTCATCAAGATAATGGAAGATCATATTTGTCAATAAACATCTAAGACAAGTTAGAGATTTTGGTTAGAAATCTGTATTCATTCTTCATATTTATTCGATCTAGCCTTTTAAATTTATCATTTATTTTGGTTTTTACAGAAACATATCAGTGGTAAATATTAAATTCACGTCAAATACAATCATGTATAAAGAGTTTTTTTTATAACAAAACCAATATATTTTTATGAGGATGGAATAAATAAACTTTCTAAACAGTAGAACATAACAGCAAGAAATAATGGAAATTATAAAATCGATCAAATAAAAGTTTTTATTTCATATATCAAGTTTATATATATATATACATAAACATTAGTAAATATCATTTATGTGTTAGGAATGAACACAACTACAACGTTATTCGAAAACGTCTAGTAATTAGCTATATTGTAGATATTAGTAGTAGATATTTCTTGCTTGTAAGGATGTTGAGATCACGAAGATGGCCAACGAACTTTAACATATTAGTTAAACTGTTCCAATAATGATTTCGTTCTGAAACGACGTCGTTACATTTCTCTCAATCTTGATTTAACAAAAACGTTGTGAACTTGTGCAATACATATCCAAATGACCAATAAATGTATAATAAATGAGAATTATGTTCAACATCGTTATTAGATTTAGTATAATTGAGATATGATTAATTATTTAGAGTATGAAATGTCTATTTATTTTTAAATATTTATATCGAATTATAATTTATGTTAAGTTGAAGTTTTTTCATTTATTCAAATTATTTCATTTATTAAAATGGGTTAGAGGTTCAAAATTATTAATAGTCCATTTAATAGTATATTTATTTATATAAGTTTTAAAAGAAATTTATATACACACACATAAATTCCATACGATTGTTGTTTATAAATAAAATAAAAATTAATTTTATATTGAAAGTGTATATTGCAATTTAATAAATATGATTAAAAATATAGTTATTGAAATAATATATTAAGATGTAAAAAAATTCGAAAGAATGGATTGAAAGAGAAAGACAATGGATCGATCGATGTGGAAAATTTCGATAGATATCTTCATTTATTAGTGGATAAAAAGAGGCTGATATATATATATATATATATATATATATATATAATATCATTATTATCAAAGCTTATAAAAACCCACTGTTGGGCGAAAGCTGTAAATGTTTTTTTGAGACTCTCCATTTCGTTTTTATGTCGCGAATCTTATCCAACCCTCACCTCTACTATATTTCACAATTTCACTTCTCTATCTTTGATAAGGTTTATTTTTTAATCTCCTTTTATTTCTCAGTCTCCATTCTATTATGATATTTGTTCATTTATTGTCTTTCTTTTTGATTTCCTTATCTACTATCTTTCATTAGAAAATAATTAATAAACTTCTTAAAAATGGAATATATTAATAAATATAAAATATCGATTGAATAAAAAAATAAAGGTATTATTTTTATTATTAAAAATTTGTTTAAAAGGTTTTTAATTGATTCATTAGAGTTATTTTTTCCCCATTAAAGAAATACATGTGTATATACATACACACACACATATATGTGTATATACAATATATATAATGATTAATTATTTGCTGAATAAAAATAAATGTTGAAAATTTTATAATTAGCGAAAAGTAAAATATAAAATTATATACGATAATAAAAAAAACACGATTTCATACTCATATAAAAATATGATTTTTTAAGTAAACATTTTAAATTCTCATATATCTTTATTGTTGGAATAAATATTAAACATGTTTTATAATAAAACTGAAGCGAGTAATTGTGTACGAAATTAGAGTGAACTATAAATCATCCATAAAATAACTTTCGGTTGATTCTGACATACTTATTCCTGTCATATCCAGTAATATAAATAAAAATATCGCATTCGCATTTAAAATGTCAGAAATGGCAGCACTAAATCATTATCGAATTTTTATAAAAGAGCTGAATACTCGACGGCGAAACGTTCATCAGAAACTAACGAATCGAAATTTTTTGTCAAAGAATATATATACTTTTTATGCTTAAAACGTACACATCAAAAGCAAAATAAACAATTTTTCAATGAACCTATTATACGGTCCAACGAACCGAAATATTTAGTTATCATAATGAATCGATGACTTCAGAAGACGTATGTCGACAATATGACTAATGAAGTAAATAAGCAAGTATGCCCCACCGCTGTGAATTAATGGGTTTGCATGAATTGATTTACGCAACGCTATTATTCTATGCAAATCTTAAGTGTCATCAATTACGAACGCACTCCCCTTTACATGATGAGCCTTAACGGTTTCTGCAGTAAATTCCGTTTATCAGACTGTAAGACTTTAGAATTTCATTGAATTAATGATAGAGTATATATCCTTATTGATTTTTATTCTATTCATTTTATAGTCGTCTATATACGTGTCGTAAACGTTTCATGTCTTTTTATTAATTCTTTACGAAGTTTTAATATTTATTTACGTGTGTTTTATATATATATATATATCTAAATATATATATATATATATATATATATATGCATACATAAATTGTTTACGACATAATGAAATACAAGATAAATATATTTACGTATCTTGTTTATATTTTTTTAAAAAAATCTTATCTATTTATGACAGGAAATTAATTTTGCGATTTCTTTCAAATAAGTTCTCTAGATATATTTATCCTTTTACATAAGATAATAAATTATGAAAAGTACAGTGTTTATAAAAAAGTATATAGTAAATAATTGTTATTAAAAATCATTATATATTTTATTATTTTATATTAAAAATTATTATTGTATATTAAATATTATACTTTGTTATTGTATATTAAAAATCATCATATACTTTTTAAAAGAAAATATATAATGGATTTTAATTTTAATACGTATATTGGGATTGAAAAAATTAATGAACTATTTTATATATATATTGTTGTAAATATTTTTAAGCTTCACTATTTCTTCTTGTACTTGTAGAATAATATAGCATTTCTATAAATATTTTTTTAAAGTTCAATATTTGATTCTTAAAAATATTTAATATCACCGTATGAATTGAAGGGATTTTTATAGTTTATAAATCTGAGAAAGAGTGTATTCGGCATTTAATGCATCGATTAAAGATTTGTCATAGTACTTGAATGTAATCTGTTGTGTAAATTGAATTCTAAATTCTGCTTGTTTTCGTAACTCCGAGAGATCCAATTGATTTTCCATTTTTTTGGACTCATTTTGCTGAAAATTTTACATTTCGTTGGAAATCAAATAATTGGTCAATAATTTTTTAAGTTTTTCGTATTTCCTATTTTGTAAATGGAATTAATTTTGACTTCATTTAATTCTCTTTTCTAGATATCGATCGAAAATATCAATCCATTTTTTCTCTCTTATTATTTTAAAAATTTCTGCTGTAATTCTATCATTATATATATATATATATATATATATATATATATATATATATAAGTGTAATGTAAAAAAAATATTAAAAGTGAACATTGAACATACGAACAATTGTTCCGATGTGCAAATGAAGAAATTGTGCTTTCCATGTTTGAATTATATAAAATAAACGTGTCTCATAAAACGTCACATAAAAACAAATAAGCTTTTATGAAATATATTTTATTTATAAACCACTTGTCTATATGTATTCATAGGTCTCGAGTTCAATCATATACTGAAATGATTTGTTTTTATTGTCCCGTTTCAGAGACAATAGATGTAAGTGTGTCACGAATACAAAAGTACACATTCTATATTTTTATAAATGTTTTTGTTCATATAAATTTTCCTGCAGCGAATACACGTACGCTTCTTTTCCTGATCAGAAATAAAACAGGAACGAGAATATATATATATATATATATATATATATATATATATATATATATATATATATATATATAGTATTGTATTAATACACATATTCGAGGCGAAAAAATGTAAAGTTGCGTTTTTAATATTTATGTACGAGAGTCGTGGACAACGGTGGCTCTTTTTCGGTTCATATAATGTAAGTTTTTACATGAATCATTCTAAAAACCGTTCTTTTTAGCTACAACTTTAATATCATAAATTATTACTTAAATGCGTTTTACGTTTAATAGCTAGAATTTTCATTTAACGGAGATGTTTAATTTAGTCACGTAGGAATAACGTTATAGCCTACGTTAAAAATGTAATTCATTATCGAGTTTCGTGATTTTTTTCTTTTTCCTGACAATTTTATATATATATATATATATATATTGATTTCGTTTAAAAGAAAAAAGTAATTTTCAAAAAAACGTTATAATAGTATAAAATAGTTATACCGATCATTAAGTATATAAGTAGATATTCGATTTTATATTATGGGTTCATTCCGGTTTACCATTTCAACATATATAAAATGTTATTATTAATTTTCGAATACAAAGGAAATTCATATTAATAAAATAAAATGAAACTATAAAAAATGTACAATAGATTCGAGCCAGAGGATATAAAAAAACCTTTTAGTAATATATTTTCGAAGCGAATTAAAATGAATGTTGTAATTTAATCGGATTTTAAAAATATATCATAAGTTGAAATTTATTTTGTATTTTGTTAATATGAGGATTAGTTAATACAAACTGAGCTTTTTCTTTTTTTCATTAAATCAATATTTTTCAAATGTATACATGCATTTTTCTACATAGTTTTCGTTAACATTTAAATATTTTTGGTACAAGAGTGGTAATTTTTTAATTTCGGTAATGTAAATAATACTGGAGCTTGTTTGAAGCTAATTGCAGGCGATGTGTTGTACCTCTTCATCATTTTTAAATTGTTGTTTTTTTAATGTCTCTGTGAGTGGTCCAAACAAACGATAATTACATTATGATAATTCAGGAGTATAAGGGGAGTTTAATTCGACAGTTATCTAGTGTATTTATTTTGTTGTGTTAAGGTAACAGTAAGAGGCCTGCATTATGCCGAAATTTTTCGAAATTTTAACTAATTTTAAAAGATGGATTGTGCATAGTTTAACCCATTTTCTTTATAAATTTCGTTTACTATTCACCGTCAGTTACCTTTAATAAGGTCTCGAATTGCTCGATTTTGTGATGACACGAATGTGTTAAGTTTGTACGTCATAACGTCTACTAGCGAACGTCTTATACCATGAAGACATTTATGTCTTTGATAACATTTCATTCCTGATTTTTTCATGAATTTTTTGTAAAATTTAGGTTAATTTCACGTTTTAGTTCGTTTAAATTTTGGTTATAAGTGTTGTGAAACGGAGTTAGATATTACTTTCTTACTCGTCGTGCTTTTTGCTAAAAAAAAGAATATGAAATCATGTGCATGGCAAGAAGGGAGTCTAGACACCCACACTAATATCTCTATTTGGTCTCAACTACGAACGTTCGTTCGTTCAGCACTAGAAAATAAGTTCGATTTATATTTGACCGACCTTCATATTTAAATAACATTTTTTTTAAAAAAAAAACGTTTTAGTAATTGTATATTTTAAATTATTGTATTAAACGAGTTATTTAAAAATACTAATTTATTATTATTTGTAATATTATCTTCTAAATAATATTTTTTTCATATTACTATGTGTAATTGAAAACAATTCTTCATTAAATTGTTCAATTGAAAAAATTAAATTATTAAATTCGAGGTTAAGTGTAATATAATAAATAGGTAAATATATTAAACTTAATCTTAAGTTTAAGAAATAAATATCAATTGAAAAAATTTAAAATTTCATTTAAGGTATACTAAATAATAACAAATATTAATAAGGAAATAATATTATAAATAATAACAAGTTTATTTTTTTAACAACAAAAATAAAGAAAATGATAAAATGAAAATATTTACGTTTTTTAAAGTGGAATAAAATTTTAAATTCTTGACATTTTAATATGTATTTATGATTTTTCTTGTTATACATTTTGATAATTTTATTGTGATATAAAAATATTTAATTTAAAATTTATACTAAGTGAAAAAAACCCACTTTTTTGTATTAAATAATTAAGAAATTTGATGGTATAAATTTTACATTTCACTAGAAATAAAACTACAATAAAATAAGTTTTACTAGCGTTTAATTTAATTTACTTGTCTTGTCCTCGTAAAAACGTATCTATTTCTTAATGTCAATTAGTGTTAAATAAAGATACACAAGCTATGAAGAGTACGAGTAAGTAAGGATCTCTTGAAACGTGTCGGAAGTAGAAATTTCACAAATCAGCAATTATATGTCACATATTGTACGGCGAAGTAATACTCAACGATGTAAGACAAAACGAACAGGCAGACACACCCTTATAGAAAAATAAAAGCCGTGCATCTGACAATTTCGTTTAGCCACAAAGTATAAATGAAGACGACACATGTTCTTCAAGAGTAAGAGACGTATGGATTCGAGGAGTAACATTTTATTGTGAGTCGAGGCTAATGTCTCGTCGCGGCTTTCGGTTTGACACAGTGAATAATGTTACAACAGTGATGTTCGAACGGGTGTCGGAATGGACGGTCGTGTTGGAACGGGATCGATGTCGGTGCCTTCAAAAGACCACTACACTACTGGTTCTCTTGAAGATGCTGCGTAGGTTCTTCTTACAGAAAACGACCTAATAAATTTGTCGACAACAAGCCAAGCGTGTGTCTCCGTTCAACCACAGTGTCGACTTGCGAAACTTTATGTGAGCCACTGGGGTCACGTCACGCTGGTTGCTTCAACATCTAACAAGTTACCCCTGTTGTCGTCTTGCTTCTCTTGATCTTAAAACGTTGTAACGTTTCGGCCAGTGAACGGGGCGACTTTCATTTGTACGTCTTGGAACAATATAGTTTGTTCGGCGAAAGTTTTAATATACCTAGAACATAGAAATGGGTAATGATTAAATCACTGCTATGGTGATTAAGAACAAAAGAGCTTTCAGAGTGATAATACACTATGCAATTTTCAGAGTCTGCTGTCTCTTTCATTTTACCTACGTATTTCTATTTTAGAGTGTTTTATCACAAACTTACCACTGTTCTTGAAACTTGTCTTTGACTCGTAATTCAATTTCGACTGAATGTTATTACATTCAAAAATATTGAAAATAGAACAATAATGTTTTTAAACATATAAACAATAATTGTTAATATGTAAATTAAACATAATTATTATTGAATTTATTATATCATACATTTATAAAAAAATATAATTGCAGGATAATACAATGTAAGAACACTTTATAAAATGTATAAAAGGTAATATTCTTTCAAAAAAATAAAAGACCATAAATTTTAATTTAAATTAAATATACAAGAAAAAAGATAATGCAAGTAATCTGGGATAATTTATTAACTTTCTTATATTTACTTACACAGTTTATTGTTGTATAGTTTTATTATTTTCATGTACGATAAAAACATTAATGTTTTATTTTATATTAAGTATCAAAAGCATTTAAAATTTTACATATAAATGAAATAATTTTTCAAATATTTTGTAATTTATCAATTTAATTATATTTAAATAAGATTTTTAATAATTCTTTATTTTATTATTTGATTTTCAAACATAGGTTCGATTTAATTATAAATATAAAAGTATATTCAAATATTATTGAATATTTTATTTTTTTTATCAATCTACGACAAATATTAATAATATAAGTGTTTACTTTATATATATATATATATATATATATATATATATATATATATATAAACTCATTAAATTAACTGATCAGCGTAGTAAATATGGTCAAGTATCATTAAATAATAAACTTCGATGAGAATTTCGACCAGTAATTGGCTGATACAATATAATATGATGATGATGACATATATGTATATAAGGAAATATACATATATATATATATATATATATATATATATATATAAAATAAAAACAAATGTTATATTTCTATTGATTTTTAATAATATGAAATTGTAAAAAAATGCTGCTGATGTTTTACGTAACATAATATCGAACGTAACATGCATAACGAGCTTTATAAAAAAAAAACGAAAAAACTGACATTTTTTTATCGTAAACGCATGTGTTACCCACGGCTAAAGCCTACAAAAAAAGAGTAATACTTGATTTCATCTCGTCGGTCGCGACAAAATGAAAATGTTTATTTTGCAAAAGTCTCGCTGAAATGTAATTCAGATACGATATACACATACATACATACATACACACACACACACACATATATATATATATATATATATATATATATATATATATATATATATAAAGTAAGAATAATATAAAAACTTTGTACTGAAACCTTCAGTCGTCTAATAATGACTATTAATTATACATATCCTTTATAATCAGTTGTATTTTCACATCTTATTAGAGACTGCCGAAAAAATACTCTTATATTGCTTTAAGCGTTTCTCTTTCGTAGAATTTCAAGTGTTAGTATCCGAATGCTGTTTTATGCTTATTAAATTCGCTTAATATTGAAAAATTATACCTTCTGGTGTTATATAATAATATATTTAATATATTATGTTTTTTATATTTAAATGAATGAATATTGTATATATATATATATATATATATATATATATATATAATGAGGTCTTAAAAACTCTCGTTGAGTCCAATCCAAAATTGACCATTGAGGAATTGTCACAACTTCGGTTTACACGGTTAACATTTCGCAGACATCTAGAAGAAATTAGCAAGGTTTACAGAGAGAAGAAAAAGTTCCATGCGAATTATCTTCAACCAACAAACTCAGAATAAACATTTGTAACTCATTACTAATAAGACATAACAGGGAGCCATTTCTTCACAGGATGGTAATCGGAGATAAAAATGGATTTTATATACTTATTTAAAGTGAACTAAGCAATATCATTCACCAAATCAAACTCCAGTTTTATCACTAAAGTCCAATTTCAATCTGTAGACGTGTCTTTTGTATATTTGATGGGATTTTTATGTGATAATTCACTTTAAATTACTGAACTAGGAAACACGATAACAGCTGAAGTTAACTATCAACAGTTAGAAAGATTTCAGTAGAAACTCTAAAAAATACGACCTGCGTTCATCAACAGGAAGGGCGTCATGTTGAAGCATGATAATGTGAAACCACATGCAGCAAGAATTACACAAGAGAAAATCCAGACGCTGGGATGGGGAATATTATCGTATTCTCCCTACTCACCGGATATAGCTCTATCTGATTATCATATGTTCAGGTTATTGGAATATTCACTTGCTAGAAAAAAATGTCAAATGTTAACGAAATCAAAAATTACTTTCAGTCATTATTTTATTCAAAAAGTCAGATTTCTTTGAATAAGAAATCTAATCTTTATAGATATGATAGCAAAGTGTTTTAGATAATAATGGTGGTTTTATCATTGATTAAAAAATAAAAGCCTTTTATACAAACTTGCTTATGTGTTCCATTTTAAATATATTATTAATTATAAAAATCACTAATATATATATATATATATATGATTATTATTCATGGTATTTTGATTTCATTATGATTTGATAAAAAAATATGTTTAAATTTTGAATACGATTTAAGATAATATAATATTTTTACTAATCAAAACAGGTAACAGTTAACTGTTCTAAAACTTTTCATTACTCGAGGGTAACATTAATTTGTTTCACTAGACAGAATCGTTTCAAATAGCTAATCTTGTAACAAGAGTATAAACGTATCTGTTGCCAACCTTCATCACAGAATAACAAATGTGTTTGAAGGGCTACACTTGTTTTATATAACACGGTCGACTTTATTTATCGATTTATCTATACACAACAACATAAATAAATTCTTCTCATCTAAAAATAAAACGGACCGAAAAGACAATTTGAAGATACGTAAAAAATTACAGTAAACTAATAAAGTAATTAGCGTACAACGATTACCATCAACTTATTTTCGCCAACAACAGGATGTAAATAATGACAACTGTAAAACTTAATTGTAAAGAATCACTTAAAGTCATAACTTAGAAATAAATATCGCTAATGATGCTATCCCCTTTTCAATTCTTGTTTATTTATATAGCGACTGAATAAACACTGGAAATTAATTTTATCTGTTGGAACATTTAATTGTTTCAAACGCGTTTTGTCTCACGACGACGCTTATCTCACTTAATTCATTATTGCACAGTAGATCTATCTTTCGAAAGTTTTGTCGGGAACGAAGATGTTGTTGACGAACAACCTCGTCGCTTGTTAAGTGAATAGGAAAATTAAATAGGCAATGTTGTACAGATAGACGTATATTTTAAAGTTTATTTTAATTTTAATTATACAAGAAATAATCTATGTTCGTCCGAGTTATCAAGAAAGTGTGTTCGGTGTTTGCATAAACAGACGGTAATTCGTTTCGTTCGCGCGTTAAAAGTAAAAAAGAAGTCTATTTAAAACATAGACGTGATGATAAATCGTTCATTCGAGATGCAGAAGCGTAATTAGATGTTTCTTACAGTAACTGGCAATTTAGCTTACATTAAAAATTACAAGAATTATATCAAGTTTAGTGTCATTACAGTTATTAGTGAAACAAAATTCATTAATTTTACAAACGAATTTAATTTCAGAAATCCAGAATTCTTAAATGTGAAACTACAAAACTTTTAAAAACAATTATTTCAGATTGTCGTAGATATTAAAAAATCATAATTAAATTCGGTTTTGGCATGTATAAAAGTTTTTAAACATTTTTTTTTTATTATGAAAATTTAAAGAATAACAAATTTAGTTGATATATTCTATTACTGAAGTGAAATGTCTGAATAAAATATAAATAGTGTACACACACACACATTTATATGTACTTTTATAAATTTATATGTATATATTCAGATTTAAATTGATACATTTTAGAACATTCTATATACGAGTCTGTATAAAACTATGAGAAGTTTAGATTCGGAACAAAAGTCGTTTACAGTGAAAGGATCATTTGATATCCTTCGATCAATTGGTTATTATTCAGATGGGTTTGTTGTTGTTTCTATAATCCTATAAGGATTTTATTTTCAATATTTGAAAGTATTTTGTACATATATATATATATATATATATATATATATATATATATATATATAATTTATCGATTGATATGTTAAGAAATATTATTCATTAAAACTTATTTGACGATTAACAATTGTGAAAATTATTTAAAAAGTTTAAACAATCCATAGAATAATAATTTTTATGAACATATTTTAAAAAGAATGATATTTTGTAATTAATTAAACTTAAAATAATTGTCATATTAGGTAATCAAGAAATTTCTATCATTTTTTAAGATCATAATTTCAAGAATTGTTTATACATCGAACTTATTATGCCAAGCACATTAACCGAGTAACAAATTAAAACCTTATTTCATTCGTTAATGCATTTTGATGTTTTTATTTCAATTTAGAATAATATTTCTATTCAATCCTTCGAAATGTCTATACAAAATAATATAATACGTGTATGTTTACAAGTTTAAACTTTGTTGTAACGTAAAGTTATAATAAAAAATTGTATTAAATTTGAAGAAGGAGTAGTCATATCAAAATATGGACCTGAGATGATTTTAAAAATTATTTCAGGTAATGACACATTAGAAGACAAATTAGGCAGAGTATCAAATATAGATATCTAGGAATTAAACACACAATAATTAAAATAAATTAGAATTTAAAGTGAAGAATTTAAAGTAAGTGATGAAACAATACTGAATAATTTGCATAAAACAGGGAAAGAGGTAAAATTAAGTAAATTGGCATCGTACGTTTTAATTCCCGATAACAAATTACAGCGTGTTAACATTTGTACATCTCTTATTTCGTGGATAAAATCATAAAACTTTGAAATCAAATTTTGGCCTGTTATAATCTCAAATGATATACGTAAGCAAATTAATAATGTATATTAACTTTGAAATGAAATATCCTTAATAGTTTAGTAAATCCAAATATCTCCTAGATTTATTTTCAAAATAAATGATTATATTGACAGCTTGTGAAAAAATCCGAATTTACTCTGTAAATAAATCTATTCTGTTTGGTTAAACATCGATTCAAGTGTCTAATAGTTCAAAGTATCTAAATCATTTCTTTTGATTCGCCTACCACTTTTGATTCTTAATGTAAACTGTAATAAAAGAAAACATCGAATGTTCAACGAACAGAGGTACGAACATTTTATGAAACGATACGAACTGATAAATTTCTTCGTTACATTTTGACATTTGACCTAGTGTGACAACAATGAAGCAGAGTGAGTCGTCGCATCCAGTCGTTGTAAAACGAACGACTGCGTCTGCTATAATCGAACGTTATATATCCGAACAATGAGCGTCAGTTTTTCAGGTCGTTGCCGATAAGCCAGTTGTCGAAACGACATACTTTATTATCGTCATCAGAGCGTAGCATTCAACATTAGTACAGAGTAAATGTCACATTCTACTATTATTTCTTCATTTGTGATTTGACTCTATGTTGTACATCAGTAGAAACGGAATACACTGTAACTCTATACTCTGTATCGGACGTTTAAAGAATATTACCTACTCGAGAAGATATAATCGATGGTTTTAAGTACAACTGTGTTGACATTGTATTCTCTTTAATGGTTATTGGTGTTTGTCTTTTCTTATGACGATTTTTTCGAAATTGTTATCAGAAACATACAATTTAGATATTTTAAAAGAATTATATATATACAATGTCAATGGGCAGTATGTTGATATAAGCTGATGTAATGATGATGATGATATTTGTATTAGGTTTATCGAGAAGTTTTATTCATCTTTTAAGTTAAAGAAAATAATATTTTTTAATAATATTTATTAATATTTAATTAGCAATGTAATTTCTATTAATATTAATAACTTCTTTTTATTTTGATGGAAGCTTTTGAATTTCTCTCTGATAAAATAACATTCTTGCAAGCTAAAAATTAATCTAGTGCCTTTTCACAGTTTCATCTTAATTTTTTTTTCCATTTAAAAATGTTGGTAAAGTCAAAAAGAAATATGTAGTCGGAAGATGCTATGTTTGGAGAATATGTTGGGTGATTTAGAACCACCTAACCAAATTCCAATATTTTTTCTGAAATGAAAAAGAAATACGTGGTCTTGCATTGTCATGCTGTAAAATAACTTAATTCATGTTAACAAGAGTTAGGTGCTTTTTTAAGTTCATTGTTGAAATTGTCCAATTGTTGATATTATTTTCAGTTAAACTAGAGTAACATAAATAAAACAATTTGGACTGTATTTAAAATTTATTATAATTTTTTTTTAATATATTTTAGTTATTAAAATATTGTAATTCTTAAAATATTAAATGAGTTGAAGGTAAAAATTATGTGAAAACTTTTTTTAAATGTATGAACTAAACTATAACTATTCAGAGTATTATATATATATATATATATATATATATATATATATATATATATATATATATATATATAAATTATGACTTGAAATGTAGTGGTGAGAATTAGTTATAATTTTTGAGCATGATATAAATTAATTGTTAATTAATAAATCATTAAAAATCAGTAAATTCAATCATAATTTGACTATATTTAACATTATTAAATTCATTTAGATTTCACTAAAATAAAATTAAATAAAAACGAATATTATATTCAGCTGTACAATTTGTGTATATAAATTAAAAAGGATCTTTTTATGTTAAAAAAATTAATTTATATTTATTTAGTAAGAAAAGAAATAAAATTCAAGTTTTTTCAATTAATTAAAAACAAACAGAAAAATTCAATTTTTACATTACTTTGATGAGGAAATTTATCGAATTACTGCTTAATCAATCTAAAAGTCTTATCAATGTTGATTTCTATTTTTGCAGCAACTAAATGGTTTATGTAGAAATTCAGTTTATTATTATTGTTTGCTTTAAGAAAATTGAAAATAGACAATTATATTTCTCTCTCTCTCTCTATATATATATACGTGTTTGTGTTTGTGTGTTTGTATGTATTTATATATATTTTAGTTTTCTATTTAGTTTACTATTTAGTTTCACATCTTGATGTTATTTTCTCTTTTGTTTATATATCAATTTAATTTAATTGAGATAAGTGAGTTTTTCAATTTAGAATAAATAAATCGATTTCACTTATAGTAATAATATATTTATCTAGCAATGAGAAAATATATAGGAAATAATATAAGAGAAATAAAAATCATTTACTTCAATTTAGTATAGAGGTTTTAAAGTGAAATTAATTAAAAAAATAAGATGACAGAAGAATCATTCGTCTAAACATTGATGTAGGTAGTACTTCCATTTGATGTATTTTAATTGTATTTTTTTTATAATATGAATTATACTATTAAAACAAATATGTTAGTTTCTCTTCTAGAGAACTTTATAATATTATTCAAAATAATATTGTTGTAATTAGTTTTGAACTTAAACGGTTTTCACAATATATGTTGTTATTATAACAAATATTAATTGAAAAGTTTATTTTATTTTATATACATATATAGGGTGGTCCAAATGAGATTGAAAGACAGTAAAGAGTACTAAATTATAGTCAGCAAGTAAATGTATATCTAAACTCTTCAGTCTTATTTAGGTCACCATATATATATATAAGTTCATACATATGAAATTTTTAATGCAATAAATTGTTTTCACATAAATATCATACTTTGGCTATTCTAAAATTGAATAAGTTTTTTTAATGATTTATTTTTTTTATATAAGAAATATTACTATTAAGTAGTTTTACTTTCTTCATACTTAATTTTGCAAATCTCAATGTCAATTCCTAGTTTAGAATCAGTTAGACATTTTTGAAAAGAGAAGATTAAACAGATGTAAATTTTCTGGAATTCTATAGGAATTTTTTAATCGAGTATTTTTTACATTATTGTTTTTCTTAATAAAAATATTTAAAAGTTAGGTTAAAAATAGTAGAATGTATTAATGTAAAGATATTGAAAAATTGGGACTTCTTCCATCGAATTTGATATTTTCGGTTGGTGTGTTTTTACTATTAATTTGATTATTTTTAAAACATGAAGATAATCATAGATTTAAGAGAAATTCATTCACTAATAATATTAAAGATTTTGTAGTTTTATTTAATTGTTAATAATTTTCAACAAGATCAGGAAAAAAACATATTTTTTATAAAAAATATGATAATTATTGTCTAAAAAATAATATAAAATTAATATGAACATTTGTATGCATTTATTAAGGAATTAATTATTTATATACTCTTATATCTATATTAAAAGTTAATTTATTTGTACAAATTTGTCCATATTAGTTCCATATGCATATAAACAGATTTATATATATATATATATATATATGTGCGTATATATAAAGAGTATTATATGTATAATTCCAGAAAATATGGCAATAAATGCAATTTTCACGTACGTGGAAAATTACCCATATTTCATTATTCAAAAGGGCTAGACGATATATTACACTCGAAGGATGGTGACCCGTAATAAATTCTTTTTAGGGAACATTTTCCATATTTTCTTATTTCATTTGAAAGTTGACATCGATTTAAATTCTATTATTGGATTTGTGTTTTGAAAGGTTGGTTTTGTACATATTAGTATTAATATTGATAAATATAAATAGGCTCACTCCTATAAACAGTCATACAAGGATTTTTAAAATATATGTAGTGGTCCAAAATGAGACTAAAAGATATTAAATGATAGTAAATAAACGTTTATCTAAACCCTTGAGTCTCATTTGGGTCATATCGTATATACAAATAATACATCTTATATATACAATATAATTTGTTTGAAGAATATATGAAGAATTTTCTAAATATTTTTAATATATATTGATTATATAGGGTCATCCAAATGTGACACCTAGATTTGTATTTTCTATAAAAAAATAATCAATTATAAAAGATAACTTATTGAAACATTATTTTAATTCAATCTGGAATAGGAAATTGTAAATTATCAATTAATTTATTTTTTATGTGTATCAATATAAAGTATACTTAAATAAGATGTTGGTAGCAGTGAACATATTTTGTAGTAAAAAGTAATTATAAAGACAGACATTTTAAAGAAATTCATTTTTTCAAAAAAATATACTATAACACTTTCCAATTTATATGAAATGAAATTTGTTATGTAACGATAAAAATATTAACAAACGATTAATTTATATACTTATATTTTGTTATTATACATATTAAATAAAATATAAAGTACTTAAATATAATATTTATATTATTGCTAGGAATAATATACTATCTAAAATAAATCAGTCCATTTGTAATCCTTTTTTTGAAATAAAACTTGTCATATAACGCCCATGCAATTTTTTAATGAAAAAGGAAATAATTTTAGACTGCAATACTCCAGTTCATTTCAGGCTTTCATTATTATTTTCCATTATTTTATTTTTATAATTTTCTACTTCAACTCTATATCTGTGATCATTCTTGTGTATAAATGATGGAAGCAATTATTTTTTTTCTAAACTAGTTCATCGTAGTTCTTTAAACATTTCGCTACGACAATCGAGCTTAAAATAACCATTCAAGAGGAAACGAACAATTTTTCTTCAAACTAGTTCGATATTTCATGTTTTATAGATATTGATAGAATCTTTATACTACTGAAATGAATTAGTAATCGTTTGTTATAAATGAATAGTAAACATATTAAAATTGTTTATATAAAATATTATTTAGTGTTAAATAAATTTGGAACTGAAAATAATTAATAGCATTTACATTTTATTGTAAATAAAATGTAAAAAATTCATAATTAATGGAATGAAATAGCAATGTGTAAGTATTATTATAAAATTGTTTAAATTTTTCGAATATTATTAACTTTTCTATACAAATTTTCGTTATAGTCGACCAAATTTATATTTTATATATTGTGAATGACTGATATGACTGTTTGTTTAATTATTTTTAAAAAAAACTATAGATTCTTTGTAAAAGATGATTTAAATAAAATTAAAGGATAGTAAATGATAGTAAGAAAGTGAATATATATATAAGAACTATCTGGTGTTATTTGGGGCATGCTATACAATATTATTTGTTTAATTAATACAATAGCTGTAAAAGCTGTTAGGGGTAAGTTTTGAAAGTAAAGTTTACACAAGTTAATAGTATTATTTCAAACTTTATTCTCTTTCAAAAAATGTTTTAATATTGACTATTATGAACAAGAAAAATGAAATTGCATGTTATTCTTGCTGATAAAAGTATTGTTTTAGTGTAACGAAAAGTGGAATATAGTAAAGAGCATATTCACTAGTGTAACTTTTTTATTTGATTAAAATAAGTGTTGCAGAAGTGCATAAAATAATTTGTGAGATATATAGAACGAGTTATGTATCTACTAGTACTTATATAGATTTAAAGGTAGTGATTTTAATTTAAAAGACAAGGAATACTCCGAATTAAAAAAATTAAAAATTATAGATTATAAACGATATGAAATAAAAGTACAATCGATTATTAATTTATTGTTTCTTGACGTTTATACGCCATAGGTAAGATAAATAACGAAGGAAAATACGTCCTACACGAATTAATAGAAAATAACATATTGGGTCATTACAACATTTTAACAATTCTAAAAATAAAAAGAACAGCTAGGCTTTGGACATTTATTATACAACTAAATACTCGTAGCTGAAAAATGATACACATTTTATAGATATTTTCAAAAACGAATAATTGTTGTAAGTATATTATAGTTGATTATTTTTTATTTTATAGAAAAATTAATAAGCATTGACTAATTTCTCATTGGTTAATTATCTATGCACTTAATGATTGTGTAAATCAATCGAGATTTTAAAATTGAAATAAATTGAACAATTGTCGAATTCTGATATATAAATCATTCGGTTAGATAAAAAATATATTTTATAAATGTTTTTGATGTCATCTAAATCGATTATTCACATTTGAAAGTGTTATAGTGACCCTCGTTGACGTACACACACACACACACACACACACATATATATATATATGAAGTGTAAACATCCATGTTCTTCTACATCATTACATTCGAAAAGCAGAAAAATTCTTAAGTTTGTTACGACACGTCGTTTAACACGAACCCGACTATCGAATGATGTGAATTGAGTGTGTTAGGAAATCGCGAACGAAGATCAACAACATTGATTCACTACGAAAAAGTTCCTCGCCGAACACAAGGCCCGAGACGTAAAAGCTTGTGATAAAATTCGACGCAGTTGACTATATAAGGTGCGTTTCTTTAAGTATCGAACCCCCTTTCGGTCGTGATAGAATGAAAGAGTCAATGTTCCATTGTTCGTCGTTTTTTTCGCGTTTAAGAATAGTCTGTCGCTTGATGATCGTGATATAGGGTAAAAGTTTTAAATGGATTTTCTTTGATGACATCTTCGGCTACCTTGACAGCTCTATATATTTTCGTGTCGCCAATGTCTTAAGAACACGTATTTTCCAATAACATTACTCTAATGTCGACCAAAACAGCCGAACAGATGTTTCAATATCAACTCATGAATTATTAATAGAGAATCACGTGACTTATTTCGACACGTTTACGGATCACTTTATATTTAAATGTGAGCGTCTTGCATTCACGTTGTATTGGATTACAACGCTCGAAAAATCTATATAGTGGAATAAATATTTAATACAGAGTGAAAGAAGTTTTTTCTGTGTATGTATGATTGGATTTTTATTTCTTCTTCGACGAAATATATATTTTTGATCATTTTATTATATTCTTGTATCAGAAAAATACATTTGCATTCATACATTTTCGATTTCATCGCATGATATTGATGAATTTGAATAAAAATTAAAAATTTATATTTTTAGAAATAAAATTCATTTATTTGAATTCTACTGAGTACTATCGTCTCTAGAACAATTTTCAAAATTGTACACTTTTTATAATAAATCGCATTATTGTACTAAATAAATTGTTTAAATTTTAGTTTGTAGTGGTTTGGTATTTGAAAATTTTTACATAATTTTTCACATATTGTAGTGTCATTCAATTTCATTAATTAAATATTATAATTTATGAATATTTTAATATTAATACTATTTTTTTAGAGTGAAAATATTAGGTTATTTGAAAAGTGTATGTCGATAATTTTCTAAAAATTAATTATCATCATAATCATAAATTATCATAATAATTACCAGCTTTTTTATCTACTCTTGTATAAAGAACTCTTTCAAAATATTCTACTTCGACCAATCTAATGTTCATTTCTCTTAGTGTTAATATTATACATACACACACACATATATATATAGATAATTTTTAATCAGTTATATATTTCCTAGTATTTCTAAATTCCTTTTTATGTGTTGACAACTTTTAAGTGCTTTTTTTGAAAAATTTGTAAAATTTTAATGTAAAGAATTAATCCAGGTGATTTTTCATATCACTGATATTATTATTTTTTATTTTAACACTTTTGATACCCCGTGTTACGTACCTATGTGTAACTCATCGATTTTTTATGAGATACTAATGTCAAGCATACATGACAGTCACGATTTTTCATTTTATGATCATAAAATAAATGAAATTTATTCTACACATTTAGAAATCTTAAAAATAGTGTAATTTATGACATTATTTCAATGCGAATCATGTCGTTATCAACATAAGATGCTTTTTTAAATCGTAAGTCAATTTTTGTGTTGAGCTTTTTGATAAGAAATTTAGCGAATTACTTTCTAACAGTTTTTTTGTCATAAAACCTGGAATATACACTTCACATATGTTTTCCTAGTACTTGTATTGTCTTCTTTCAAATTCGTAGAACATTAAATGAGAATCATTACTTAATTTCAAGCTTGTTTATAGAGAATTAGTAAATGTTTATTAATGTGCAAATTAACTATAAAAAAAATTAATCATTCATCTTAATACAATAGGATTTTTTAACATTTTTTATATATATTTATTTTTTGATATAGTATTTTAATGATGCTGATATGACCGTTGAAATACATATTAATAAATAAAGTTAACAATAAGTGATCACTGAAAACTTTTTAAAAAAATATCTATCATAAGAGATGAACGAGTTATTTTTATTAAAGTATTGATAAATTATTTTTTTATATACGAATTTAAAAAGTTGAATAATTCTGAAAAATATATTTCCTAAATTTTATAATCATTTAATAACCGAGAGAGAAAATCGGAAAAGAATCAATTTTATACTTGAAAAAATATGTTTATTAGGGTGGAAATATATTTATATATCATATATCATATTTTTTTAAAAAACATTTTTTCTTAACACGATAATAATGAAAAAATCAATTCATGTATGTAGGACATCAATAAAAGCGCAAGTTTATAGAGACGTTCGACACCACAACAACAATGAATAACCCGGAAAAAATACGTGCCAAGCATAAGTGTTACAAGTTTTCGTTTCGTTTCGGGACATATTCCATACAATTTAACATCACAGGGGTTACTGTCAAATCGGAATTACATACTGCCGCTATGTAATTTTCGTGTTTCTGCGTCGATTCACATAACCTCACTAGATGATATTAAACTACTGGAACATGGCTCCAACTTTTTTTTCATTCGCATAAAGCTTTATTTACATATTTTATTTCATTTCTCGACGTTATTTTCGTTATTTACAAATATTTGATATGCGGTGTCGAAAATCTTCTGTGAATTTGAATACAGGTCATTTGAATTAAAACCTTTCATGTAATTATTCATTAGCTGTTTATAATTTTCAATATAAAATACCGCGAAATTGATATAATACTTCCTGAATGTTTTGATAAATTACATTATTATATTTGCTAAATATATAACATGTATTATTATAAAAAAATATTTCAAGTATGTTTCATTATTTTATTCTCTGAAATGAACAATTTTTGTCATGCAACAATAGGTATTTCACGTGAATTCTCAGAATTTTTATTCTAAAATGTGTCGTTAAACTGAAATAATGTGAGATATTTCTGCTTTAAAAACTAATTTAAACAACTTTTTTGTGAACGTTTATTTGCACGAATAACCTTTTAGGTCACAGCATAAAATATAGACAAATATAATATATTGTGTATATATATATATATATATATATATATATATATATATATATGTATGTATGTATGTATATATACAATATGAGGGACATATATATATATATATATATATATATATATATATATATATATATAAGGGTACAACTACTAAGACATTTATGAATTCAACCTACAGTCTTTCTGTATATTTTTTTGAAATTTTTTATTTTAAATTCTTCCTCCATATTATTAGAATTTATTAAATATAGACTACTTGTTTCTCTCTTTTCTTTTGAAGAATAATTTAAAGTACTTTCCATCATTTTTATATGAAATCTTTATATTAAGTGTTTTAAGACAAGTGTATTTATTACAAAAATAAAATATGTAAGAAATATAACAAGTAACATTCTAAATGGCACTGTAATATAAAAAAAATAATTTATAATTTTGTTGATAATGTATTTCAGAGAAGGTGAATTTTGAGTAAGAAAAAAGAGGAATATATTTTATTAATAAGTGAACTCTCTTGGGTTAGTTTTCTTCAGGCTAATAATGTATATAGGGTGACCTAAATGACAGTGAAGGATAGTAAAGAATAGTAAATGGTAGTAAGCAAGTAAATATATGTCTAAACCCTTCAGTCTAATTTGGACTACATATATATAATTTTTAAAATTATAATTTTGTGAGATTTAAGAATAAACGTTTACATATGCCAAATAAATTGTAAAAGAATTAATATAAAAAGGTGATAATATTTTTTTGGATAACAAACAATTTCACTTATAAATAAATTAATTGCCTTTATGAATAAAATTTAAAAAAGATTTTGTGATCAACAGGATATTGAAAAAATCGAAATTGCATCATATATTAATATTAAATATCTTTTATTTTTTAATTATTTTAAATGTTTTATTAAAGTAATAAATCAGTTTTGTAGATAGTCATTTAAAATTATTATTCAATAAACATATTTTCGTAATAATTTTCAAGAAACGGTATTATAATAATTCCCAAAGAAAATAATCAGTTATTTCATTTAGACATTTTTATAAAATATTTTATTCGAAATTAATAAGGAAATATGTTTCTTTTGATCAATTATGAATGATAACGAAATAATTCGAAATATACATGTACTAGAAAATAAGAAAAAAAATTAATAAATTGAACATGTTCTCCTCATTATTTTTTAATAAATGTTATCATTATAATAAAAATATATGTTCATTTGACTAATTAGAAGAGATATTTAAATAATTCCAAATATAAATATAATAAGAAACATGAAATGTATATTTTTTAGCAACATTAATTATAAAATAATTTTAAATAATACGAAATATAAAATGTATTATTAAAAGTAGACTTGGATTTAAAAAAGTGACGAATCAATGTGGATTATTAAAATCTTTTTCATGTATGGAAAAATCTAAAGCTGTATGACGAAAAAGGAATTTTAAAAATGAGATGATAGATTTGTCAAATACTTCGACTTAAAGAAAAAAATGTAATCTTGAAATGTTGTCTACTTGGTCTTATCAAAAATCGACTTATGGATAATTCGTATTACATGAAAGAAAATGATGGACGAGATAGGGATTTTGATCGTAAACGTACGCTTGCTTTGAATTATACATAGAATTTTATATTATGTATGCATGGAATATATATATATATATATATATATATATATATATATATATATATATGAAAAATGTTTCGTTTTATATGTTTAAATAAAAAAAATATTTCGGTCAAATCGGTTTAACAAATTATCAGATAGTGGCGTTGTTCTGGGTATCGTTGTCTAAAAGAGTGTGTAATCCTGTGTTGACGAATGGAGAATTCGTCTCTTTTAGTGTTAACTTGAATCGTTTTTTTTCCCGGTCGATCAGTACCGTTAACATCTGCTCTTCATCCATTACGAATTTCTTTTACATCTTTTTTTCGATTCGATTTGCTATCATTGAGGTTATAGTTCGTGAGACAGCTTCTTCCAATTCGACAGTTTCGGGTAAATTATGAAAGTTAGACATCTTACTTCTTAGCACGTTCTCAAACAAAAAGAAACAAATATATGATCTGTTGGATTTATCGACATTCGTTTAAAGATTTATTTCAGTTCTTTGTTTGAAGTGTCTTTGAAAATCAATACTTTATATATATATATATATATATATATATATATATATATATTTAATGTGCCTTAAAAATATTTGGACAAAATTTAAAAATAATTTTAAACTTCGTTAAAAGATAGAAAAATAATTTCAGCATACATTTTTCAATTAATTTGTTTCTAAAAACAATATTATGCTATAAAATGTTAAATTTAATTTTGATAAAAGTATATATATATAACCAAAATATTGTATCGTTATTGAAAAAAATCTTGATTAATTTAAGAGAAAAATCAACCATTTGCAATACCACCATATTTTATAAAAGTATTCTATAAAAATACGAATAATTAAATACTTTAATACATACACATATATAGAGAGAAAAAATAAGTAGTATTTTTATAAAATTAAAAAATGCATTTCTAATATAGATATATGAAATTTTAAATTAAGAGCATATGAAATATTCAATTAATTTTCAACATCCTTCATAAATTAAAAATTATACAAAATTTTGATAGAAGGTGAAGGTTTGTACAGTAATTAGTTTTCTCTTCAAAGTTATAAATTAAGTACATAAGCCATGTTTTAAAAACAACAAATAATATTCCTTGATTGCAATCTAAACAAAAAAATGAACTACTTCTTTAGTATTTGTTGGTTTGTTTTAACAATATGTTTGGCATCGACTGGTAAAAACACATTAAAATTCGTGTACTGTACGAAAACGTAGAATTAACACTTCCAAAAGTTGTTTCCAACTTGGATAAAAAAGAAATTGTTTAACTTCTATCGTTTGTATTTAGATGGCTACTCGTTTGATTTCTGTTTATATATACGAAGTGTTCGTGAAGTTTCACGAAACCGAAAACTGTGTCGAATGTAACGAAGGATATGACAGTACGATACGACGTAGAAATAATTAATATTTTATTATAAATGATACGCAATCTTTCATCAAATCACACACGTACGGAATAAAAACAAAACATTTGTGTCGTATAATTTAGTTACTGCTATGTTTCCATATGGTTAATTCCCAGCACTGAAATATAATATTTTTTACACTGGCTCTTACATTGTTCGCATGAATACATAGGCAGAAGAGGCGAGTATATATGTAGGCACCGTCTATTTGTATGTTTGGATGGTGCTATTGTGTATAGAAACAGGCGAGCGTAGTCTTTGTACGTATTTTTATTTTCTTTGTATGTTTAATAAAAAAAAGAAAAAAGTACGTTTAATAAAAAGAACAACAAAGTAATTTATATTAATGAGTATACGATTGTTGATTTTACTTGGGATTCTTAAGAATTTTTACCACGGTGGTATTAAATATTGCTCTTACGTTCAACTTGTTTTAATTTCAAAGTACATAAATATTTCTTTTTTTTTACTCCTTTATATATATATATATATATATATATATATATATATATATAAATAATATACATGAGGGTCATTTAAAAACTTCACCACCTAATAATGAAAGACTGTGTTTTTCTTTCTGGAATAACTTTTATTTTTCAATATAATATTTTCAAACTTCAGTATATTTTGTCTTTCGAGTTATAGTTCTTTTATCTCATCTTAGAAGTCCGATTTTTCAATTCTCTCAAGATAATAATTTTTTATCGATTTTAATTTATCATTTGAAAAAATTGCTACCACTGGATTTTTTAAAGTTTAGAAATAGAGAGAAGTAAAGAAAGTGAATCTAAATTAGGTGAATAAAGCGGATGGGGTAGCAATTTTTTATTCAATTTGGCAACTTTTTTATTAAAATAACATTTGCATGGTTACATGTGTTACCTTGATGAAAAAAATATATTTTTTTTGATAAATCCATTTTTTTTCAATTTTTTTAATTTAGTTAATCTAAAATGTTAGCATGATTTTTTGAATGTTAGTCAATTAGTAATATCTCCTTAGAATTCTACAAAATAGAAGCTATAACTTTTTCTGTAAACGAAATAGACTTTAATTTTTTTGGTAGTAAAGAATCATTATGTTCTTATTTTTTTGTTTCTAGTGTGCAGTCTTGGAGCTAAGTTTCATCAGAGGTTATAAATCGACAAATGGACTTAGTTGAATTCCTCTTAAAACTATTTAAATACCGTTATTTATGCATCATGTTGTTTTGTGCTCTTAATTGAATTGTCAATTATTTTAATTCAGAAAAACACTCTTTATTCTTTCTAATAGCTTATTTAAAATCTGTTTAAAAAGAAATCATAATTTTTATAATAATATTCATTTGCAATACTTATAACCTTAATCTTACCTTTTCTAATTTTTATTCTTTATTGTTTATAGACAGTTCAAAAGAATTTTCAGCTTTGGAATGAGTCCTAGAACACGTTTTGTAAAAGAGTGACCAGGACCTGTAGAAAATTTTTTTTCATTTCTTTTATCATCTAAAAAAGGTAACCATTTAGAGTGAATTTTAATTTTAGGAATAAAAAAAGTTTTCTAAAGCCAAATTTGGAGAATACAACTGTTGAAAAACAAGAGTCATTTTGTGTTTTCGCAAAAACTCGTGAATAAATAGCAACATATAAACAGGTATTCAGATCTAGTTTCTCAAAAAAATAAATAAATATAGATTTTTTCCCAATTTGAAATAAAATTTCACATGAACACGTAGTTTTTCAAGATTATTCATGTTTCAATTTTCGAAAAATCACTAAAAGTGTAGAAAATTGGTTCACTCAATTATGTCTACTCAATAAAGGAAAAATATTGATTGTTTGGTAAAAGGTGAGGTTAAAACTTAAGGTTACTTGTAATTATCATTTTAAATGTATAAATTAAATCACATTGTCATAAAATATAAATTAAAAATGATACGAAATAATATAATTATCAATTGTGAATTTAAATGTTATTTTAATGATTATCGATTGAAAATAACTGAATATTTCCAAGAAGAACATTTCAGAAAATATTTCATAACTCTCTACATTAATTCTTATCTACTATGACGTCTTTAAATAAAATCGAAGCGAGAAATCAATAATAAAACTCTATAGATAATAATGCTGTGCTATGTACAATTAATTATTTGACTGTGTAGCATTTTTTCACATTTCAGATTTTACGAACAATCGAAAAAAGCGTTCAAACAATTATTACATCTGATAAAATTCATTAATTGGTACAATTTAAATTGTACGTACGGAAGTTTCATGAAATGTTTTATTTTAAAAGAATTGTATATTCGAAGAGAATAACTATGTTTCAACTGATCTTTTCTGATTTTATTCATTTAACAAGAATCTGGTATTTCAATATAAATGCTAAATAAAATGAATCGAAAAGAGGTGAAAACAATTAATTTAAAATACCTTTTTAATGAATTCAATACTTATTAAATTATATATATGTAACATTTAGTAGATACAATAATTTTCTTTCATTATTTCAAAAATCAAAAGATTGGTATTTGATTCCAATTAACAATTTTCAGTTGTATTAAATTAATATTTATTTAATTGATATAGCAATATATATATGAATAATAATAAATTTTAAAGGAAGATTTTGCCTTGGATATTCCTTTAAATGTTATTATTTTTATATTAATGTTATTGTTTTGTTATGTTGGAAATTCAAAAAAATCTCTTTAATAACAAAAATGTATTTGGTTTAAAATTATATATATATATATACATAATCTCTATCAAATTATATGATTATAAAAATAGAGAATGTACAGGTGAAAAGAAATATATAGGATCAAATATCACATAAATACGAGAAAAAGGAATTTAAAATGATATTAAGAGTATGAAAAATAGAAAAGCTGCTTAAAACGTTGGAATCACAGTAATTTTTTAATAATAATAGAAAAGAAGAAAAATTAGATTTTTTTATCCAATATATAGAAAAAAGAACAATACCTAATGAATGAAATTAAGGTGCAGTAATTCTTATAAACAAAAAAATGAGGAAAGGAAATATGAAGAATTATCAATTGATTAGTTTATTTCCATTGGTAGATAACATTTTAACTAAAATTATTTCATGATAATGAATTCAAGGATAATTTATCAGCTACAGACAATACAAATAAGCAAGGAATGATCTATGTTAGAAATGGAAAGTAGAAACAGAAAAAAATGAGTGACTTAGAAAAAAATAATGTTACGAAAGGTTTTAGCAAGACTGAATCCAATCTCTTTCATTCCTAGTCTATTCTTATGAATTTTCTTAAATTTTTCTTTTATTTCTCTATGGGTCTCTTTTTGGACTTTCTTATAAATCTAGGTTCCAAATTTTATATATATATATATATATATATATATATATATATATATGCATATGTTAGTGTAAGGTGGAAAAGTAATTCGAAATTTCCGTATTAATGAATGTTTTAAAAATATTCAAATAAGTTATCAAACCAAATGGTGATTCACGGTATACGCACCTGTTTTTATTGTAGAGTCCGTTAGCATATGAGGGGTTTGCTAGAGAGCTACAGCACGCCTGGGAAATAAGTAACAACGCACCTATTCTGGGATACTGTCGCACACTGTGACCAGACACTGTTTGAGCGCCTGTGACGTTTCATTTCTAATTATTTATTTGTTTGGACACATTTTGATGATCTCTTCATCTGTCATTCTCAGTTCGTTTATTCCATACGTGTTTTTTAAACTCGTTTTTTATTCATCACTCATGTTCAGTCTTTCACTCATTTTTTTAATCAACGTGCATGAATACAGTGAATTTACAAAAGGGAAAAGGATATGTATATCCATACTTTTTTTATTGCAGATTTATACAGAGTGGATTAATTTATTCAGTAATACTTTAGAGAACAACAAAATAAGATGAAATTATAAATATGTGTGTGTCATGTAATAAGGTTGATTATTTATTTGAAACGTTGAATAATGAAGATTTCTAGGGTTTAAATATGTAATTCATTCTTTTTTTTAGATATTTACATTAATTTTATTTTCAGTAGTCTATTAGAAATGTGTGTACACATATGTATATATATATATAAATATATAATTAAATTTCTTTACATGAATGTAACAAAAATAAATGTGATTAAACTTAAAGTTTAATAAAAAAAGTTTATAAATCGTAATATAAACAAAAATAAATAAATGTAAAATTATTTTATAAAATTTATTTGATCTGTGAGTAAAAAGAATGATATAAAATATCATCAAAAATTATTTATTTAATAATAGAAACAAAGTATATGAGAAATTATTTTTTAAATAATATTCAAAATGTAAATATTTAAAGATTAAACTTGATATCAGATAAATGATTCCATATTTAATACCAGTAAAGTAAATAAAATTACACTGTTATATTTTTTTAAGATGAAATATTTAAATAAAAGCAAAATATTCAATATTTGCATATAAAATGAACATGTAATAAATCTGAATCGAAATTTTAGTAGTTTCGTTGATTTGATTAGATAAATGAATAGTCGACTTCTGGTAAAATGCATATAATAGAAGTTCACTGTAGTAGTTAATTCAAATTGAGTCTCGTCTAAGACGTACACTTTTAAGTACTCAATAAAACAAACATGAAATCGTAACTTTAGAACATCGAAGGAATAAATTAAAAAAGAAACTGATGTTAAATCGTATAACAAACATGTCTCCGTAGAAATTTTTATAGAAAATTAAAAAAATATGTAAATTACAATTTTTTTACTATGTAGTAAATAATTTATTAACATTCTGAAGTAAATGTCGAATTTATCTAACAAAAAAGTCTTTTAGAAAAAAGTTAAATACAATAATTAATGCGTAAACGAAAATATACACATTTTATATTGACAATTCTGTTGGTATGAAATTAAAGTTATAATAAGAAGGTCGTTTGATATGTAGAATAATAATTAATTAATTAATTAATTTATTATACTTATCAAACGATCCTCGTAGATGGTCCAAATGAGACTGAAGGGTTTATACATACATTTACTAGCTTACCATTATTTATTGTCATTTACAATTCTTCAGTTTCATCAGGTCATCCTATATATATTAATATTAAACTAAGTTTGTTCAATAATCGTTGAATCAATCGAACATAAAATCGAATTTCATGATTCGATTCTATGTTCCATTGAAAATCACACAAACAATCGATTACAGCTGTTCATATCTAATAATGTCCAATTAGAGATAAAATCTTCATACGGTTAAAAGGTTATCTAATCGTAAAATTAAATGTTTGAAGTTTGAAGTGAATGTCATTTGCCAATTTGAATAAAGATGTTAGTAATTAATTTTAGAAATGTTATTATTTTTGATAAAATGTATGATTTGAATGAAGTAATTTATTTGATTTTTATTAAAATATATGCTAACTTTTGAAGAAGTATGTAGAATAATAATTAAAATAATAATTAACTATATGGATTTTATTAGAAATAAATGTTACAGATAAAATAATGTAAATGATTGAAATTATAATCTATTTTTGATGAAAATCAAAGGTGTATTTATTTAAAATGAAATTCGACGACATTATTTTATAAATTTTCGACAAAAATCGAATAGTTTATAAATGTTCAACAAACTCTGAGTCTATGAATATGTTCAATTAGAGATAAGTATTTTAATTTCATA
This sequence comes from Neoneuromus ignobilis, assembly GCA_029203775.1. Lineage (NCBI taxonomy): Eukaryota > Metazoa > Arthropoda > Insecta > Megaloptera > Corydalidae > Neoneuromus > Neoneuromus ignobilis. The sequence goes on from CP092096.1 coordinate 25,431,197, forward strand.
TCCACTTGTTAAGAAGCATTACTAGTTAATTTGCAATTCAAGAAATATAATTTCTATGTAAATATATGCAAATATTTACGAAATTCAGTAAATCCACGCGCACTCGTTAACGTGAATATTATTTTCAATATGAGAATATAAAACTTCAAACGTGTTCGCAACGATGGGAGAACGTATTAAAAAAGCGCACTTATGTTTTTCGTAAGTTGAACGATATACGTAAATGCGGTTCGCTAGCATGGCTAACGAGCACGATAATCACAACGGCGCACACATCTATTTTTAGAAATATATTACACACTAATGCACTCACTGTTGATGCATAAACAACTCACTAATATACTGGACATTAAAACAACATTATGGCAAAAGCAACTGTTATTACAACGTTAATTGTTCGTTAAAATGAAGCTCGGAAGTTATCACGGACGCATAGAAATATCAAAACTAAAACGATACTGTGTACAACATCACCGCGGCCACATTTACGAAACAGTTTAACATGCGTTCTGTTATTGTTCAGTTTGATATGCTCGACGCCCATAATATCTATTTAAAATTAAGCTGTGTGCGGTTTAGAACACATCAAATTTACATATTTTGCGTTGATTCAGGGATCTTTAAGCTTCCCGTTTTCCCACGATTCTTGCAATAGTCGGAAGCTGTTAGCGTTCATAACATTACGTAAGGGTTGAATTAAGTGCTAATAAAGTCTCGTTTCGTATGATGTTTAAGATCGTTTGACAAAATGTTCAGAAATTTCATATTTAATCAAGTAATATGCACAACACATATATTAGCTTGATGGTTTCCTTATTAACTACTATTTTCCCTTATCGTTACTTTTAATATTTATTCACACATAGATTAACATTCAAGTGTACTTTCACACTCTAATATTTATTAGATTTATATATATATATATATATATATATATATATATATATACATACATACACAATCATCATCATAATATTAACTCTTATGTAATGCATCGCTCAGATTAAAACACTTCCCTGAGCAATGGAAACATGCTAAAATTGTAACAATTAAAAAACACTTCTATTGTGAGATAAGTCCTTGAGAAAGTGGTTTAAATAGGTTAAATGAATACAAAGACACAACAAGGGCAATTAGAAATGAACAATTTGGTTATAGAAAAGGTCACTCAACAACACATCAATTGACCAGAAGAATAGAATATGTGATTAAAATAAAAGGCAGAAGAATGTATACAGGAATGGTTTTATTTGATACTGACAAGGCATTTGATATAGTATAGCATGATGATCTGTTGTACAAGTTAACTGCATACGAACTTCCTAACTACTTATCGAGAATCATAGACACATTCATTAGAGAAAGAAAATTTCACGTAGAAGTAGAAGATAATTAACGTCATGGTTCTACATGACTTAGTACTATATGAACATATATTTTGTCATTTCAGTGATTACATTTTAAGAAAATTGTAACCATTTTCATCAGATTGGCAATTCTAAGCAGGAGTATTATTATTATTATAAAAATGATATTTTTTTGTTAGAGTTGGTCTTTCATATATTTGGTCTAAAAAGTTGGTGCAATGTACATCGGTTACAATTAATCTTAGAAAGGTTACAGAAGTGGAAAAATTGTATGGATTTTGATAGATCGTGGATACTGCATTAAATAATATTTCACTGTTCAACATTTTTTGTTGAAGAATAGAGTTAATTTTATTTCTCAACCATTTTACTTTGGCGAGTTCATTAAAAGGATTCTGTTTCAATCGATTTAAGAGATAACATAAAATTCAAAGGCTGATCTAAGAATGTTTTTTAAAAGTACTTACAAGAAGTGATTTCATAAGTAAAAAATACGTTACTATTTCTAAGGAAATTATTTTAATTATGAATATATTTTTATTAATAATATTTGACAATACAAATTCTATTTTTTTTGATTAAATGTTTTATATCATTTTCTTTCATGGTATTTTCTGTTTCAATATTATGTACACAAGTAAGTAATTAGTTATTTAATGTACTTATCACTTTTGGTACAAAGAGCCTGCTTTAGACTATAGATAAATGAAATATATTTTTTGAAGCAAATGTTAAATATAAATAGACGAGATATCTCGTTGTTTGAAGTGATTGTGTCAAACAATTCTATTTAAAATTGAATTTTCAATTTTTTATTCCTGCTTATACTAAAAAATGAAAAATCCACCAAGTGATAAGAAAAAAATTATTTTAAAAAATACAAATATTAAAATTGTTAAAATAGTTACAATGCTAAAATAGATTCAGAGTTCTTTATTATTTATATTTTTGAGTATTTCAAGTATTGTTATAATTAAAATAGGATCTAAATTTCTAAACATATTATAATTGAAACGGGGTGGAAATTTATTACCGACCGTCAAAACTTGAAATGTGTTTATAGTTTAATAGTTTACTGTTTAGTTCAAGCTTCAAGATTGAGTGACTGATATATGACAAGATTATATTGAACTGAGACGTCATCTATAATTAGGGTAATGTCGAACTTTGTAAAATTATGGATTTTTAAATAATTGATAAAATATATAATTTCTTTGAATAGTAAATAAAACAAGACAATATTAAAAAATATATATAAATAAACGTATAAAACATAAAATTATTTACATATTGAATTGGTGAGAAAATAATATTTTTATTGGTAGTGGCGTTCAATTGAAGAATTTTCATCAATTTCTATCTAATTCCAGAACTACTTATTTTTAAATTTTAAATTGTGGATTTTTATTTTATTTTTACATAACTTTTCTGGAATATTTTTTCAGCTTTAAATTCTATCTTTATATTGAATTTTTGTATTGATTTTTAATTGTTTATAATCCGAAGGAAAAGTATTTGGCTTTGATTTTCTATATAATTAATTATATTTTGATTCAATCATTTCCAAAAAGTAAAATAATTTTATTAAAAGTGAATAAAAATACGTATATAATAAGCAGTTTCAATAATACGAGTTACTAAGGCATTTTCAAGTCTTTATGATGAATAAAAATTAGAGGCCTAAATATGTTAATAGTATATAACAATTTTTTTTTGTTGAATGCCAATAAGCGTTGATGGCAGGTTCAGAGGGTTAAGATTACAGATATAAATTAAATAGTGTATCTGTGTATAGATTGAAAATAAATATTATTATAATTTTTAAATTAAATCGGTATAGTGTTCTGTAAATTTAATTAATTTTGTAATTTATGTATGTACTATATTAAGTAAGAATTGGATTAAAATACAAGAGATATCTATGAGGAACATGTAAATTCGATTAATAAAAATATCAAAATTTATATAATGTAAAAGATTTCATTACGAGTGAAATAAATGCGTGTAGTACGGTCAAAAACATAATGAAAATAATTCGATTTCGAAACAAATTCATAATCGAATTAAAAATAACGTTGACATAAAATCATTAATGAGATATAATAATGAGAAGTTTGTAAATTTAACGAAATTACTTTCGCCCTCTATTTCATTATTATTTTATTTGGAGGACACACTGTCCTCCTTGTATAATATATACACGTTTGACATTCAAATTGTTAAATTATCATTTACTGGTGTTGGTAAGTGAAGTGCCAGAATAAATCATCTCACATCAGCGAGCAAGTTAGGGGCGAATCGAGTCCGTTGAGAGTCAACTGTTATAAGTGTGGAGGATTTGAGGAGTGGGTGTGGCAATATGTGTCTATATATGAGTATATGTAGGAGGTATGTGTACGAGTGTATGTGCGATGCTGGGAAGGTAACGACCTCAAAAGGAAGTAAGATGCGTCACTTATCGGACACGTCTGATAATATATGTTGACGTGTCCGTGGAGATGACGTAAACATTTAAATAGATTGGGAGATGGTACAGGGTTCGTCGATGTCGATGTCGTCTTGGGAAAAATAATCCCAGTCATTTGTTATCAATTTTCAACAGAATACATATATTTCAAGTATGCAGAGGCATATTTTATCTCATGTATCTAGAATATGCTTTTTTTATTGAGATGATATATTTTCAACGAAATTGATTTTAATATGAATATTTAATACGTACATTTTATAGGCTATATTTTTTTTCGTATTTACTGTATTAACTGAAATATCATCCGGTACTTAATCTATTTATACTTAATATGAGTTATGTTAGAAGATTTAACGATTTTAATGTAAAAATTTATTTACCAAAAAGTTTATATATATTTTTTTATTGAATTTTAGTAAAGATATATATGTGAGTATATTTTTTTAATTTAATAAAATAATGGAAATATAAAACAATGCGTATCACGTTAACATTAAATATTTAGTGAAGAACGTATTTTAAACATAATAAAATATTTATTGTATAAAATTTAGATAATGTATTTTTTTAACTTGTTGTGTTATAGTATTTTTAAATGTTGTATTATATATATATATATATATATATATATATATATATATATATATATATATATATAAGTATATGAGGCACAAATGATAAGACTGAAGGATAATAAAGAATAGTAAATGATAGTAAGCAAGAAAATGCATGTTTAAACTTTTCATTGTCATTTAGGTCACTATATGTAATAGTAATATGTAGAGGTCGAAAGAGAAATGAATGGATCCGAAAAAAATAAGTTGACGTTATAGTAAAAACTGAAAAGTTTAAAATGAAAATCCACTGATTATATAGTAAAAAAAGATGATCAATCTATGGATAAAATAAATTATTAATTGGTAGAGATATAAATAGACCTAGGAAGAGATTTATACCTATATGGGACAGAGATATAAAAAAGTTCGTCGGAATGTAGTGGAAAAAATGCATTAGATCACTAGAAGTGAAAAGTTTTAGGTGAGGGATTTATCCAGCATTGAATGGAAAAAGGCTGCTGTTGTTGCTGCTTATATATATATATATATATATATATATATATATATATATAAAGATTGATTTAGAAGGAAAATAATTTATAAAACTGTTTTATTATAATAAATAAAAGAAATTATATGATATTTTTAAAAATCTATATCAAATTTGTAATGAACTAATTTCTAAAAATAATTTTTAATTTAAATATTCATAATATGAAATGACTTAAAATTCTATTTGAATGAAACGAATAATAAAAAAACTAAATAGAAATATAAAATAAAAATAAATTTCAATTGACTGATACATGTAATCCCCTATGCGATTCAAAAACACAGACATTCATACATACATACATACATATATATATATATATATATATATATATATATATATATATATATATATATATATATATATATATATATATATATATATATATATACATAGATTATTCTTCACAGCGAATGCTATTTTTTTCTTGATGAATTATCAACACAGAATGGCTAATGACACAGATCATGAACTGTACGTAAGCATGTTTGAAATATCATTTCCACATCCGTTATTTTATAAAATCAATTTCAAAATAGAAACGTCACTCTACGTATCTGACATGTTTTGTTTTCGCATTCATTAAATATTCTCTTCCAGATAAATTTTTGCGTATATTTTTATATAAAAAGTGGAAATAATCTAACATTATACGGAAAAATTGTATTACAATTTATTTATTACTTCATATATTTTTCAAATTTTAAATAGTACTTTGGATGTGAGATATGTTTGACATTTAACAACGTTTTTATATTATGGTTCATTTTTTACTATATCTGTTTTATTTTATAAGTGTTTTATAATGTTTTTTTGAGTATATCTATTTTTGTATATAATTTTTAATGTATATGAATATATATATATATATATATATATATATATATATATATATATATGTATATGTATGTGTGTGTGTCAAATTCCATAGTAATTAAGCAGTTCTAGACTGTATAAAAAGTATGGAAGGTGAATATTAAAAATAACACAAAACCTAGCAGATCAAAAAAGAAATAAAAGTTATGGATATTATATTAAACGTGAGAAGATAAAAATAGAAATAAGTCAGTTATAAGGTAAGAAGAGAAGAATATCGATGCAAAAGAGAAATTATTGACTAGGATTAGAGATAACAAAAGATCCAGGAAAAGATCTATGGATAGATACGACAGAATGTAATATATTTTTCGCTGTTTTTTTTTTCTTGAAAATTTGTTCCACATGATCTAGCCATATCAACCGAGTGGTTTAATAAATTTATCAAAAATGTTGTTTCGATTGAGTCTTGCAGTTTTCAATTTCAACTCATGTGTCATCTGTCACCTTGTCTTAACGATTCTTAGATCCATCTTAATATTTTATTTTCAAATATTCAAATATCTTTTTCATCTATAGCAAACATAATTCGTCTTTGTACCATAAATAACACAATAGCTTTTATTAATGCTTTAAATTTTAAGACATTTGAAAGAAGTGATTTCTAAGAGTTTAACATGCTATAATCTTTTTATTGATTTCTTTTGTTAAACTGTTTTACTGTTCATTTCGGTACTGAATTATGTTAATTTTTAATACTTAAAATTAATATTATCTCCTTTTTTATTTAAGATAGTGACATTTTCAATGTACATATATATATATATATATATATATATATATATATATATATATATATATATATAATTATCAACTCCTTTTATCCAATTTTGGATAAAGACCTCTTATAAAATATTCCACTCTAATCTATCAAATGCCTTACTCTTCCATTCCATCCAGAAGAATTATGTTCTATTTCTATTCTATCCATTAATAATTTTTTTTCTGGATCTTTCTATAAATCTAGATTTCTATAAACAATTTTTCTTATGCATTGGTGATCTGCTCTTTATATATACACAATGTTATTTTGAAAATTATAATATTCAACCAAAATTATAATGTCTATCCAATTCTGCTCTAAAATAAAGTACATATGACATTATTTATACGTTAATATACTATAAATTTATTCGTAGATAAATGAGATATATCAACTCATAATATATTTAGCCATTTAGGATGGAACCTTCTAGTTCATTGATCAATTTTGAAACGTGATAGCCTCAAGTTAATATCCATTTGGATTATAAATATCTTTAAATGTATTTCAAAGGAAAAATTTTTGTGTGAAATATATTTATGTATAATTTTCTTTAGTTATTTTTAATAATACATTAATATATTTTTATTTATAAATAATTTACAATTTTCAATTTATACATACAAAATATATATATATATATATATATATATATATATATATATATATATATATATGTTACATTAATATTTGAATTAAATAGTTCTTTTAATGAGATTTTTACAAAATAAAAAGATATATTATTTTTCTAATACACATACATTAATATTCTATTTCAATGTATAAAAAAATTACATCACAGGTCACGTGACTTCGCAGTTCTGTTCCTTCTGTATTTTTCATAATTGAAAACGTGGTGATATGTAAAAGTGTAAGTGACTAAAATTGTGAAAAATATCAGCAAAAACTTAAGTGGTAAGTGTTTTAAAATGATAATTAAATGGCCATTTTATTGTAAAAATTATTATATTGTTTAATATTGATATAAACACCTTATAAATAATAACTACGTATGAGTATTTACTGAAGACAATATTAGGAATAATTATTATATTGGTTTGTAAATTTCGTTTATGGAAAACATACATCTCTTTATATATATATATATATATATATATATATATATATATATATATATATATATATATATATATATATATATAATATAGGGTAGTTATATATATATATATATATATATATATTATATATATATGTATAAACACGAGGGTCGTTTGATAAGTATGGTAAATTTATTTATTGTTTAATTTAATTAATTAATTTTTTCAATTTAGTTTTTCTTATAGAATGACCTTCGTATATATATATATATATATATATATATATATATATATATATAGATATGTTTATTTAAATAAAATTTAATATCTAAATATTGAAATTACTTTTAAAATATTAGAAATATTTCATATAAACAAATAAAAAAAATCTTTGTAAAGATTTCTCGTATATCTCGTACGGATTTTTTTCAGTAGAAAAATCATACAGTTTTCACATATCATGGTTGGGTTACCGTGGTGTAAAATATTAATAATTCAAGCGGTCATGTTCCACTTGTAGAAGTGTAACGTAACTTAATTTGGTCGGATTTGAAAAGATTATGTAAATGATAATTTCGTGTATTTATTTGGTTAAAAATTATAGTTTTATTAATGGAATGTAATTCGTTAGAATAATATAGTGTTAACAGAAAATCGAAGAAATGTACATAAATTTGAATCAGTATATTTTTCTCTTATTTAATATTATATGTATTGTATTATTATAAAATACATAGCATTGAAATGTGATGTCTTTGTCTATAGGTATGACGTTTTTGATTGTATAAAATTTTTGTTAAGAATTCATATGTAATCTTTTATTTGAGTTTCATATGAAACTTTTAAAATTAGGTTTTAGAATTTCATTTTTACATTGATTACAATTGAATATTTATTTATACACATTTTTTTATTTTGTTTATTTGATATTAAAATAATTGTTATTTACATAAAGTATTCAATTAATTAAAATAATGTTTCAATTTGAAAATTTGAAATGTTATTTCATTTTAAATTTTACTTGATTTTATTTAATTATAATAATATCAATCAATATGATTTAGATTAAAGTACTTATTTTTTAAATGTTCTTTATAATATGCTTACATTTTTTTTTGATTTTTGATCCGTGAAATAAAATAAAATAATTGAATTACAATATGCTTTTGATTAAATTTCACGAAAGGAAATTTTATTTTGTTTTTAATTTTAATAATGAATATAATCAGATTATTTAAAAAGATAAACACATTTTTTTAATTTAACACATTAATAAATCAAAATTATAGAAATAATCAGTTTTATATATTTAAAATGCATAATTTATAGTTTTAATTGTTTTAAATTTTTAAGATATACAAATTGCAATTTGAAATAAAATAACATGAAATATTAAAAATTATTTTTGTTAAATCTTTTTTATAATTATGATTGATATATTTAATAAAAATATTATATATGTATGTATGATTTTATTATTTTTTTAAAAAATAAATACTATCACTTGCAAACTTATTAACAGAATTATGAAATTAAAATTAATAATAAAATGAAATTGAATATATAAATATAATGTTTTAATATGAAATTTGTTTCGTTTCAATTAATAGACAAATATTAATTAAATTTCGTTGTAGTTTTTCGTATATGAATTTGAAATAAAATATTAATTTAAAAGTAAACATTAAACGTTTTACATGTCAATGTCTAATTTTTAATTGAATACGATAAAAAACGTTTGTGTGTAAATCAATTACGATAACAAGAAGATTTATTTTTCGATTTCCTAATTAAAATGTCATGTTACTCTATAAACCTATTGATACACTCTTGAAATATATGTCGATACATGTTTTGTCTGTTTTAAATACTGAAAAAATTCAATATTTAATCGAACCTCTTTTTTATCGATCTTAATTTAATCGTTGTGATATTCAACGACTATGATTATTTTCATTATTCAAAATTATCATTTTGTTTATTTTCGAAAACCGTTGTTAAAAAGTGTTTTACTTTGTTTATATTTATTTTACGCACTAGTAATGTTAATAAAATTTGCATGTATAAAAATTCCATTTATTTCTATTGTGAATATCTTTTTTAATGGTTTCGTATTTCAAACTTTAATTACATCGTTTGCGAATATCAAAAAAAAAATGAGTATGATAAAATAAAACGAGCAATTTAAACAGCACATAGTCAAAGATGAGATCATTACGAAAAACAATAAAATTAGTAGTAAAAAAATAAAACGTAGCAGTCGATAAGTTCAAACCAGCAACTGTATACGTGAACTCGTGGGAATACTAAGAGATGCATATGGCAACGCGCAATAACGGTGATATAGATCGACTGGAAAGAGGTATCCGTGTTGTTCGGGAATGGGATGTAGTAGTCATTCCTGTTAGTAAGTATGTATGTACGGCGGTGTATGTGAAAGTGGTGTGGATGTTGCCGGACGCCGTCTGCTTGATATACAAAGTACTGGTCGCTGGGGTGCTGTAATCGGGTCACGCTCCACTACTCCGCTTCCCGAGGTGAATCTTATGTTCGTAGGATTAAGGGGCCCCTGAGGTAGCTTAAAGTCAGTCCGCGTTGAAATAGTGGACATCCCGAAATTTGAATATTACGAGCATCGATTAGTGAGATGCTGAAGAAGCCCCGTAGATTATCTTTACAACGTGATGGCTTTGTATAGATTATTTTATTGTATGCTTTGATCTCTATTGTCTATGTGTAATTGATTTTTGGCTACTGAAATAGTTCAGCTTTGTAACTTGTATTACATTTAAGCACGCATATATATATAAGTGAAAATCTTATTTTTGATATTACTAAATTATATTTAAAATTGTTAATAAGGAAAAATAATAAATAGATTATGAATTGTCACTGTTAGGAAACATTCTTTAAAGTTGTAAATTCCAGTGAATGAGTAAAGAGTGTTATTAATACAATTTTAATTTCTGAAAATGAAACAACTTTGTATTGGATAGAATATTTTTAGAATTATTAATTAAAAAAATGAATGTAAAAATAATATACGAATGTAATTAAATCCATTAAAAAAGTAATATTACATTAATAAGCTTGTGTACGGTTGCATAGAGCACTACGAGATACAATACAAAAAAAATATATTCCGAATGAATATGAGAAACATTATGCCGGAACGTCCGTTATTATTCCATCTAATTATTTATCGCCTTCCACAGTCGTATTCATAAAAATAATCCACAATGAATGACGCTAATAAATACGATTATAAATTTACAATCAATATAAATCTTATAAATATATAGAACTCACACATGAGGCATAGTTATCATTTTCAGTGCGTGTAGAATTGTGGTTTCCATTTGGGTAAACAGAATGTAGATATGGGGCTGATTTGAGGTCTTACGCGCGCATCTATTGTAAACGGGAGGAGGCCGTCCTATATGGACAATTTTGTTTGACTAAAACGTGAATTTATGTCTTTAAATTATATAGTATAGCTGTAACGATGCGAAATTTATCGTCCTATATCGCCATACGCATAACATTGAATACACTGAACGTCAGTGATGCTCAACCCATTTTTTGATACAATAATTTGTTACGATACAATTCTTGATATCAATTGATATATTAAATTGGCATAATATATATATATATATATATATATATATATATATATATATATATATTAAACTTGTTAACTTTAGTTGTGTTATGGTACAAATTTAACAAATAGATTCATTCGAAATAATTATTTTTACTATTTATTTTGGAATTGTGACAAATTCATTTTTATATAAATTTTCATGTCAATGGAACAAAATAATAAAAAAAAGTTTAATAATTATTTTTTGTTCACCCGTTTTCTTTTATTTATAAGTTGGTGTGCATTTTGATGACAATGTCATTATCATTATTGCGTTATGTCATAAAAATCTAAGGACCTAAATTTTTTAACGCATCGTTTATATATATAGATTGATCTGGTTTTAAACATACAGGTCGTTTTTCATTTCCTATTTCTTTAATGATATTTATTTAGAAATTTTTTTCATTTCGAAGTTTTTATAAGTGATAAGATGTAAGCTTATTGTCTCAACCCCTAATATAAAGAACTGGACTAATTTTAATCTGAATGTTTTTTTTATTTTATTTTCTCGGTACTTATCTATATCTAGTGAGAATTCAATTATTCGCCACCTGGGGATGTGTTCGATGAAGAGTTAGCAACCACATACGGAAAAATTATACGAGGGTCGTTTGATAAGAATGTGTAAATATATTTATTGTTTAATTAATTAATAAATTTAATTAAATTTTTCAATTTAGTTTTTCTTACTTTTTATCATAATCATCAAACGATCCTCGTATATTGTGTTTGAACTGAAATCGAACTTTTGAATGAAATAAACTTTTTATGTTTTAATAAAAAATTAATATTTATGTATAATTACAACGCTAGGTACTCTGAAATAACAAATACTGAATTTTAATAAGTTTTTTTGATGATTCTCATCACAGCGGCTTGTATGGCTTCTTTATTATTTTATAACGTTTTTTCATCTTAGTTTTCATTTGTGGAAAAAGAAAATAATTCTACGGTGACAATTCGTCGAATATGGCAGGATAGCACATATTTGTTTACTGAAAATTCGCATATAACAATGGCCATACAAGATGGTGCATTGTCTTCAAACAAGTATTAGCTTCCTGACTCTCTATTCTAACCTATTTTTTAATATTCTCCACTATAAGTATATCTAAAAAGTATTCATTAGCAACCAGTAAATTTTCTGGACAAATTCGTGTTGAATGATACATTTGGAATTATAAAAATCAATAAACGCATCCTTCATCTGCGACTTCTGAAAATTAAATTTCTTTACTTTCGATGCTTCTCCCCAGTTACAATACAATTAAAGAAATTTTTTTTGGCTGTTTCAATGATATTTTTACAGTTGTCAACATGAATTTTAGTTTGATTTTCCGTTTGCTTGTGTAGCACAAATCGACCGTAATCATATTTTGTCCAAATTTTTTTTTTTAATATCTTATTAAATATTATTTGATTTTTAATTGATTTCTATGGAAGATTTTTATTAACAAGTAGTTTGAGTAGAATATTTGTCTATTTTACTACCGTTTTATTAACTTACGATTATTTTAATTTGTTGTAGCTTTGTCTCATTTGATTATCAGCAGATCACGTTTTACTATCTTTTTCAAATATTTTTTATTACCCATTTTAGAAATTTTATTCTTTTATAATAACATTTTTTATTAAATCAAAAAAAAAAATAAATGTCTAATTATAAGTATTGAAAATTTTAGTTAAAAGTATGCTTAAAGTAATTAAAAATACAGGTACTATTATCTATCAAAATATTAACTTTACTTTCTAAAAATCTTTCATGTTAAAAATAATATTTTTTTTCATATATTGTAGTTAATTTAAGCGTTTGTATTTATACATTTTTTTATAATTATTTGATTTAAGTTAAATGCTACTTTATTTTATTATATTTGTTTATATTTTGTATTTATATTAAGATATATTTTATGTCATTCATCATCATATATATTTCTATCGTATCAAATTCCATTTATCATCATTTGCATCATATTTTTTTATTTTAATCTTGAGTGTTTATATATATATATATATATATATATATATATATATATATGTGAGTAGAATTTCAATACGTTAATGTTTTATAGATTATTTATATTTTTACCCCATTATTTCATTCGATCATTTTTCAAATGATACAGTATTTATTTACATAAAGAAAATTCATTTTATATATTTATTTAAAAAGAGATTTTAAAATACTTGAATAAAGCGAAAATTCAATATAATTTAAAATTGTTTCCTCTATTTGTTGAGAAATGTTTGTAAGAGATCAGTTTCTCAGAAGATCTGATTTCTCTTAACTTGACAATTATATATATATATATATATAATATATATATATATATATATATATATATATATATATATATATATATATGTATATAAACACGTTTCTAGATTTTGTATCATATTTTCAAGCGTTATATTTTATAGTTTTCATATATGATATTAAAAATCTTAGTTTTTTTTTAATATTGTGTCCTTTTTGAGAATCACTGCTGTCTGTTTGCTATACGAGAATACAGATCAATAAGCTAAGGGGGCCAGATTTTCAACACATGATTCATTTATGGCGGAGAACAGTCGGCTCGTTACTGCATATTCTCTAGTGGGATGATAGCCGCTCGGTGTTGGAATCCTTTGGCCATTTTCAAGGTTTATTGCTGGCCACATATTAGCAGGATTAATTAGAAGCTTAAGGTTTCGCTAGTACAATGTCTGTTTTAAGCTAGAGGTCATTTAAAATACCCTATTTATTGTAAGAACTGTACTACATGTAAGATGATTCTATTAATTCCACTCAAAGTTTTTAAATAATCGATTGATGTGTCAATGTATATTTGTCTATGTGTTTATTTTCTAGTAATCTGAGTTATAGGAAAACGAATTAAATTTACTTATAGTTATATTGAAAAATACTTTTTATTTATAAATTTTTAATCAAATTTAATTGTTGTTTTGGAACTGTGGTTGATTCACTTTAATACAAATGAATTTTAACCCCAACAGAAAGGCTCTGACGATGATGGTGTAGCCATCGAAATGCATCAGCTGATATATTTATAAATAATAAGTGATTATTGAACACTTTAAACTATTGTGGTGTTGGGGTTAAAATTCATTTGTGTTAACTCAAAGTTTATGTTATAACATTATTTGGTCGGCTCTTAAGGAAATAGTCTATTGAATAGGCTCTAGAACATATTGTGGTACTGTGGATGTTATTAAATCACAATACAGTTGAGAGTTGGTTTATACTGAAAGGTGAGAAGCTTGCTGAAAGGACATTGTTTTATATAATTACATCGTTTTACGTGTGACCACATGTTACAATCAGAGCTTAATGAATTAAGTACTGCTGAGTGTGGAGTTCTGTTTGAAATTTCCATTTGAATGCTATTTTTAACAATTTCTTATTTTAATTCAGTTGTTTTGTTTTATTAAAAAATATTACGTTAAGTATTCTTAAAGAATAATAAATGAATTTTGTTATTAAAATTTTAATCAACTTCGTTTCAATTTTTCAATAAATAACCTAGATTGTAAAAACATTTTAGAATTTAAATAAATTTTGGTTAAGGAAATTTAATGTTTTTTTTATATAATTATAGTTAGATGTTTTTATTTATTCACAAGTACTAGTATTTTATAAGAAAATGTCGTTTTGATAATTGGAATACATTTGGTTGCGTGAAAATTAGGCACAAAAAACTGCTGATAACTTTTCAAGCACAATGTATTGTTTTCGTATAAAAAATACAAATTGAAGTCGTAGTGTTCATTATTAAAACCAATTTGTCAACGGTTTGACATGCTAATCACATAATTACAGGATTTTCATACAATTTTTTTACAAAATCAGATCGTATCCAATCCATTAGTATAGAATTTTAATATGTAATCATATTAAGTATTTTAGAATTGAAAAATGCTGACAGATATAATTACATTTTAACGAATGTTCGTCGATGGCTGATATGAAAATTGAATGATACGAGTAGTTTTAATTTCCGTTGAATTTTTTACTTGAAAATGTTAACGTTATTTCTGAAAGATATATTTTTAATTTGGTTTTTTAATATATGTTATTTGATAGAAAATAATTAATTAAATCATTTTTGAATAACAGAAAATATAAATGATTTATTAAATAAATATTTATATTTTAATTACAAAGATTAAATAATAATCAAAATAAATTATGTATGTAAATTGAACGCTAACTTCATTTTTTTGAATCTATTATGTGTGTTTTAAGGCTAAAAATTTGATAATATTAAAAATTGGGTTTTAGAGAAAATACTCTTACTTTCTTATAATGATTTTTTAAAGTTAGAAATTGTTCAGAATACAGTACTATTTTTATTATAGAAAAACAACCTTAGATTTTTCCACTTGTGGTGACACTTTGAATCACTGATTTAATTTTACCACATGAACGCTGGTGAAATATTTAATATTCGAGAGAAATTGCGTTCAATTTTCTGAATGTAAAATATTTTACTTTTTTATACAAATATAAATATCTTTTTGATTTATATATTCGCTTTAATAAAAATACGAATAATACTCACACACACATACATACATACATATATATATATATATATATATATATATATATATATAATGTTTATATTAAAATGCTCAAATTTATTTAATTTTAAAATATATTTATGACTTTCAAAAGATGAAACGAAGCATGATAATTTATAAGATTTGATATTTTAAGGAAATTTATTTAAATATAAATATATCTAAAAATAATTATATTTTTTCCAAAAAATAATTACTGTAGAATAATAGTTTTGTTTTGATATCTTTGAAAATTTAATTTAATTTATTAATAAATAATTTAATAGAACAAAAATGTTTTCCAATAAAAATAGTGGTTTTTATAAACTTGGAATATTCGTCCTGTTTTTCATTATATATCATCTTTTTTTATCCACTATATGATAAAGAACTTTATGAATCTTAAAATGTTAAAAGAAACTTTAAATAAAGTTTTATTAGCTAATAAAGATTTTAATTAAAATTAAATATTTATAAACTACTAAAATTGTGTTGCTAGTAACTTTTAGAGAAAAATGACTAAATCTAATCATGAATTAGTATGTGATTAAATATTGTGATGTGTGCTCTTTATATGAAAAAACATAAATTTTGTGAATATTTTTATATATTTTCTTTTTATTCTCTTGAGTGTAAAGAAGATCAGAACTGAAACATCCATTAACGACACATAATTTACATAAAGTATATAACCAGAAAAAATCTAAACACATTTATTTAACTCGACCCATCACGCCCATTGTTTTGCGTCGTTCATATTTGTGCTTGTCTTACTACTCATAAGTTTGCATACAAAACATTGCACATAAAATACTGTGAACGTCTTTGGGAGAATGACGATTCATTTCGGCTACATTTTGAAGCAATTTATTGTCGGCTCTGTATACAACTGTAACAATAACAAGAACAGTTTCAAATAGCTGAGCAAATTGCTTTCGTCGCTGCGGAATAAAAAAATATAGATATATACATAAATTGAAAGCTTTGTGTCTATGTTTGCAGAAAAAGAATATTGTCGCGCGTCTTTTTAATAAGTGTATAATTTATTCTCATGCCACTTTCGTATTTTTTTCCATAATTTCCATTCTTTTCTCCTTTTTATTATGTTTGCAATTATATAAACTTTTTATAATGACTGCGGCCTTTTAAAATTTATCTGATTATTTTCTTTTAATTAATTTTTACATCTTTATATACTTCAAGTTTTTTAAGTATGTAATACAAATGAAAGTATGATATTGTATTTGAAATTCATAGATTTCGAAATATTTTTAAAAAAAAATGAAAATGTAAATCAAATAGGAAAATATGTTATTGACTTGCAACAATTTAATTGAATGACTCACGTTTTTTTGCATATTTATGCATATATCACACAGTATCTCTCTCTCTCTCTATATCTCCTTTTTTCTCTCTCATACACACTTATATATATATATATATATATATATATATATATATACATATGTGCATATAAAAACTTTATGTTTGTAATAAATGAAAATATCTCTTACAATTGGAGTTGTGTTTATTTGATTAAAGTTTATATAGTTTTCTTAGTTTTTACTTAAAATAAATTATATTTTTGTAATTTTTACGATTTTTCTTCCACATATGTTTAGAATATATTCTTTTTTATTTCAAGTTATTAAATTAAATTAGTTTTAGACGTTATTTAGTCTCTGTTCTTTTTTAATAGTTTCATTTATTTTTAGTGCAACGACATTTTATAAATTTATATAAAAATTAATAATTTTGTCATATATATATATATATATATATATATATATATATATATATATATATATATATATATATATATATACATAGGGTAGTCGAAATAGTACAGAAGAATTTAGCCATAAAATTATTTCATTATTATTATCATTTACTATTCGTCAGTCTTAAACTATTTTAATTATTTAATAAAAGATTTTATTACAAATTATGAAAAATGCAGGATATGATCGATAAAATTCATCAAAACACTAATTAGAAAAAAACTGTGTTTTTTTTGACAAATGTTTTAAAAAACACCCTTAATGTAAATATATTTACGTGTAGATAATTTTTCAAAAAGACGTTCCATATAAAAGGATTTTATCGCTGGTTAATACACCATCCTAAACGACATGACAGATTATCGGCGAGCCTCCGTGTAAAAAAAATATATTCAGTGACATACTTAAAGCAATTACAATATAATAAATGAATAAAGATGAGGCGTAATACAGTCGAGTAATTAATTTCCACTGAAATATGTTTACATAATTTGAAAGGGATAGAAATGAATGAATAGCTTTCCTTTTGATATCGACGCAGCATACCATAAGAAATATATAAGCCCCTAGAGCCCGGGAATCACTTCAGGTGGATTTGTAAGGCGAATAATCGAGTATGTTTTAATCATGAATAGTGGAATGTCTAATGAAATGTGCTCGTAGTCTCAAAATGGCCCGAATGTTTGTCATGACCGCCATCCTAATAATTAAATGTCATCAACGAATAGTCGCTAGTAAAATTATCATACATTTTGAAATAAATTCATGTTTTACTCGTAGTACGAATATTTATATTAGGATTTTGTATTTTGATATATTGTTATTAAAATTATATATATATATCACATATTGATTAATAGATATATTTACATACATACATACTCACATAGTGGCTAAAATTGAAACTTTGACACATACATATTAATTATTTGTATAGAATACAAACACAACAGATTATTATAATTCAAGGGGGAAAATAAATTTATTTTTATAAAAATGCATTGATTTCAATTTGAATGAAACAAGTTCGATATATAAAATATGTTAAAAAATACTTTCTGAAAAAATAGGAATTGTTTTAAGAAAATTAGTTGGCAAAGTAGTTATGGAATGTATAAAATTTTATATTTTTACATAACTATACTAACATTTATTTTATTGACCATTGATATTGATTTCTTTTAAAGGTTATTTAAATATATCAATTATAAATAATTATAAAAATATAAAATTTTTAATATTTAAAATAATAAAAATGAACGATTTCTATTTCTGATGTTTAATAGAGATTTTCTACTTATTTATTGATCCATCTCTCTCTCTCTCTCTATACATATACATACATATATATTTATATTCGTATATAAAATAATGTAAAAGTGCATGTTGTATCGAATTCATGTGATTAAAATGTTGCTAAAGGGAACGTAATAAATATATAAAATTAAAATCAAACTCGTTATAAATATTTTCTAGCTTTAATTTTATTAAAAACGAACGAGTCCATTAAATGTACAGCCGACGAATAGAATATGTTTCCTTTATATTTAACGTTTTCAAGGGTAATTTGTCTACATAAACACTTAAGACATTCACTAGATACATAAAGAAAATATAAAACAGTAATCAGGGTCGGTACTTAAATTATACAACGGATAAAACACGAAAATGCAAAACATTTTCTTTTGTGTAAATATGAATGTAAAGCGTTTCATTAGTATGCGAAGAAGTGAGAATTGAGCGCGATAGCTGTTATTGCAAAGTTACGAAAACAAATAAAAACATGCGGATCGTTGCGAAAGCGAAAACTTTGTCTCGAGACTTGATACAGTGTTTCGTTGGTTTGATTTTGTATACAAGAATATCCATTACCGTTTGTATTTCAATTTTTACAATTTCATTCAATCTTCTGTTCATCCATCTATCTTCGCGACTCTACCACACCGCAGAATTGATACAGTTGTTTCAAAATTGATGTCGATGTGCACCGAAAGAAATTCGTCTTGTTTTGAAAAGTTTCATTTTCGAATCTGAAATTGGCAACTTGACAAAAAAGAGTGAGACAGAGACGGAGGATTAGTCATAAAAAAATAGAAGAAAGTTGTGCTTTTTTCTGTCTAAGTTTTACGCACTGGTTGCACGCGCACACACACACACGTACGCATACACTAATACAAACAAAGGAGACCGTTTTTGAAGCGCATATGGAGCGCACAAGTAACACATATCAATATCTTAAAAGTTTTCGACAGACGAGAGATTTATGAGTGTTATTGATTAACTGATTTTTTCTTTTTTTTGTTGTCAAGTGAGTTTTCTCAGTTTTTTCACATGGAATTGGGAAAAATGTTCGACGAAAACTATTTTACAGCTGAACATATAATAAAAATAATGCTATATGTGATTTTCAAGTATACAAGGAACAATGAATCTCTTTTCATTAAAAGAACGCTTTTGAATAGATCCAAATAAAAAATGTCAAATTTAGATATTTTATTATTTGACTGTAACAACTGTCAACTATAATAATATTTTATATATTTTTATTTATATCTATGTTTTGAAAAATGTCGTATTTTGTAAATTTTACATACGAATAATATATTTATTGTATAATAAACGACAAATAAATTCATGCTATTAATAATTTTTAGAAAATATTTTAAAAATAAATATTATGTTATTGACAAAAATTCCAATTCAAATATTACTTTTTTCTTTGTAAATGATGATTGATAAAGTTACTAATTAGCTGTTTTTTTTAAATTAATATTTCCATACGACATATTGCTTGTTATTGTTTTTAATTTTTACTTAATACTCAACTACATACCGTCTGTCTCAAAAGTAACCGAATTTTGAGTGAAAAAACATTTTTTTAAATTAATATTATTGATTTTTATTATTGGATATTTCAAGTACTTTCCTGACAACTTTTGGAAACGTGCCTAGCACTGTTTTTTTCGGAATGACTGCAAATAATATCGGTTAAAGTCTTTTGAATCTTTAAAATGCTGTTAAATTGTTTGTTAATATTTTTTTTGAAACAGAGAATAATCTAAAGATATCAAATCAGGCTAATAAGTTAAATGGTTAAGCATTAGAACATCTTATGTTGTTAAAAAAATACGTACAATGTTAGATATGTATAGAATAAATTATGAACAAACTTCTTTATGTTAAAAAAAATGTTCAAAATTATATAAACTTGTAATTTATTAATACCAGTGATAACTTTAATTAATTTAACAGACATGAAATGATTATTTTTAATTGATTCATATACTTTTTCAAAATTTCTTCTTTTTAACTGTTTAAAGAACGTCAACTATATTCATCATCGTCCAACTACACTCTATTTGTGTATATAAGTATTTCATTTTTATCGATTTGAAAACTTTTATTAAAGAAAAATAAATAAAAAATAACCATTCGTATAAAGTTTAGTTTGATTTAAATTTTCAATTTAAATTTATACATACCATTATGAAGTAATCATAATTTTCTAAAAAAAGTACAAAGTTTGATGCTATTTCAACAAAATAGTTCATTAGACTTCTGTGTTCATGCACCAATTATCATTCATTCATATGCATTTGCTCAGAGATCCATAACGATGCACATACGTGTCATATATTCGTTTTATAGAAGAAGCTAACCAAATACTATACCAGATGTTACAAACCGTGACTCAAACTTAATTAGTTGTGATGTTCAATTAATTATTTTCTCACTTTTTTTTACAAATAAATTGAATTAATGTTTGTTTTATTTAAATTTGTTTCGGATTTTAATAAAAGTCTCAAGTTTCAAAAACACTTGCATTAATTTCTAATTACATATCCATATCTATTTCTCTCTGTATATATACTCACACAAACAAATATATATTTATATATATGAATGTTTGTGTATGTATGTAAATGTACGTTATCATGTATAAAATTTAAAAAATAAAATTCTAACATAGGAATAAAAAACATAAATACATAACATATTTATAAACTCAATTCATTTCCAACAGAATTTACAAATTGTAAAAATTTTAAATGGTCTTGATGGAAAATGGAACATGACAATTTAGTTTTTTTCAAAAGATACAAATTCAATACAAAAGCCATTACAAATGAATTGTTAACGAAAAAGAAATATTTCAAAAGACGTCGTTACTAATACCATCTGTATAATCAAAGTTCGGATATTTTTGGGGCAGATCGTGCAGTCTTTTATACTTCATCGCTAAAAGATTTTTTTGTTATTTTCACTCAGATGTATTTTCCAATAAAAAAAGTAAATTGGTTAAGATATTATATTAATACTATATTTATTTTCTGAAAAATATTTTAAAGGTAAATTAAATAAACTATTTTAAGTGTAAAAATGATTTCACTTGTAAAATATCTGAGGAAAATGTGTTATTTAACCTTTTTTTTACAATAATTTTAAATGTTTTTGTACAAAAAAATATTTATTAAATATTATAGTATTTATTGTAATATTAAAAAAATTGTTATATGTGTATTTATAATTCGATTTTATTTATGTATTTGTTGTGACGAAATATTTATATTTAATATTCTAAAAATATATAATTTTCAACTTCAGCCCTAAAACTTGTATTCTACCCTTGTAAAAACGAAACACACTTAAAGAAAAAAGCACATTTATTTCGGTATAAAAACACACAGGTCTATTACACATAATTCGAGTAAATTACATGCGAGTTTGGTTCCATTGCTCTGAGACTAATATTTCTAACAAAGGAACCGTTAAGTTAGCAGAAGAACTCAAGTGAGGTTATAACTCCAAACCATAACGTACACATAGTTGAGAACTAATTCAGTTTATTTAATCTGCTAAAACCTTTTCTACGCCTGGAAAATTACTCTTTTGTTGAATATTATCACACCCTCTTTCTACTGTATCTTGTTTGTTCGATATGATCGGCTTATTTTATAAGTAGATTGTTTAATTTATAATTAAATTAAGAGTTTGGCGTTATTGATCGAGAAACAAGTGTTGCGAATGAAGCGAAATGTTCTTATATTATAACGTTTTATATTTAATTATTAAAAGTATACATTTGAGAGTTTTTAATGGAAGTTTCAAGTATCTGTAATATTATTAAGATTTAATTTTGTAATGAACAAGATACATATACACATACATACATGCATATATATATATATGTTTTATAAATTATAGACATATATTCCTTAATTTCATTCAGAGATAATAAAATATTTGATTTTATTTAATAACAAAATTATTGTATATTATTTTATGATAATTATGTAGTAAAAATTAGATATTAAAAAATAATTTTTATAATTTAGAAATATAAAAGTAAAATAAAATTGTTTTTAAAATAATCCATGAGATATTATATATATATGAAATGTGTTAGTTTAAAATATTTCTAATTTTTTATTATAAAAAAATTAATTATGATTCCCTTTATAAGTACTGTCAAATTCAATTAATTTTAGTAGCAAATGCACTTTAACACAAACGGATCATTCATACCAACTGTACAAGATTTTATAAAAATATTTGATAATGACTTTAGTAGCTGATGCACATTTCGATAACTAACATCATTAAAGTGTAACATAAAATCTTGTATAAAATATGAAAGATTTTATAACGAAACATTTAGATGATAACATTGCATTCAAAATGTGTATCAGGGAATAAAGTGAATAGTTAGTTGAATATGGTTGTAAAATCTCGTGATGTTTTTTGAGTAAGTGAATTAATTTTGGTAAACACGTTATAAGTAGATAATTACAATAATATAAACTATCTATAATAATCTTAAAATACATGATCAATTATTTAATTATTGATTGGAAACACAGAGATATAAAAATGCTTAAGAAAAAATTTTTATTCTAAAAAAGTATTATATTATTAAATAAAAATATACTTGTACTTTTTAAGAAATAAAACTTTACTTTTTTCAATCTTTCATAAAAATTCAATATATTTTCATCTTTGCTTATCGTTGAATAACTATACAAATATAATATAATGTGATATTATTTGCATTAAAGTTCTTATTGATATATATATATATATATATATATATATATATATATATATACATTTTTATTTCTACAAAATGTGTTTTAAAATATTTTTCAAATATATCACATTTGAATAAATTTCTTGAATATGTGTAGGGTTTTATATAACCGCAGAAAAAAACATCTCTTATTATATATTTTAACAATATTCGTTTTCATAAATCATTTGTCAGAAAAAACACACATTCATGAACAGGAGAACACAACAAAGCACACGATATGTTTAAGGGAATACCTCTCACGTTCATGGATTTTCATGTGGATTTTGTTCAATCTAAATCCTAAAGTAATGCAGGTTTATTTTGTGCTTGACGTATAAAACGTCACCTTGTCACTAAAATGTAGAATTCATACAAGGAATACACACACACACACACACACACACACACATATATATATATATATATATATATATATATATATATATATATATATATATACCTTTTGGTCAAATTATATCACAACTGAAACGAATGAAGACAATAAATGAGTTTTAAGCGATTTGACAGTCCACGTCTACATAAATATATATTCGAGTTTATTATATTATCTGAAATAATTAATTACGTTCCCGTTATAATTATTTATATAATTATATATCTTGACAATTAAAATAGATTTATTATGAATTTAAATTTATTCATTACTGTTTTATTTGAAGATATGGTTTTCTGTACTAATTTATATTAATATCTTAAATATAAATATTATTCGTATATATTTCTGTTGTCATATTGATAATATATCTGTTGTTGATTTAAATATTTAATTTGATTAATATTTTATATAAAAATGATTTAATTATTATCGCATTTAATTATTTACATTAATCAAAATCATATAGAATATATTATATTAATTATATTATAATCTCGTCTAAATAATAATGTGAGAAAATGTCATGTGCAGATTTGCACTACATTAAACAATAAAATAAACTATATATGTATAGTATAATCAATCTAGTTCTATTTTAATGAAGAATTGATATAACATATATAAATGATATTTAAATTAAATATAAATAGATTTTTATCATTAAATGTACATTGAAAAGTTTGAAATTTTCGAAATAATCGAATTAACAAATTGAAAACTATTAAATATCCTGAAAATAATTAGTTCAATTGATTTGGGTCAAAGTGAGGTCGTGGAAAAATGACAGTTCCCGTGAGTACTCAATGATGCTAGGTGTCAAAAATTGATAAAAATAAAATCCAGTGATAATTAAAAAAAAATTCATACTAATTTAATATTACTGTTTTCGGTTAAAAACTCAAAATTATGTCCTTATTATATATATATATATATATATATAATATTAATTAATAATTTAAAAAAATCTATTAGTTATATAGGAGTATGAGATATAACGAATAGAAAAATTAAGTGACTATTAAAATAAATACGTGAAAAATATTTAGATGTTGGTACAAGCGTTGCTATTATTTTTGCAAAGATACGACTCGATGAAAGGAAATTAGTATCAAAATATGTCTATAAATTATTCAATCACTCTAGTAACTAAATCATAGACAAAAAGTCTATATATAGAAAGAACACTTAGATTTAATGTTTTAGAATAAAGAATATAAAGCAAAAAATTAATAAAAAGGAATAAAATAAAAGAGAAAAAGAATGCTATAAATTTATTTTAAATGAAAAGTCATTAAAACTTTTCTTGAAATTATCTATTACTTTAAAGTATTATATAAATTGAGCATGTAACATATTAATAAATTAAATTAATGTTAATCAACGAACCAGAATAATGATAATTGATTTCAGACTTGATAATGGTATTGGAAAAAAGTAAAGATGGGACAAGGGTATGAGAAATATTTTATGTAGTGGAAATTAGAGAATATTTTTATGTGTGGTGTTAAAAATATTAGGAAATTATTTGAAAGGGATAAAAGATGAGGTTGTATAATAAAATATAATTTAACGGTTATTGTGAGTATCAAATATTACTTAAAACTCCTTAAATGTGTAAATAATTAAATATTTTATATATATATATAATATGATTAAAAATATTTATTGAATCCAAATTTTATGCACAACTCTTTGTATAGAATAAAAATATTTTAAACAATCAGTTTTAATTAATATAAAAAAACTATGAATAATTATTATGTAAAATATGATCTGTCTAACGAAAAAAATGTTATTTGCTTGTTAAATAAAAAAATATGAGGAAAAATATCATCAGAATTGCGAATAATTTTACATGTAAATAACCAAGTTTACACTTTGAGTAGAATTCCCAAATGAATAGTCAGTTGACGCCTAAAGTGCGAAGTTTTAATATACATACAAATTTACCTTCTGCGTATATGTAAATTATATATATACAATATTTGTATATATATATATTTATATAATATAAATATGTGTGTGTGTCTATATACATTAATAGTAATGTGAAAAATTATAACATTCGAACATGTCACCCGATACAAAATATCCTTATTTTTTATATCAACACGAAATGTCATAAAAACATCAAACGTGAACGATAAAGATTAGTTTTCGAACTCATTTTTATCCATGAAAGACAGCCAATTCACGAAAGTGACAGGACTGATGACATTGTGGAACGAAATATCACATTGGCCAATTCGTTTTTATTGTTTTATGGATCGTCTCTTTGGTGACCTTCTGTTACGAATTTTCACATCACTGACACACACATACGCACACTCATATATATATATATATATATATATATATATACCCTCTTTCTATATAAATAAAAAGCATCAGTTTTAATCTAGCCTCATTGAAATAAATTGCACTGTTTACACAAAGAATTTATCTACAAGTATTTTCAGTTTTGTTCTTTCCATTGTGCGTATCAAATTCACTGAATAATTAAATTATGAGTATTGAAATTATTTATTTTTTCTTAAAGGATTAATAATCCAGCATCACATTTAGTTAATTAAAGTATACGATAATTGTTTAAAGTTTATATTTATTTTATTTATGATTCATTGACAGAATTCATAAAGAATTGTTTCATCATTTAAAAATATATTTAAAAAATTATGATCAATATTGGTCATATAGTAGAGTAATAAATTTAATTTTTGAATTCAATAACTGTGTATTTTCCATATAATGTTATTTTTGGTCGCTTTCATATTTTGTGGTATCGCTGTGTGTTTGAGGTTTTCATAATTATATATATTAATTCCTGGGTAATTAAAAGAGGATATAGTCTATAATTTGTAATTTACACCTTGTAGGCTATTTGGTTATGTTTACATTGTTCTCTGTTGTTGGAACAAATACTTTTATAAGTTCTTTTAATTTTCGAGTGAGTGATTCATTTGAGTTAAGAAGAATTTTTTACAATATTAAAACAAATAATGAAAAATAATAATTTAGACATTAATTAAGAACCTATTAAACAGATCTTGTATTTTTTTAAATATAAATTACACATATTTAGTTTCATATTAATATTATTTTTATATATTTTTTGTTATGAAACTTTATATATATATTATTATTAACTTACATCCACTGCTGAATAAAGGTCTCTCGCAAAATTTTCTACTTCGACTAAAGCAATGTCTTTATCTTTCAGTGTATTAAGACGGATTTTCCTACATCTCTATCCTATCTAATTGTGGATCTTTTTTGGGTTTTCTCATATATCTAAATTTCTAACCAATAATTTTCATCTATCAGTAGTCTTTTCTTTTGTACATATGAAAGGTCCACTTCCATTTTTAACTTCTCATTTTTCCTAAAATATCTGTAACTATTATTTTCGTTCTGATCTATTTGTTTCTCTTTCTGTCTTTTTTTGTTACTCCCAGCATATATATTTCTGTTCCGTTTTGTTATCTAGAGTTGCTGAATTATATTAGTATTCAAGAAGCTTGTATCGCTGTTATAGGTGAAAACAGGTAGGATGAATTGATCAAAAAAAATTCTTTTTAAACATAAAGGAGTATTCGACTTCATAACATATGATTTTTTTCCAAACTGACACAATCCTATTTTTACTCTCCTGTTTACTCCTATAAATATTCCTTTAATATTATAAATTATCCGAGATGTACATAATTTTCAACTTCTTCTATTTCTATTTCTTTTAGTTCGATTCTTCTTTGATTTGAAATTTTACTAAACATCACTTGATCAGATTTATCATAAGACCAATTTTTTGACTTGCTTTATTTAATTATTTCAATTATTATCAAGTGTATCTAGGATTGCTAAGAAAATGATATTTTCTTAAGCTTCTCTCTATTTACTTTATTCCTTAAGATTCTCAATTTAGTTTCTTAAATACTTCTTCTAACGCAATATGTACAGAATAACTCAAATAATACTGAAAAATGTAAATCAGAACTGAAAGTTGTATCTTTTAGTCTTATTTTAACCACCCTATATATATATATATATATATATATATATATATATATATATTAAAAATAATTATTATTTACGTACAAATATTTAATTAACATATTTTGCATATGTATTGAAAGTTATTAAAATAAAAATAATAAACGAGACCGAACGAAAATATATGTATTTCATAAAATTATTCATGAAGTTGTGTTTCATAAATGGAAAATTTTAATACTGTTGACTTTTAAAAATAAACTTTTTTAATTTGGACGTACGATGTTTCCTCCATGAAGCCTATAATAATGTTATAAGAGAAGTTTAAAATGAAATCAAAGTCTAACTTTCGTAATAAATGAAATTAATTTGTATCACATATTAAATATAAAATATACTCGATGTGTGGCTTAATTTTTGGTTTCGTATTTAAAGTAAGTTAATATATTTCATACTGAATTACATTTATACTCAGTGTTAGTAATATAGAGTACGCATTAAATATTTGAATAAGAATTATGATTATTGAATTTGATATTCGTAGTATTAATATAGATATACGTTGGTCATAATTTCAATAATGAATTAATATTGGTAGAGATTAGTTCACATTTCGTATTAGTCTCTGTTTCTAATATTCAAAATCAACAAAGTAACTTAATCATCTCTGAATTAAGTAATTTATTATATATTTATATTATTGTTTAGAAAAATATTTTTTTTAGTTCATTTTATTTGATGATTAATTTAGAATTAAATTGTATACAAGAATAAAAATAAAGAAATTTAATTAGTATTTTTTTTAAATTGTTTTGGTATGATAATTTTTTGTGTGTTTTTTTTTAAATTAATATTTGAATATATTATTTGGTAGAAAATACTTTTAATAAAATATAAAGTGAGGTTATAAAAAATAAAAGGTTATTATAATTTTATTCATTTTTATGAAAACATAAAAATATACTTATGTATATATATATATATATATATATATATATATATATATATATATATATATATATATATAATGATGAAAATGATAAAAAGATATACAAAAGATAGTTAACGTTTCTTAAAACTATATAAAAAATCTCGTTAAAAATAATGAATAACTTGAAAGACAGGCATCTAACGAACGTAGTGAAGTTGAGCTTAGTAGAAATATTATTTATGAAAATGACTTGTTAACGTTTATGTACAGATAAAAAATATAAAGAACATTTGAAAGAAAATGAGCAGAACAGGAAACATAATAAATATAAATAATTGAAATGTTACAGTTATTGTATGAACTGAATAAATAATTTTATGCAAACCACTTTAATTAAGAAAAAATACATTACATAACTATACACTGTCACAATTCGAATTTGTGGAAAAAATAAAAAAAATCCAATTTTGAATATATGTTTATTTTCTATGTAGTCATATTATTGTCTGTATTATATATTTATTTATATTTTGCATATGAATTGATTGATATTACTTTCAATCCAATAATTTTCAGTAAAATAAATAAATCTATTAAAATAATCAAATAGTTGATAAATATTATAGTATATTTATTTTCTTACTAAAATTAGTAATCATATAAAATATGAAAAACATATTTAATTAATGTTGGATTTGTTCGTGGGTTCGATATATTGTGTATTGTCTCTTACAACTGCTTTTGTCATTGTTATTATTTTTTAATTGATTTATTTCGATACATAAATTGTTGTTTTGTGTACAACTTTGTAGATAGGATGTAAGTTAACCTATACAATGTTTAAACGTTAGTATAAAACCCTCCGTATACATCAATAAATGTCACATGTGAAGCATAGCGTTAATTGATATAATTTACAAGGAGCAATAAAATAAGTATCGTACGTACGTTGTACAGTTTGGTGGATTTGACTTGTACATAAGCAGGCAACAAGCTAGTAAGCATCCAGAGTGATTTCGTTACAGCGTAACGAAAAGTGCAAACGTGCTCAAAGCGGCTTTCGAGCTTTGCATCTCGCCTACGCTATTGAAATCTGAGAACAAAGATTCGCCTGTATATCTCGTGTGCGGCGGGGCGCGATGTTGCTCTTCGCCTCTAATAGCGCAATCCGAGCCGTTGGCGCCAGTTCAATTTAAGATCAAAAGTAGCAAATTCACGTAGAATAGTTTAATATAGTTTTATGGTGCTACGTTTATGTATACAACGACCTTTCCTTTCGTCATAGACGATTGAATTTGAAAAGAGTATGAAAGAAACGGCTACTTTCAATAAATTATTGCATTTCTCATCTACGTTTATTAGTAGGAGTTTTTGTCATTTTTCAATTATTTTCATTGATATATATATATATATATATATATATATATAATAAAATGTGTATTCAATCTATCTTTAATAACATTCTATGCAGCTACATAACAATTTGAAGTTTTTATTTTATGCTTTGAACTATATTAAAAGCGTAAAAATTAAAAATAGTTAAAAATGTTTGCAGGATAAAACTATTACATTTTATAATAAAAATTTAAAATGTTTCATTTTGTTCGACTAAAATAATAGAAATATAAATTATTTGTTTTGTTAAATACATATTTATTTATTTTTATACAGAGTGAGCGTTATTTAACATCGAATATTGCACATTAATAAATATTTTATTTTGGATTTTCTGCTTTTATTACTACTCGTACTTAAAAAATCGATTTATGATTAAAGTACCTATGTACTTTTTTAATATGAAATAATCCTCAGTAAAAATGTTGTTTTATCATCAATAATTTATAATAATTACTTTCATATAGAAAAATTAGAAATTAATAAAAATCATATAGAAATATATATATATATATATATATATATATGCATGATATACATTTATAAAATAAAAAAGAAAGAAAAGTTTAAATTAAAAGTTTATAGTTGTTTTTGTAATGCCTTGAATAAATGCATTGAATATCTAAGAAAATACATGTGTTACTATTAAAGAAACAATCTATATTTTATAATACAGCACTTTTATGTTGACATGGCTATCGAAATGTGTATTAGAGATTAAAATGAATAATACGTCATTACTGAACATTTTTATAATAAATCTTAAGGTATTGAGGATGAGTAGTCTAATTGATTATACATATCTTGTTTAAATTTTATGAACTCTCTAAAACTGTAATTTTATGATGTTTTTTGAAGTTGTGTGATTTTAAGTTACAATTATTGTTTATCATTTTTATAATAATTTAAGTGTTAAAAAATATTTCATAAATTAGAATATGAGTTATTTGAAAATAATAAAAAATTAAAATATATATTTATTAATAAATTCATTGAATATTTTTTTTTTGAATAAAAGACAATAATCTATTGATGAAAAGTTTGGCGTATATAGATAGGGAAAATTTTTATAGTCGAATTTGTTAATTTTTTTACGGTGGTTTGTGACGTGTGTTATCAAGCGTTATCATGCAGCATAATTGATCCACGCACATATACCAATATTGGTTGTTTAGTGATTAATTTTTGATGTATAAATTCAGTTTGTTGACAATATGGTTTTACTATAATTACTTTAGCCGGTTATAAAAAAAATAATGGACGATTTCGCTTTATAAGCATCATGGAATTATTACACTATTTTTGTAAACAGAAATTTGCTTTACTAAATATTTATAAAATAGTAAAGTTTGAATTATTTTTACAACGAATAGCATATTTTTAATATATATTTCGAAAAAATACATATTTTTTGATATGAATCTGTATATTTTTATTAATTTTTAATAATATTATGGATAAAAATTTAAAATCCATTTTCTTTGTTTATCTTTTTATATCATCATCAATATTAACGTTAATGCATCCATAGCTAGATTAACACCTCTCAAAATGTTTCACTTTCAGCGAATTAATGTTTTTTTCTTCCATTTCACTCTGTCGAATTTCATAATATCTTCGTCTTATTTAATCATTAATCTCTCTTTAAGTTTTTTTCTGTTTTCTCAATCAATAATTTTTATCGCACGTCAATGGTTTCTAATTTTTTTTATATGACTGATTTATATTCATTTTGAAATGTTCAATGGTTTATATATATATATATATATATATATATATATATATATATATATATATATTAATATATAAACTTTGCTATCCAAAATAGGTTTTGGCTTCACTCATAATGTCATTCCATTATTTTCTGTTTGTTATGTTTTCTCATCTTTTCTATTCTTCCATGAAGTAACCTTTTCGGTGTTTTTTTCCTTTATTCCTTCCAAATGCCCTAGTCATATCAATAGTCAAGACTTATGAATTTTATCGTATTTTCCTTCAATTACAGTTCCTGATTTGATTTTGTTCCCTATCTGTCATCTTCTTTTACTAGTCCATAGATCCTTTTTAATATTTTGCGTTCAAATCGTCGAAAAATTTCTTATTTGTAACTAACATTCTATATCTTTGTACTATAAATAACACCAGGTCTTATTATGGTGTTATACAAGTTAAGTTGTAAGTATTTTTATAAAAGAATTGAATTTTAAGAGTTTAATATTAGCAAAGTAAATTCTATTTCTGGCCATAATCTTTCATTGATCATTTCTGTTATATTGTTTCAC
Source organism: Neoneuromus ignobilis (assembly GCA_029203775.1). Classification (NCBI taxonomy): domain Eukaryota; kingdom Metazoa; phylum Arthropoda; class Insecta; order Megaloptera; family Corydalidae; genus Neoneuromus; species Neoneuromus ignobilis. The sequence goes on from CP092096.1 coordinate 25,463,899, forward strand.
TATTGAGTTCAAAACCGCAGTAAGTTGAATTTTAGACATTTTATGTCTTTTAGACAAAATTTATATTTTCCGCAGATTATATTATTTTTCCGTCCCGTTATTTCCCATATCGACATTTTCATATATTTTTTTTTACTTTTGTTTATATTAATTTCTATAACCCTGCTTTTCTTGTCTTGAGTTTTGAATATTTTCATAAGTTATGGGCTATCACAGATATGTAGTCTATATAGGTGATATAACTTAGTTGAGAGCTTTTAAGCACATTTGAATTGTACATTATTGTTCCTTTTAGTCTGAATGTATACACACACACATATGTATATATATATATATATATATATATATATATATATATATATATAGAGAGAGAGAGAGAGAGAGAGACCCGAAGGAATAATAATCGATTGTATATATATATATATATATATATATATATATATATATATATATATATATATTAATGTTAATATAAACTAAGCGAAAGTATTTAATAAAAATAATATTAAAATTTAATCGTAATTAATAATTAATATATGGTTTCCCTTTGTTATAAACAAACAATGATACATGATATTCATATATAACGACAACAAATATAAACAATGATTATCTGTTATTAATGTATTTAGGTTATTTATTAGTAACTGAATTATACTTTTATACGATTATTTTGGTATTGGTTTATTATGTTTTATATTGATGTTAATCAAATATAATGGTTTTTAACCATCGTTTGTTGTTAATTGATTTTGAATTACCATTCGAATAAATTTAAATAGCATGAAATATTACAAGAATATACTATTTTACAATTCATCATTCAGTTTTTAATTATTCAATATTACAATTATAAAATTTGTGTAATATTTGTTATTTTTGAATAATGTCGAAAAAATAAATGTGACAATTGTAAAAAAATGCATATTGTTTTTAGTATTTATTTTATTTCTACATATAGTTTCATATAGTAATATACAAATATATGCTTATATATATATATATATATATATATATATATAAGGATATATTTTTAATTTTAAAATCTGGAATCTTAAGGATAATCATATGTATATACAATTATTTTCATCCGTGTAGCATATGCGCTTTAATGTTTTCTGAACATTCTATTGTATTTTAGAATATAATACGAAATTGCGATGTTGCTTAAGATATATCATGCGATATAAGTTATACCTTAAAATTTTACATGTAATAACAATGTGTACATGAATACATTATATCAATTTTTATAACGAACTTTAAATATTCAAGGAAAAAAGAAACGTTCATTTGATATTTTTGTTAAGAAAACCAATAGAGTTATAAAAAAATCGATGTTAATTTTCAGTTGAAATGAATAAATGTCTTGCTTGGTATTGAAATTAACTTCTTTTTATTTTTTTTTAATTCAATGAAAATGAACAAAAGCCAGTGTTCTTATTCTTGAAAATTGTCGAATAAAAGAAATTATTTTACCTTTTCATTCTGTTTTAAATTGATAATCTTTTCGAATTATTTAAAGGGTAACTATTATAAAAAATTATATACAGGGGTGTACATTTATATACGTATGATAATTATTCTAATATGATTTTTGATATTAAGTGAAATTAAATAACATAAGGGTTTAAAGCATTTTTGTAAAAAAACATATTATTAATTGAATTTATAATAAAATAATAAGTAAAATTTATTTAAAATTAATCCTAGAATTCATGAAATAAAAGGACTTATATATTTCAAAAAGATTTTTCTATGCTTTTTAGACTATTTTTTATTTCTTCATTCTTTTAAACAATTTTTTTAATTTTGAAAACAAAAATTTACATGAGGCCAAGTTTGGTGATTATGGTGATTGAAGAATAGAGTAATTTTTTCATTCATCTACAAACTATAATAATATTTTTAGCAACAAAACTCATCCTTAAAATATTAATAATTTTTTTTATAAAGACCTATATAATATTTATACTTCTTTTGTAATATTTTTAACAGTCAATCGTTGATTAGCATGGATAAATTTGTGTATCTGAATAACTTTATTTGATTTTGGAAGTTGAAGGTCTTTTCGGGTTTCCATCATTTTTAATTAAAATTCTACTTTTTTTAAAGTACCTGAATTACTCACAACATGAGGTACTATTTATATAATTTTCTCCAAAGGCTGTTTTCACAAGTTAAATTAATGTTGCTTCCGTATATCAAAGTTTTATACAAAAGTACTGTTTTACAATTAGGTTTATTTGAAAAAAATAATATGATAATGAAAATAGAATTTTAAAATCCAGTATAAAATACAAGAGAAATGTTTTATCGTAACAAACTCATACCATATCATAATAGATATCCCAAATGAGATTAAATGATTTAGATATACATTTACTTCTCTACCATCATTTATTTACTATCCTTTAGTCTTATTAGTTTATCCTATATAATATCACTAACTTCCCTTATCTATTTACTAGTTATTAAGAGCTGCATGTGCACTCTAGAACTTTTTTTTGATAAAACCACCTTATTTTAACTTATGATAATAATCAAAAATTAATATAAATGCTTATTTAGTACACTAACAAATTATTGAATCACTTACTTTAATAAATTTTTATTTAATTTATATTCTTCAAAATATTTGAACTATTTGTTTATGTATGTATGAAGAATATTTTTTAAAAAAAATTGTAACTTAGGTTTAATAATTACTTGATATTCGTTAGTAGGTCGTTCTTTATTAATAAATTAATATACATTAAAGCAATGTAACGATTCGTTCATTTAAATTATTGTTAATTATTCAAAGTTTCGCATTGTTTATATATATATATATATATATATATATATATATATATATATATATATGTAAGTACAATCGTACACATATATAGTATCTACATGTAAATCTGTTCAGACATAGACAATTATATAGGATTTACAGTACAATTGTAGATTACAACAGTCCTACATTCTCTATTTGCTAGCTTTTGTATGCATATAAAATAATACACATCATATTAGTACATTGAAACGTTATCTTAATTATTAATAATTAATGTTTCACTTTGAATGATGTTTAAGGACTAAAACAAACCAATCAGAACACAAAACTAATTTAACTATTAAAATTTATAACGACTATGTGTTTCCCATGTAATTGAAATATCATTTTATTAACGACATTTTAATGTTACTTTATTAATAAATATTATATTGGGAATACATTTATCGAATTATTATTTAGGTCAAAAATATCGAGTATAACTAATTATAAGCAAAGAAAGGAAATTGTTTTTAAATAAATATGTATGAATGAATTTTTAAATTTCGTTATAAAAACTGTTACGTCCACTGGGAAGCTTTATCCGTTTTTTAAATGAAAAAATATTTTTTATATTCTTTATTCATATTTAATTAACAATGTAATTTCTGTTAATATTTTTTTCTCGTCTTAGTACATGTTTTTAAAATACTCTTTAATAAAATTACTCATATTTGGAGGCTAAAAACACATACAGTGTCTTTATATATCTCTATCTTCATTTTTTTCGTTTAAAATTTTTTACACAGTCAAAAATAAATGATAAAAGGACGGTACTATATATAGAAAATATGTTAGATGACTTAGAGTCTTCCGATCAAATTTTGGTACTTTTTTCTAGTTTACTTAAGAAATATATGGCTTTGCGTTGTCATGCTATAAACTAATTTAATTTTTAATTGCTTCCAATTATGAACCGAATGCTTTTTCATGTTCACTGTTCAAATTGTCCAATTGTTGACAATATTTTTCAAAAATTGTCGTTTCTTTCGAATTTAGAAATTTATAATATTTTTTTTTTATATCTCACCATATAGACAATATATTTTCATTCACACTTAAATATTCATGAAGAGAGTTGCCCAGTTTTACAGTATATAATTTTTTTCAATACATTTTTATATGTAATTTAGTTATGAGATGTTCTAAAAATGATTTATTTTTATTGCATGAAAGTGAAGACGAGCAAATGGTTATAGAATTTGACCTGTTTTCAGCAGTCAATTCATATGGTACCCATTTTATACACTTGTATTTTCTGTGATGTAAATAAAAATATGTCTTCTTTAAAAATGGTACGAAAAAGATCATCATCGATTATAGAAGTGATTCCAAGGCGTAGTTGGTTTTTAAGATTAAAGTTTCCTTTTTTAAATTTCTCGAGTCATCATCTGCATGTTCATTCAGATATTATTTTTTTCTGAAATAAATATGGAAAATATTCATATGAAAAATGGAGAAACATCTAATGAAGTAATAAGTTTAAAATTAATGTGTTTAGTTTTGATTTGTTCTAATTAATTATAAATTTTATTTGTAGTACCGAATTATTATTTTCAAAAGTTAATTCAAAATACGTAAATACTATTGATTTTTTAAATGGAATTTTAATAACCGATTAGGTATTTCATATGATTTATTATTTTTTAAAATTAAAAATTCTTAGTCAAAATATTCACGTCCTGCGTACTCTTTTCTTTATTAAAAATGCATTCATGATCCCTCAGTTTTTAGTACCGCGTTTATAAATCCCCCCATCTCATCTAGTGTTTATTAGATTGAGAAATTCCCTCGCAATGCACGTGATCTTTACCGTTTTAATGTGATCATATGCTGTGAGCGTGCATATATGTATGAAAATGACAGACTTTGATATTTCTATAACAGAAAAATTGAGTATAATATTTTTATGAAATTAATTAATATTTTTCTTTTATAATTATCATGTTTACATTTATACTTGAATATGAAAAGGGTAGAAAATATTGATGTTTTATATACTTTTTAATACACAATGTGAGTGGAAAAAATGAATGATTTTTTTAAATAAAATATAGCATGTTCATTATTATATATCGTTTATTTTGGTAATTATGTATAAAATATAATACGAACAAATGACCTCTTTAAGCCGTGATATAATACTTTTTTAAAATTATATTTTGAATGAATTTTTGTACTTCCAACACTTTTTTCTAGAAAATATAACACGAATATTCTTCTTTAGCTTTTCACTTGTGTACAGTTTGTTAGGATAGACCTTATTTTTTATATAACTCCATAAAAAGAATTTTTAGCTAGATTAAATTCGATAATATTAGTGGTCAATTATAATCGCTGGATTTCGAAACGAATTGCCTAGGAAACTTTGTTAATAAACACACTGTATGCCAGGTAGTGCCATTTTGTTAGAACCACATGTTGACAAAATCAAATCATTTAATTTATGGTTACTAAAAGTGGCAAATCATAACAATATTTGGCAAATTAACAATATTTTTTGTAATGTCCGATGGTACCTCCAATTCATATACTACACCAAACAGTTTTTCTATGCAGATAAAAATATTATTAGTGTAGAAATCTAAAATTATTATTGGTCTAAGAGCGTATATTCTGCTTATTTACATAAGTCGAAATGTATTTTTTTTTATTAAAGATAACTTCTCATTAAATTTCAAGATCATCAGCAATTATTCGTAATATTTTATTTCTGTATACACGAAACTAACAAATGGTCTGCGAGTTGAAATGTCTGCATCAGTAGAATTTTAAAGAGGATAAATATAATTTTTTATTCACCATGTTTTATACAGCATCCCGAGAAAGTCACAATTTTTCGCATTTAGCGTTTGCTTCAAGTGCTCGAGTGCTTTTCTCACTCTCATGTACAATTTCGATATTTTCTATTGAACGTACGGTTGTATGATATTCAGACTTCGGCATATTTGTCCCATTATCACGCTCTTCAAATTCTCCCATCAACCGTAAAATTGTATTCTTTAAAGGCAGATGATTGTGACCCAAAATCTCATTTAATTTTCGTAAGGTCATTGCAATCGATGATTAAATTTGATAAAATGTTTTCACAATAACAATGCGTAGTTTAATTTCGTTGCGCTCCATTATAAATTTACAACGTGTTCTATTCAACTGGTAAATTTTGACTGACAGAAACTCACCAAACTAAAATGTCAAACGGAACACATCGTTCATCTTCTTTTCGTCTATTCTGTAGAATATTTATACACTATATTGATTTCTGAAATAAAGTATATTTATTTATTAATTATTTATTAGAATTTAATGAATATAGTTGATTAATTAAAGTACAAAATGAATAAATAAATCACGTATCGCTTTCATGTATTATAACGGCTAGTCTAGATAAAATGATTATAATTTGAGCTGAAATTATGATAAAATAAAAACGTGTACGTGTATCGTTGCGCGTTCATTAAAACATCATGTATTTCTTTTTGCATTTATAATACTATAGCAATTACCGTAATGAAACAATTATATGGGATAAATAGCTGCTGCATCAGTATTCAAGGTATTACGTTGCAATATGAGAGAGACCTATGCGGTTAATAACATAATATAACAGGAAGGATAGCATATAGGGTGTTAGATGTTACCGTTTGTATGGCGAGACCGGGAGCTCTTCTATCCGTAGGGAATTTTTATTAATAAATTGCACGCTTGAATAATTCCCATGACGTTCGCGTAAAGAGCTGAAAATACTATAGTGCGGGAAATTCGTTTGTAATACAGAAATGAATGTTCGTAACACAAAACTGATTGTTAAAGACGTGAGTCGTGTTTTTCACACATGTTAATATTTTGATTAATTTTATAAAAAGGTGGATTTGAAAATATTTGTGTTTGATATATAAACATATATATATATATATATATATATATATATATATATATATATATATATATATATATAACAATTTGTAATGGCTAACACCTAAATTTCAATTTTCAATGTTGTCTATCATTCAGTTTTCTTTCTTAGATATTTTACTTGACTATAATTCTTCTAATATCCTCATCCAGTTTAAGTTGAGGTCACTCTTCTTTGCTTCCATTTTAATGAAATCTAATTCACAACCATTCTGGGTTGTTATTGATTTTCTATTCTTTCAACGTGAGTTCAAACCAAGTTAATTATTTGAACTCTATGTCTTCTAATATAGCCTCATCAACTTTCGTTCCCTTTTTTTATTATTCGCTTTGTGTAATCTGGATATTTTATCAGATTTTCTGAAAACATGTTTCTAATACTAACAATATTTGTCTGTTCTGGTTTCTCAGAGTCAAACTTCTGATCAATATGTGACTACAATTTTTATTACTTTTTTTGATATTCACATTTTCAATTCTTTTTTAATATCCAAGTTATATTAAATACTATTAAAAACTCTAATAAGTTTATGAGTTTGTATCATTTTTTGTTACATGTTTCTATTTTTTACTTTTTTATTTGATAATTACTTAAGACTGTGTTATTCATTAGATAAAGATATTAGTTTTTATTCAATTCTATCTCAACGCTTCATTTTTTATATTTTTATTTTATTTTATTTTTTTATCAACTACTAAAGGTATTTCTGGTCTTATATAATCACTATCTAACGTATTGTAAAAATATGGTTTACAAAGTGGTGTCTCCACTATCGATTTTTATACCACCATATTTTCGTTATTAATTTTATAAAGTTTTTGTATATAAATTTTAAAAAGTGTTGATAATACACTACATTTATCTTAGTCTCTTATTTAGTGTTATTTTTGTAGGTATATTGTTTTAACTTTTACTTTTGGATTTTAACTTTTACTTTTGAATTTTTCTTATAATAATTTCAGTAAATTCATGATACTAGTATTTATGTTTGTTTGAGTCTAGAAATTCCTATATTTTTTAAAGTAGTACTCTGTCATATTTTTTTCAATATCTAATAATAATAAGTATTATACTATCTGATTTCTCCGTCAGTTGTGCAAGATAAAATATATTACTTATAAATGATCTACCAGCTGTAAATCTTTTTTTCTCAACTTCCCAGTTTAGGAATTTACTTTTGATTAAGAGTTAATAACTCTATCATATATTCTAATAAAGTCATTTACTGTTGAAATTTCTCTGTAGTTGTTACACTCGTTTTTATTTCCTTTTTGATGAATCAATTTTATATTTTATATATATATATACATATTTATATTTATATATATTCTCCAGAATAGATTTTCCTAAGGCAAATCTTGTATAACCTTGTTATTTTCTTGAACAATAGTGTTAATTCCCATTTAGAGAGTTCCAAGATCATACATTGTACTTCATTTCAGCTCTTTTATTGTTTCGGCCACAGTTTGTTAATTTATTTCTACTGGTTCTTCTAATAATTGTATATTATAATTGATATAACAGTGCTTTTGAAGTCAGTCTTATTATTAATTAACATAATTCTAATTAACAATACTAAATATGATGAATATGCTATTTATATAATATTATCTAGAAATATATTATGAACTACTGGTGTAGGAGATAAAATTATATTTTTACAAATAAATAACAAATTTGATATAGTAGTGTATTAATATTAAAAGAAATGAAAAAATAATATATATAGATATATATATATATATATATATATAATGAAAATAGTTTTTTATTTATTAGAAATGAAATAAGTGCATTCAGCACATAAAGAGCAATTTTCTATTATGTTGTCTTGAATATACTTTTTTATTATATATATTATTTTAATTTTTTATAATATTCAATCGAATAAATTATTTTTAAAAACTTGAACAGAATTTTTTATAAAATGTTATTAATTCAATAAATAATGTTGATCTTATATAATTGAAACAATATTGGTTCGAATTCAGTTTGGAAATTTTATTTTTTTGTAACTTCTTCAATCCGTACATTGTTGACCTATATTCCATTTCTTCGAAATTGTATATGCGGCGAGCATTTGTATGGAGTATTCATCCATCAAATTGTATCTGGCCGTCCTTTTTATCATCCATCATATCAAAATAACGATATAAAATGTATTGTTTATCTTTATTATCGATTTTACATAACATATATAAAAAATATTATATATATATCTTATATTATCGATATATATATATATATATATATATATATATATATATATATATATATATATATATATATATATATATATATATATATATATATATATATATATATATATAATTTTTAATTATCACATTTTATTAGCAAATAAAACATAATAATTTATATGAAAAAAGGATTATCGGAAGTAATTTATATTAAAATGGAATAATTATTTTTTTTATAGTACTTATTATTTATTTTTATTTTTGAAGGAATATATTATTTTATGTAATTAAAATATAGTTTTGAGAAAAAAAATATTTTGAAAAATGATCAGTTTTTAATAAACTTTAATAATTAGGAAAAGGTAATCATATTATTTTTATTATGAAATATTCACTCTCAATCATGCTTATTAAAAATATTAGGGATATGCAAAATTTTATATCGTAAAAATATATACATAATTTTATTTCGTTAAAAGACAAGGACTTATTTTATTACTTTTTTTTGAAAAAAGTATAAAATGCTGTAAAATATTTTCACTTAAATTATTTTTTTACTGTTGAAATATTAATAAAGAAAGTTACCTAAAAACAATGAGATCTAATGTATCTATCTAATAATTATAATATATTACTAGAACTTAATTTATCAGGAGTAGCTTTTAGATATTTGAAATATTATTTATTATTTAAAAAAAATACATTTTCTTAATTGTATTCAACTAGTTATATTGATAAAGTTGTAAATTCAATTTAATATACATAAATCTATCAAGATTTAAAAAAATGTTCAATAATCACTTTTTGTTCTTTTTATTCATTTAAAATCTGATGAGAATTTAAATAGAAATTCTATCATTGTTAAATTATAGGGTAGCATAGCATGACTATAGAAATTTTCATTCGCTTCAAGTGACTAAAGTGAAAAATAAGTGATTATTGGAAACATAAAACCTTATGGTTTTGGAGTAATGGTTTATTCGTGTTAATTAATTTTATTATGAAAATAAAAATTTAAAAAAAAATATAATAATGATTAAATAATGAAACATGGAAGTCGAAAATAAAATCGAAAAACTTTTAAAATTGCAAACGTTCTCATTTGAGTTCGAGTGTACGAAATCAAAATTATGTAAAAATTTAAATTTATAAAATATTTTTAATTAAACATTGTTGATTTTGTTAATTTTATACTTGTTCAAAATTTATTATTTAAAAATATCCGTAACTTTTTCTTCACATAACATACGTACTTAGGTTTTAATGTACAAGATTGCTGGACTGTATATAAATGTAATATGTTATATGAATACCATGGGAAATATTTCAGGAATATTTAAAATTCAAACAAGAGTTATACATAATGCTACAAAAATATGTACAAAATTGAACCAATAGATATTAAAGGGTATATATTTAGGTTGCTTTTGTTCTAAAAATATTTTGTAATTATCGATGAATGCATGAATTACAATGCACGATAGCACAATGAATGTTACACTATGAATTTAAATTTCGACAAAATGTGCAATATTTTAATAATGGGGGTATGTAACGATAATAGCAGTTTTTCTCTCAGTGATTATTTATATGGAATATTTAGAGATAATACATGTAAATTTTTCATTAAATCTTTTTTGCCATTTGACAATTTTTTAATAAATTCGAAATTAGTTTAAACTAAAAACTAATATACATAAACACAATTTATTATAACAATAAGTTAAATTTTCAATTAAATCACCAACATATTTATTCAATTAACTAATTTTTTTCAAAAAAATATTTCTCTTATTTCTTTATTTGAAATAAAAAAAAATGTTAATATATATTCTTTTAAAATTTAAGTTCCTAAATAAACCAGAAATTAATAATTATTTATGAAGAACGACACTCGAATTAATTTATCGTTTCTGAAAACAGTTTCTGAAAACAGGAAGTGTTGAGAAACGAAAAAGCACTCGTAGACCTAGCACATTAGACACAGACGTTGAACATATTCGTTGAAAGTTTTCAGCATAGCCCGCGGAAATATGGGCGACGTGCAAGTAAGAGAATTAAAAACGTCACGTCCAACAATCTATAAAGTTCTTTATTGCCGCCTTTAACCATACAAAAACATACACCTATATTTATATATATATAAATAAAATACAACTTAATTAAAAAATCATCTAATAAATATTTTAATTTTTTACGTATTATGATTATAGAAATCTGTGTAACAGACAAACATTTACAAATTTCTAAGATAATATTTCTGAACTAATTTTGTTTATTCTCTAATTAAAGTACTCTGTTAAGTATTCTGTTAGAAGAATAAACATTTATCAAACGATCAAACACGAAACACTGTTTACTTTAAGACTATTTTATTGTATAATTTAGTACAATTAAATGAATTTTTCGTAACGAGTATTCGAGAATTTTTAAGAACGAAAAAAACTATTCAAGTTAATAACAGAACAAATAAGAAATGTATTAAAGTTATTTTATTTACACTCGCGTCGTCTAAAAGTTCAAAAGTTTTAAATATTTTAGTAGAAAATCTTAGTCTAGATTCACAGTTCAGATGTGTATTGTTCATTTTTAATTGATGTTTAATGTAATACATTTTCTCTTGATGTACGATTAAATAATTAATAAGTTGATAATGCATATTTGTTTTCATGAAAATAAATGTAAAGTTTTAAGAATTTCATATAATTTTTACTAATTTTCATATAATTAATTTATTAATTTAATTTTCATATAATTTTTATTTGTTAATATATGAAATATATGCTGGATAAAATGAGATTGAAGGATGGTAAATGGCAGAAATGAAGTAAATGTATGTCTAAATTCTTCGGTTTCATTTTAGTTTACCTTATATTTCGACTCAAAATTGATTAATTATTTAAAAAAGATTTGTTGTAATATTAAAAATACTAAATAGATTTTTTTATAATAAAAAATCTATTTAGTATTTGAATATAAAAAGAAATTATTTTGAATATAAAAAGATCTCGATGGGTGTTATTATTTTTTTCCATTAATATAATTTTATAAAGATTATAATAGATGATAAACAGAAAGTACCATATAGAATGAATATGGAAAATATAAGCAACCTTCTGGTGAGGATGAAATCTCCATTGAAATGCATATCAGTAAATAAAGTGAATAATAAGTCATTATTAAATGTTTTTGTAATTCTTGTGGTATTTGGATGAGTCATTTCTTTGATTAAACTGAATTTGCTACAGTAACAATACAAATACTGAGATTAGATTAATTGAAACATCAGTATTTTTTTGGAAACTGTGGCGAACTTACTTTAATACAAATGACAACACTACAAGATATTCAAAAGTATTTAATAATCATTTATTGATAATTTTATTTATTTATAACAACAAAAAGATAATGTGCATTCCGATGATGATGTTATTATTGTTAAAGTACTGTGCTATAAAATCTAATACTTCATTTTCTCACTTTAATTTTATTAGAAAGTAAAAAATCGCTATCGAAATACTCATTAACATTTTGTGAATAATAAGTGATCACTAAACACTTTTTAATATCAATATTTTTTTTAAATATGATAGTCATTTTTGTTAAATATTACTATATAAGTTTTTGTTTATTTTCTTGTTAATTCTTGTAATTATTCTTCACGAATATTTCAGATTTAATATTAATTTACTTGATTTTATTTACTTATTTTTCAATTCATAACTTTATAGATTACGATTTCAATTATATTTTTGCTTTATAATTTCTAGAACACTTAAGTAACTCAAAAGATTGAATTTTTAACGTTCATAATAATTCTAGTGCTTACACTAGGTAAACTGTTGAATGCATTATAACTTTTTATCATACCTGAGTAAATACCAATACTGATTTATAGAAATGAAAGTGAGCTTTTTATGCATATTAATATATATATATATATATATATATATATATATATATATATATATATATATATATGTATATGTCAATATGAATAATATTAATGAAGGTTTTATTAAAATTGAAAATACGTTTGGGATTTTTTTGTCGAATAAAATGAAAATGAACAATAATTAAATAAACGGCTTAGACTATCAACAAAATAAGATTAATGTGATCCCAAGTCCGTCGTAATAATTGTCAACATATTAACCAGAGATTATATTGTGTGTATGTTACCCAACCATAATCAAGTATTATAAAACCATTTGTGTTAAAATGAAATACAAATCCCTAGATTATATCTCTCGTATGGTTTTGAAGCTCGACGGTAACCATTATTTACGCTTAAGATAGTTGTTAAAGTTTGTATATAAATCATACCGCTGTAAGTCGTTTATACAAAACGTAATTAATACTCCTTTAACATTAAAAGACCTGAATAAGCGTACATTTGCGCGCCAATAATTTGTTGAGTCGCTTACAAACACATAAAATACACGGACATTCACTCTTTTCAAACTTCTTACTGAAATATACTATTTTATCGTTAGTCACGGACACTGATTTCGAACAATCAACAATTTATTTCTCGATTACATTGTTAGTTATTTGGCTATGTATAAATCATCGCCAAAGTAAAGTCGATAATAGCCCGTATGTTACATATGACACATAACAACGATATATTTATTTTCGTGTTATGTGCTTTCGAACGATAATGTTACAATTACATTTCATTTCTACTTTAATTAAGTGTGTTACAGGTACTTTTTTTTAAAAAAAAACATACTTGCTATCAGAACTGTATGTTGTTCATTGATTCATAGCTTAATTACTTACATCAACTACAATATTATTAATACAATGACTCGTATAAATTCATCTTATTATTAAAGTAATTCAATTTCGAAATAAAAATTATAACACAAAAAAATGTTTAGTTTTTAAACGATTCAAAATATTATATATATATATATATATATATATATATATATATTATTTGACTAATAAAAGTCGTAGGATAAGTAAAATAGTAAAATATAATAGTTTGAATTGAAAACAGACAATCAGCAAAAATTAAAAATGAATAAAGTAGTTTAAAAGAATATTTTATTAGTTATCAATTTTCATCCAATTAATAAAATGTTGATATATTTTAATACATAATAAAAAATATTTTTTCTGCAAAAATTAAAAAATCAATCTTATAAAAATCATGAAATAATGTGGTATTAAGAAAAAAACAATTAATCATTAAATTAATTTTAATAACAATAGAGGTTAAGAATGAGTCAATAAGTTATTCATAAATGTCATCATGACAGTAAAGGTTCTTTTTAATTCGATGACCTTGTTAAGTCTTTTTAATATTAACGTAACTAAGTTAGTAGTTAATATTTGTTTCGAAACTCTGGTGAATTTACACAAATGAATCATCAGCTCAGTATTAGTTTCTTTAGTTCTTTAATTATCCAATGATTTTAACATCGTTAATAATCTGATTGAATCAAAAATTGTTTCAAAGTCTAAAAATTCTAAAAAGTGGTATTTAATATTTATTAAATCGATTGATAATTCTTCTTTCTACTTGAATGTGATATATTGTGTTAAATCCGTTTTAAAATCCTTATACCACCCGTGACTGAAAAATCCAACTGGCTTTGTAGCGGTATTGATAAAATTTCAAGTAGATTAATCAGTCGATAGTTCTTGAAGTCTTCCTTATCTCCTTTTCATGGATAAATTGTTTTGTTACTTTAGTATATATATATACATATATATATATATATATATATATATATATACATTTTTGGAATAATTGCAAAAAAGAATAAATATGCTTTTTAATTAAATGAAAAGTAATAGAGTAATCAAGAAGAATATAAAAATAACGAAAAAACATAAAAATGTAATAGACACGTTGAAAAAAATATACAATAATAATCGTTATATTCACGCATCAGAATTCTTAACATTAAAAAAAAGCGACACGGTGGAAAGAAGCGCACTCCATTTCCTATACAAAATATATCACTTAATTTAATGAGCAACTACATCCATCCCGTCGGAATTTAAGGCATCGCGAGTGGAGCAGTTAAACATAACGGCAGCCATTTAGTGAGGTGATTGTCATTAGTTTCTGTTCACTGAATTATCGTTTGCACATGTTGAACACTCATCGGACCGCAGTTATCTCCGTGAAAAGCGAGGACTTTTTAAGCATTTCAGCTTTAACGACGCTGAGAAATTACATGAAAATGCAAAAGACGAGAAAGCACTAAACATTTCGAGACTATATTTATTATCGCGGCCGACTTCCGTTTTTAGTTCCGTTAATCGTTATTTCGGAGATTTTTTCTGGGTTTTCTGTTCGGATGTATTGTACGAAAACAGAAAAAAAAGTTTTTTCATTTTATTTATGTATCAGTCATAGGGGGATATTTGTACCTAAGGAAAAAGTTTGCTGAGATTTTGAAATGGGATCATAAAAACTAACGTTTTCTTTAAAAATGTCTATTTAGATTATTTCAATGTTAACAGCAACAGTATTGTCAAAATTGTTGAAAATATTTATCAAATATAAATAAATTTACTATACTATATATTTACGATGTACATACATTTTATTCAATGGATTTAATGTAAAAACAATTGTAGAATATATGATAGAAATATATTTTTCTAAATTAGACAATTTATAAAAACCCTATTTTTTAATTTATATATATTACAGGGAACTCTACCTCCTGCTCGCTACACTCGCTCCCTTTCCTTGCTTTACTCGCTCAGCTCGTGATATTTGATAACGAATAATGTTTATTTATAATCCTTAAATAGTGTGTGTGTGTTCTTTTAAAAGGATTTTAATTTTAATTAAAATGAAATTTTTGATTTTATATTCATGATTCTTATTACTTCTTCTTAAAAATATATTCCTGTTGAACAAATATAATTTTTAAAATGGCTACAACTTTTCAAAACATGTTTGGTATTTTTCTTTTGCAATGATTATAATGGAATCGATCGAAATTTTTAGATTTCTGAAATACTGTTGAATTCCTATTATTAGAGTTTTATTTTAAATTTTGGAATAACAAATTAGTTGCTGGATACCAAACCAGGTGAACAAAGTGGTTGATGCAACACCATTATATATTTTTATTCTTTACAGTTGCATACATTGATGGATCTGTACAGAAAAAAATATACACAATCTTTTTCGTTGAAGTTTTTTGATCAAAATGATATAAATTTATGATTTGCTAATATCAGTAATATTTTTAATTAATCTTATAGGCACGTAATAATATTTTTTAATTAATATACACAATTTTTTCTATATTTTTTCTTTTTGACTAGTTGAAGGACATTCGATGCATTCATTATTTTCTAACGATTCTAAATCATTCTCAAACTTCCAGTTTCTTCTTTTGTACTCTTTAATTATTAAATTGGATAGAATTAACAGTTTTCAAAAGTTCTGTAAATCGTCATTGAGAGTTACCTTAATCTGAAGATCAGAACTCAGGGTGTATGTTTTTAATGAGTTGCCCATTCCTCATTTATTAATTTTCTTGAGAGAATTTATGAAATGGTCTCATATTTTTTTCTGGTTTAGTTCCTTTGCCTTTAGAAGGGATTTCTCTCTCAAAATACATAAGAGTTTCCTCAGTCTTCATTCGTTCTTTTATCTTATGAAAATATTGTTGGTAAAAAAAGAAAAAAAGTATCTCTCTTATCACTTGGCTGTCAGAGTTTCGTTTGCTAAAACAGCATGTATCACGAGTATATAAAATTGATATTTACTTGAGAGGGGATATATGAAATGTATTTCAAACCTTATAGGTCACTCTTTGTACTAATCGTAAACTGTTGTACGAGATAAAGCTTCTTCTCTATAAGCTTTATTAAACACTAAAAGCATTTTCGTAAATGTTTTATTTCACTTATTTTTCGACGAATGTTAAAAAGTACTACTTCAACTAATGACATATATATATATATATATATATATATATATATATATATATATATATATATTGGATTTCAACTAACATAAATATAAATATAAAATAACTGTTAACACAAATTAAACATTTCAATTCAAAAATATCGCTGCTAATGACATTTTTATAATCAAAACTCAGGTACTTTTGAAACAGACCGTATATATTATCAGTTTCATTATCATATTAGTTTCTATTAACTCATAGTTGGGCAAAAGAGTCATTGAACTGTGTATATACGTGTAGATATATATATATATAAGTAAAAATAAATATATAAATAGATTTTTATTATTTTTTGCTAATATCATAACATATATCATAAGTATAAGGTTTTTATAAGTGTTCACTCTGATATAGATACAAAGTACTCAGAATTCTTGAAAAATTAGGAAAACTAAATAACTTTTAGTTTTCAGATAAATCACATTTTGTTAAAAGCTTTTTTGTTCATGCTTAACATAATATCAAATAGTTTTCTGTGTAAAAAAAGATATTTACTTAAGTAACATCTTTACGAACGTAATATTTTCTATCTTATATATTATTCATGTTTGTTTATACTAAATTTACTTCAATGAATTTAGTTGTTTAATTATTTATTTCATATTAAATGTAAATGTATTCAGTATGTAAACATTGAGGTTTATTTTTTTTAATGTTGTACAAATAACACGGGCTTCTATCAAATTTTATGTATTTGCGAAATAAATTATTTTGTTGTATTAATAATAAAGTTTGATAGGTAATCGTTTAGTTGTTAAAGAAATTATTAATTAGTTGTTTTATACAATATGGAAATTTTTTCATTGTTTAATCGATATATTAACATTTCATCACGAAAATGTTAATTAACTTTTTATCGTCAAAATTAATTACAAAATTTAATATGAAATTTGAAATAAATTAATTTTACCACAAACAAGTATTTATATCTGTTATTATTATTTATTTTATTTCTATTTATTGCAAATGAAAATTATTTATGACTATAGAAATCGTTTGTTTTTTTCGTTTTTAATTTATATATTGTAATTATAAAAATCGTTTTAAAAAGTATTACGAAAAACTGTTAAGTTTCTTTTATTAATCTTAAAATAGTATTCTAAGCTCATATGATTAATAACGAAGTTCAAATTTGCAAAGAATTATTAGTGTTTGATTATATAACTAATCTCAAACAGTACTTTTAAATTAATAAATAATGTAAGTACTTTATTTCTCTTGTTATGAGTGTTTAGATAAAAGAGTGTGAATTTTTTCTTTCAGTTATCAATGTTACGAAAAATTTGTCCAGTCTCTTCATAATTCTTTATTGTCAACTTTTTATTTTCCTATAACTATTAGATATTGTTTATTCCATTATTTGTTTTATGTAGTTAATTTTGTTTGGAATTTTTTCCTTCCACCATTCCCTTTAATATTTTTTTAAGATTTTGTGTTTTAGTGTATATCGTTTAGCCATACTCTTTTTTTAAAATTTTCTTCAATATATGTTTCTTCTCGCCTAAACCCTTCCAACTGATACTCAGTCTACTCACTTAGCACCATATTTTATTTTATAGGGTAGCTGAAATAAGATTGAAAGATAGTAAATGATAGAAAAAATTAAATGTATGTTCAAACCCTCCAATCTCATTTGAGATATCTCAAAAACTTTAAAAGCTTTCAAACGTCTCTTTTCTTTTGCATACATTGTTTGTTTCACACTTATGTAAAGATAATTGTATGTTATAATCTAACCAAAAACTTTGACCAAATTTTTTCTCGTTTCTAAGATTTTCATGTGGATATAAACAGTCGTTTTTTATATTAAAAAGTTTTTTAATCATTGATATTTTGTTTCCTATTTCTCTTTTACTAGTTCTATATTTTATTTTTTATTGATTCCAGATATTATTATTTTTACACTTAATCTAATCTTCTATTTGATATTGTTTTTTAATGTATTATTTCCAATTTCAAGAATTTATCATAACTTGGATTTGTTTTGTTAATTTTCGTGTTAGAATTTTTATTAACATATTTAAATTATACAACTTGTTAGCTGTGAAACTTGGATAAAATTCAAATCTCATGATTTTTAATTATTTATTAGTTCGAAAAAATGAGAAATTATATATTGATGTTATATTTATCAGTAAGTAAAATAGATATTTTCAAATAGATTTTATAACGATGAGCTCTGATGATAATTGCATTGTCACTGAAATGATTATCAGCTTATAAACAAATAGTGGACAATAAAAAATTACTGAACACTTTTTTAATATCTTGTAGTATTGAGGTGATGATTCATTTGTGTATTAGTAATTAAAATTTTCTGTAAGTAAATGAAATATTATAAATATATTTTTGTATAAAAATCAAAATAAATATATTTTATTCGATAAATGTTCTATAATATAATTTAATGAGACAATGTAATTATTTTAAACCAATATATACAACAACAGTAATTTGAACCATATTTTTATGATATGGCCCTATATTTTTGAACAAAAAAAAGTAATGACAAATACATTTTTGGTATAAAAATTATTTGAAGTTGTATTTATAATAAGTCAATGTAGTGTGAACGTCAATTAAAGAGTAAAATAATTTTATTAATAGATATATACGAGCGTAAATCTGTTTGTAGTTAATGAATTAACAAGGAATTTATCTAAAGTTAAAACGCACCAAACTTCATCCAATTGGAGTAATATAGTCTACAGAACATTCAAGTACTGTTTAATGTATGCACATATTGTATTCGTAAATGTATGTAGTTTATTTTATTTTCGAGTTACTACATAATTGCCTGTTAATTTGATTACCCTGCATATGGGCCAATTAAATGAACAGATAATTACATAATTGAAATTTATGCATTTGCATTGAAATTTAACAGAAACATTTTTGTCAACGTTCATATTAAATGTATTGAATTATTTCGATTGAGAGAAACGTAATTAGCTCATTATTTGATCATTTTGTATAAATTATGCGGTCGGTCAATTATGGATTTTACACGAAAAAAATACATCTACATATATAAATGTCACAAGCGTTAACAGTTTTAATTTCATTTCATTTGTAGAGGCTCATATCTATGTGAGCTAGTATTGTCGTCGATGATTTCAATTAAAACAGAAACATGAAACAGGCTGTATTTAGAACATGATTTACTATTGTATGAATCAGTAGCATCGTATGATATTTATGAACATACTGATGTGAAATATTTATGTTTTTTTATTGCATATTTAGTGAATATACAGGATTTTTTAAACTGTGTTTTTATTTTAATTACTGAAAATTTATTAAAATTAAAAATATTTGTTTTAGTTCACAGATAATTGATAAATTACTAGGAACATAAACAGTTATGTTTTAAAGAAATAAAAATATTATCTGAAAAATATGAGAGTTCTACAATAGCCAATTTATAAAATTATAAATATTCAATCTATCACATGATAAATTTGAAAACAGAAATTGATTTTTTAGTTAATATTTTTCACAATTCTTCATTGAGGTCGATAGAAATTTAATTTTATCAGTAGTAATTCATATATTTAATGTATTAATATAAAAAATAAAACTACATTTGAAAACGATATGAAAAATGAAAAAGACATTTGACCCATTAAAAGAAGAGTTAGGCCATCATTGTTTTTGTTGGAAAAAAGCTTTTTAGTTTATTGTTTATTTATATTTCACTTTGTTTTTTTTCTTATTTTTTTTTTGCACTTTTGAATTAAATAAAAATAATTTGAAATATGTATTTATTGCCTTTTGCATCTATAAAATTTTATTTCATAAGCATATTCATCATTACATAATACTTTGAGAATGCAATTTTTATATTGTATAACGCAGAACAAATTAACATGATTCAAATATGCGGTTTTCATATAACGTAGTACGAATTAATATTATGGTTTGTACTAATTCTGAGTTTCATATAACGCGGTTTACAAAAAACACAATACGAATTATACGCGGTATAGGAGGGTTGACTGTATAACAAAAATGCCTTTATCTAAATCAAAGCTTGAAATACAACCCCATCTAATAATTAAAACACTGATAAGTGTTTTCATTTATCGTTGTTTGTAAAAACGATACAAATACACTACTATTATTTTATGTTTAATTAAAAGGTACTTTTTATTCAAAGGGTAACATTTTAATTAATCGTTTTGATTCTTTTAATGATCTAATATTTATGAAAAAATTACAGCACGATAGAAATATTTCTTTTTAGTAGTAATATGATATGATTTGATAATGGTTCGTGTTTTTTTTATCAATGTTGCATTAAAAGATATATTTGTGTTGATTAGAACGACTGAATTCAAAAATAAAAAAAATACTATTGAACAATTTTGAAGTCAATGTATTTTGAACGACTGTGATTTGGATTAAAAATGGTTGTGTTTGGATTTGAATTGAACGATTGAAAAGAATCATGTTTGTGATGCTGTAAAAATCTTTTGTGTTTGGAATACAATTGATTTTATATGCGATTTTAATTAATAAACGTCGTTTTTTTTACTATATTGTCAAATAACTTTAGTACAGTTTTTAATTAAAAACTAATTTAAGTAGAAATAATTATATTAGTTGTATTGTTAAATATTAAAAATGTAAAATTATTCTTTTTAATAACTTAATTAGGTTTATTTTTTATTATGTATTATTAGTTTTAGTATAGTTTAATTTTTATATATAAAATATATTTTTGTTATTTTTAATAACATTATTTTTTTACTATTTGTTTTTTAAAGTAATTTTAAATTCAAGTATGAATTATTAATGAGTTTATATTTGAAATTAGGTTTAATGAAAATTAAATTTAATTTTTTTAAAAAATATGTAGATTAAATTACGAGTAAGAGTTTCAAAATAAAAAAATCGGTTGGATAAAATTTACAAGTGATTTGAAATCAATCAAAAAGGCAATAATATTAGATATATTAAAAAAATTCATAGTTGACATTTCTATCTTGTTAAAAATATGGCGATAAACATTTTTGTTTATATCAATGTGTGTTATTAGTACTAGTAAACTTGAATAAAAATTAATGCACAGCAGACATAAATATTGGGTCATTTATAGAAAAAGTTTTGAAATGAAACAAGAAAATTGACATTTTAATTTCATTTCAAAATATATTTTCCATTATTAATCACAACTTCTTCATATCTTAACCTGAAATTTTCAAAACTTTTTGATTTTTCACTAAAGAATAAATCGAGTTTCATTCATACATTAGTCTCTGTGTTAAACTATTTTTCACATGAAATATGATTTTTGGAGATATCGAAATAAGTGACAATTTGATGGTTCCACGTCAGAAGAATACGATGGATGTATTATAATTTACTATTTAAATTGATTCAGTTTTTGGAGCATGAGTAGTTTTGTCTCATTTGGCATATTTTTGGAATACCCAAGAATCTAATTTTATAATATAGAGTTTTAACGATTATAGGATTGCCATTTAAATGCACATCAGTTTATAAATAAATGAAGTAAACAACAAAATAATTAATAATTAATTTTTAAACACATTGTAATATTGAAGTAAAAATTAATTTGTGTGAACATTTCTAAATCTATTTTGCAGACAGTAATATTAAAATTTGTGTGTATTTAATTTTATAAAAATCATCAACTAGGTCACTTTGTATATAATTTACTATGCATTATTTGTATAAAAGTATATTTGCACATATGTTGTTGTTTGCAATATATATATATATATATATATATATATATATATATATATATATATTTATATACACATACATAAACTAACAGAAAACTAAGTTAAAGCACATGATGTAACAGAGAGTTGCAACTGTACTAATGTGTGTGTATGTATATATATGTATATAATATATGTATGTATATATATATATATATATATATATATATATATATATATATATATATACATTATCTACCGTTCTGGGTGTATATAAGCAAGAGATATTTTATTTTTCGCCCTTATGAAAAAGCTCGCGTTTGGTGCAACAAAAAGTTCTAATGACTGTGTATCCAAGTCCGAATTCCAAGGATTATGCCAAGAGAAAATAATTTATGTGGCGTACGTTGACATATGCGCGTGAGGGGATTATACATGATCCGTCATTCTCGTTCTAGTTTCTTTTTTTCCATGAACATTCATTCCGTTTCCAGCTACCGTCGTTCGTACGTACGCTTTTCTGTCCAACCCTCGCGTTCGACGTACGTACATAGTTCCGTAGGACGAAATTTACAAATTTTTGTTAGTATACGTTAAAATTGATGTTTTGTAGAGGTTTGATATTCTTTATCAACGTGAGTATGTGTATTTTAAATATTTTATTGTGTATTTCGAGGATATGGATAGAGATATATGATATGTTTAAAGTGTTTATATATTTATGAGTAAACAGATACGAATTGAAAAAGGTTTCTGTGCAGGTTTGTTTATTTACACTTGTCAAAATTCCTTTGAAGAGATGTGTTTCATGACGATTATTTGTTTTAAATGAAATATTCAGTATGATCTCTTTAATTTAATTCAGTGTTCCTAAATAATAAAATATTTAAAATTTCAAAATATTTATTCAAGTTGAAATTTATGAATATAAAGTATTTTTAATACCATTTTAAAAGAAATTAGTACAAAAAATTAGTATAGAATTATTATACAAAGTATTTAAGATCATAAAAGTTTGATATAAAATAATTAAGTACATCAGTGAGTACGCAGGCAATTTAATTTTATAAACTAAAGAAAATAAAATTAATCAGAAAATAGAAAAAAAACATCTGTTTTAAAAATAAGTATTTATCTATTTAGTCAGTAATATATTTTATAAAAAAATGTATAAAAAGAGAAAAAGATATCAATCCAAATTTATTTCTATCTCAATAACTAAATACATTGAAATTAGTTTATCTAAAAATAATCATTTTTAAATTTGTTATTTTTTGCTGTAGATATTTAATGAATGTGGAATTTAATGTAACTGCAGGGAAAATATTTCCAATATTTAATATTTATTTTAATTTGCAATATAAATAAAATAATATTATTCTCGTGTAAAATTTACAAATGTATTTAAAACAAAACGTTTATTTAAAGCGAGTTTTCATTTCAAGTTATTTTATTGAATATCACTTATATAAACATTAACATAAAGCATAAATGATATTTAAATAATTAATTTTTTCATCAAAGAAAACTGGCATGGAATTTTCATGTATACGTTTATATATATATATATATATATATATATATATATATATATATATATATATATATATATATATATGAAAACATTGACTGTTAAAGATGTTATTTCTTGGATTGGATGTTATTTTTTCTTCTTTTAAGTATTTTATTCTATTTTTCTAAAAATGATTTCAATAGCAGTTTATCCATTTTGTTGATATATTTAATATTTAGTTGTATATGGTGGCTCAAATGAGACTAAAGGGTTTGAATATAAATTTACCTTTTTACTATCATTTATTATTGTTACTATTATTTGGTCTCATTTTGGTCACATATATAAATCTTTTTCATTTTGATGCGGTTCTAATATTTTTAAATACTTTACATACTTCCATTTATCTTCTATATTCAATAGAGTTATCTGTAACTCCCTGCATATTAAATAATTTTATACAAATATTTTTTCTTCTCATAAGTACTTTATTTTTTTTAATGGTTCTTAATAGCTGTTTAGTCATTTTATTAGTATAAATAGTTTTTTTATGTGTTTCTAATATTCTTTAGTGTTTTTCATACTTCAATTGATTAATAATAACCAATAGGGTTATCTGTGCCCCCACAAAATTTTTCTCAATGTTCATCTTTTTCTTCTTCAAATTTTTATTTCAGTTAACATGCACTTCTCAAAATAAGGTTTTTTTATTCAATATATATTTTTAGATATGCTTTTTTTGTTTAATCGTTTTTCTAAAATTGTAAATTTATTTATTACAAAATATTTAGTGTATGTTTAAAATAGTGTGTAAAAAGGATAATATTTTTTTTATATAATTATTTAATGACATACACGTTTACTTATATATATATATATATATATATATATATATATATATATATATATAAATATGAAATAATTGTTAATAACTGTTTGTTGAAAAAAACATATCAAAATGAAACATTTATATTGAAACTTGTACTTTTATTTTCGAAATAAATGTTATTGTGGATTCTGTTTATTCGATTTAATTAATAAAGTTGATAATATATTTTTTATGATGTGTTATAAACGTTGATGTACGTGTCGAGTTGTATTTTTAATAAGGCATCGTTTTTCCAAGACGAACAGCAATAAAAATTCCAGTAACAAACGAACGATCGGACCATCACTAAATGTTATTGCATTTAATATACTCAGAAACTGAACCTGACCCTAATAAAACTGTCAGAAATAAAAATCTATAATGTAATCATTCTCGTGCAGTTATAAATATGAGCAGTGTCGAGGAAAAGTGATGAAAAATTTGATATTTCATCCCGTTCGTGATATGTTATTTTCATTCTCTGTTTCCTAGTCGTATATCACGAGATAACAATATTGACACGGCTATCAATTACGTTGGCATTTTCACGTGACTCTCAACTGTAACGTGCCAACTCAACAATATGTTGTGTCAGTCAAGAGCGATAGGTAAACATTTTACCTGAATACATCGTGTTTATAAATTGTAAACGATTGTCTGTTATTATATTATTACAAACGTATATTAATTACAGAGGGTGCTCGAAGATTTATATCGGCGTTTAATAGTAATTATTCAAAACGTTCATCTAGAAGTTATTATCTTCGAGCATACTATATGCATATTTCTTATTTATCTTATTTCTTGTTTATGAGAATATAGTGTTTGTAAATCGAATAATTGAAATTCTTTCTTATTATATATATACATATATATATATATATATATATATATATATATATATATATATAAATATTTTATATTATATTAGCATATGTCAACTTACTGCTGTGCAAAAACTACATTGATTGGTACTTGATTCTTTTGTACTTGGTCATATTTATTACGTTGACCAGACAGGTTGGTGAGGATTTTTGGTTCAAGATTTACTGTTTTAGGTAGATTGTTTTTACCTCAGTTAAAAAGCTCAGACTGTTTTATTTTTCTGACAGGGGTTCGAACGCACTCTTATTCC